>CM049384.1:19983188-20320688 GCA_026937815.1 Etheostoma perlongum | reverse complement strand
AGTACTCTGAGTCGCAGTGATTTAGGTATAAACTGTTGTTTCCTTTCAGTTGATTGTTGGTATCAACAGTCAGCTCATCAGGGAAAACAAAGAACAGCCTCACTTCATTCTGGATGCTACACGCACATGTTGGTCATCCTTTATGAATGGTGTAACAAAGTGGTTCTCTGTGCTGTTGGCAGCTGTGTATTTGAAGACTTCCTACAGGCAACGTTGGAGGTATCAGCTGGATTGTTCTGCTTTGCAACGAAGGAAGATTTTCAAAACTAGTCTAAATTTGTGTAGCCTTAACATTGTCGACGGGCTTCTTATGGATTGTTAACGAAGAGAGTAAAAGAGTCCCACAGGGTTCTGTTTTTGGCCCATTTCTCTTCAGGCTATGACTTACAAGAATCATGTCTCACTGCATATTTTTTAGATGTATGCAGATGATAGGGTCATTAATGTAGTCTTGAGTATCAGCTACACACACTAAGAAGTGGCGTTACACCACTATTAAATTATTGACACACAGGGACAATGCCGTTTATCTTCCGAAATGCATGTATCCAAATGAATTATGATTATGAAGCTGCATGTCATTTTATCTGGTTGCCCATGGGCATAGACCAGTGCGATGTAAATCTTGCCGCAATACCATAACTAATTGGCATGTGAATAGAGATGCAAATAAAAGGGGGGGTGGCTGGGGTTGGCGCTCTTCCTGTAAAATGTTACACATTGTGACAGAGTCATGTGAAAAGTGTTATGTAATTCACCTAATTAAAAAAAAAAATCACATTATTTGGCAGTGGGCAATTAGTAAAGTTATGGTTTCTGTCAGTAAAATTAATATGATTGTATGATAAAAACTTGTTGCACTATTAATCTAAATGCATGACATATTTATTCTAATCCTGCTGAGATCTGCCGGCGGAGCTCTCAACCCCAGAGGGTTAATGGCAAAGGGCATTCTCCGGATCTTGAATCTGCAAAAGGATGCGCAGAATGATGAGGCTGCCTCTAATTTGATAGAAAAAATAACCTGACATACATGTTGCTACTGTGTAACACACATTACAATAAAGCTTTAATTAAAATCATTCATATCAATGCAAATGCAGACATTAGTATTTAGTTAATGTGTTTCTGTCCTATTGGAAATCCATCCTTTTGGCTACAGCTTTTACTCTGACAAGCGTTTCTTTCATTGTCTCCACTGCTAATGTGAAGCATTTTCATTGCTGATGATGATCATTGCTCTTATTTGACCATGTATTTCATTGATGTTATTATCTTTAAATGTGTCATTTTGTTTTATTAGTAGAGAACCCACCACCAAGACGTTTGTTTGGCCGATATTAGATCGGATTTAAGTTGTGCCTCCATTATCACACTCTGGATTATGTATTTATTTGGATTTTCTTTTCATTTACTGAGTGAATGTTTTTTCCTTAATCTGAAACTGCTGGTGAATGCCTGTGGTCCTTAAAAGACCGAGTTTATAGGCTTTGTTTAGCCTGTGAGCGGAAAGCTGAATGTCCTTCATTGCATATCTCCTAAGATTATCGCCAGCTATGGGAATGCAGATAGTGTTGCTGTATAATGTAACACTGCCTAACAGAGTTAGCCAGGGACGTCGTTAGGCCTCTTTTAGGGGGGCTGAAGCTACCCCAAAATGTTTCTAAGCACCCCTAAATGATCCTAAGAAGAACAATAACAATTTGATTTATCAATAACTGCATCCTTATTCATATAGACCCAACAAATGATATATATCCAGCTACAAAAAAATAGCCGAAAAGTCTGAAGTTAGACAGAAGTACAAAGAGTAGCATTGTACTATCAAGATGATGCACCGCACCGTCTCGGTGCATTGGTGTGAACTGGCAGCTTTCAGATCGTTGCAAGTAACTGGAGGATTCATCTCGACCTGTTGCTACTCTTTGGTCTGAACTTGCTATGCACCCCCTCCACTCACACACGCCGATACACACGCTGGTGAAAGGATATGTCTGCCACTTTTTACTTGTTAACATCTTGGTTTGTTGACATAAGTGGAACTCTAATACAGTAACAAAAGATGTGAGTGCATAGATTTTGCAAACGCAAGTTACCAATACCCTGGGGGCTAAGCACCCCCTGTCGTTTAATCCTAGTGACGTCCTTGGAGTTTACACACTACATAAAGCCTTGGTTAAGCTGGAAATACACTCTGGACAATTTTTCCTTGTTTTTTCAGGGTTTGTCTACATTACTGTAAGTCTAGTAAAAAAGAAGAGTGCTGTGGTACCTTTAATTCAAATACATTGACTTTAATTAATTCTAATGCTATTTTTCTGTCCCACCATGGCACTATAGTGGCAAGCCAGGAGTATTATCTGAAAGCAGAGTGACTCATAAGCCAGAATTGGTAGAAATATAGTTATTATATCTTTAACAAGTAGAGGATGATCACCTAGATCAGTGATTCTCAATGGGGACGGTACAACCCCCCAGGAGGCGTTCAGAGGACAAATGGGTGTGTTGGATGCAATATTTTGGAAAGGGGGTTAAGATGAGTTTACACCAACGATTCACAACATCATGAGCAAAAAACAGTGGTCTGTAACATAAAAAACCTGCTAGTTTACGCCACTGCGACTGGACGAGACGATGGATTGCAACTCTTCTTCTCTTCTGTGTTTCTGTCAGCGCCGTGCTGCGTTCACGGGGAATGGGATGTCAGCAAACCCTCTTAAATTAACTTTAAAGTCTCTATCAAACACTAACATAATTTATCTTTAATAAGTATGAACATAGCCAAAAATGAAAATTTTTCTGTCAATTATATGATTTTTTGATAACAATGGTAACAACAATAATAATCATCATTACAAGAATAGAGCCTAACCATTAATATTTAAGGCAACTAGCCTACATCTTAATTGATGGGTGGGGGGGACAAACCTGGATTATTGATAGGGGGGCGCTTGCCCAAAAAAAGGTTGAGAACCCCTGACCCATAGGTGTTGTTATACTGTAATGAATGTATTACCTCCTGATAAAGTCTGATTCTGATTACATTAAATGTAAAGCATTTATTTGTTGAAACATATTCAGGGTTTCATTTGGCCTGAAAAAACTGTACGCACTTAATATACTTGGTATTTCCAGCTAAATTGCACCATTATAAAGTAAGGGCGACAATATAAAGTGGTAACTTTTACATCATTTTGCTACAGAAAGGTGACTATTTGCATAAAGATGGGTGCATTTATCTGACTGTAGGCTGAAGGTTGATGGTTCAAATCCAGCAGCTAGCAGTAACTGTCAAGTGCTCTGCAGGAACTTTTCACATATATATGCAGCCCTTTCTCCTAAAAATGACGTACCCACACAACAAAAACTGCATTCTCAATTGCGTTTCAAGGGAAATATATTTTGTCCTGACGTATCACAAAATACGTTTTTAATCAAAGATCGTGAAAGTCCACCTAGAAAGGATGTCTGGGTTTGTTGATATCATTGGGGGAAATTAATGTTATTAACCCTTGTGTTGTCTTCCTGAAAATCAACACATTTGTTGATGCCTTTTATCAACGTTTTTAACTTTTTCTTACATTTTTGTCCAATTTGTCAATACTTTTGATGCTTTATTTTCAATGTTTGTCACTTTTTTGACATTTTCAACACTACTTAACTTATCAACATCAGTTTTACAATTATTTTTGGAATTTATGGTCAATAAAAAATCATTTATAGGAAATTCTACCTAATGTTTGAGTTAGAAAAGCAGAAATTTAGGGATTATTTAGACTAAAATTAAAGGAATTGATGTTGATGGATAATCAGACTGGAATATGTCAACTTTTACTCAATACTATTTTAAAACCACTTCAATTTGTTTTCTCCAAATGCTGTATGAATAAGACACCCCAAAATTAATGAAGGTAGAGATTTGTACTTGCCAAAAAGCGTTGTGTAGAATCAATCATGTTATTTTGGGTAATTACAATTGGGTAGTTAAAAAGGGTTAAATGAGGGTTAAAGAGCGACAACATCTGCAGATGGAGGTTGGGATGGATGGATAGGTCAACAAAATGTCAGACTATTGGTGGTTACATTTTGTTTCATTGCTTTTCGTTTCCTATTCATTATTATTGTATTATTGTAACCATGTTGTTTTTGTACCTAAACCTAACCACAGCTGTGAAAGAAAGAAAACCCGTGAAACTTGTGGTTTCATTTTAAGTAGTTGTTATTTAATTTAAAAAAAGAACCTATTTGTTTGAACTAAATTGCAAACTAGATATTACTGTATGTCTCCACCAATCCAAACGTTGTTGTTTCAGTAGCTTAGGTACTATATTTCATGTGATGTACAATTATTCTATTCAATAGTTGAGTCAGCCTTCCTGTTTGTGTGTAAAATGGTGCAAAAGCTACTCCCTCAAAGAAAACAGGGGAAGAGGAAAAAATAAAAATGGTATTTATTCCATAATCTCAGAGCACTGTCTCCACAGTATTTGACAGTTGAAAGTTTGTGGTCATGCAGACAGATTGTCAGTCTGACAATTTGTCATGCAGGGCCTGGCGGCTCTCCATTCAGTTTCACACACTCTGCCCCACTGACAGGATTGTCAGAGCTATTTGTCACAGCTCTGTTTAGCGATCAGATTGGTTGGACCCTCCATGGCCTCTTCTATCCACAATAACTGTCAACAGTTAAACCTTTCACCCCCCCCAATAATCAAATGATGCGCTCTCTGTACATTGCGTGTTCCTTCCTTTCCGACTTCAACTGCATATGAAACAGAGGTTCACATTCCCATAGCGTATGCCAGCCGAACGACCCAAATCATTGAGTTATCGTTGCACAGTGAGGGAAATCATTACCCTGAATAAAATATAGTTTGGAACCTTGCATGAAGACGGCCTTTTCACACCTGGAAGATTCATAAGTTTGTTACATACATCTGATCCAGTTCATTTTGGTTTCACAGTGCAGTTATGCAAGCCCACTAAAGAACTAAACATGACACAACTACATCCAGTCATCCCATGCGTGAGTTGCGTCTGATACATGGAATCTATTGGTTTGTAGAAGGCTTCCCCTTCCTCTCGTATCCTCTCACTGGTGGAGGAGTTTTTTTCCAACTGACTGGTGCTCTCCCCGTGCTACAACGGCTAGCGTTGTTGAGAAAAGAGGATAACACAGGAACTTGGGTTTTGAAGAGCTGCCGCGCTTATTCTGACACAAACTGAAACCGACACTGTGCATGTACTACCAACTAACAAGTGCTAATATATTATTTGCTCTGATAGCCAACAGCTGTCTGCTCTGAGCGCATCCACAGTCACTCCAGTGTTTCCTCAATGTTGATTCTGTAGTGGCGGCCCGCCATGGCAAAATCTCTTCCGCCACGGTATCAGAAATAGGTGTTTGGACAGACCTGCCCCCACTGCAAAAATATATCCTAAAGCAGACACTGCACTCTCTTACTCAAACACACACTACATACACACTAAGTACCGAGCGATTCCTTAAAGAAGCTACGCTCCTCACGACAATAGCTTTAACATGAAGAACTCCCTGTATTTGGACCTGAAAATCCGAACCATCCAAAAAATGCTTTTACACTAGAAACCAACCGGACCATGGTTCAGTTTGATCCGGCCCAGGACCACCTCATTTTGTGGGCCCAAATTCCGTCTGTTTGGTCCGGACCGTGGTCTGGGGGGAGGTTTAACACCAGTAATTTGGGTTTGGAGCTAACTGAAAAGTCTGAAAGGTTTGAAAGCACTACTTTTAACTTTATACTGCTAACAATTAAAGCAACACTAGAGAACCTTTCCCTTTTTGGTCCACCTACAGGCAGTAGGGGGACCGAAGCGACAAAAAACAGGGGTGTAGTGTTGCTTACTGAAAGACATACTGCCCGAGTATAAAGGCTTTACTAAGACTTTGTTGCCAAATTGATGTGCAAAGTTACTGCCTGTGAGATTGTTCATCTAAAAGACAAATAGCAGGGATGGTATGGCCATTTAGCTGGTTTGTTGGTCCCATATGGTTCAAATTGAAAGAACTCTACGGGATGGATCACTATCAAATTGGGTGTGGACATTCAGCTTTCTTGGTTTTTCCTAGAGCATGACCATTGTATAAAAATTTCAGTTTGCTTTAAAGTTTTGACCAGTTTTTCATTAATAAATACTGATTAGTGTGGCTTCAATGCCTTCATAGACAGTATATACAGTATATTATGGAGTGCATTGCAATGTGGATCAAACTCAAATACTGTATTGGCCATTCTTCTCAATAAATACGGTGGAAATACAGCATATTACCATACATGGAGAGACTACCAGTAATCTTTCTAGGAAGTTAGTGAATAAAGAAATGTAATATTTATTTCATTTTTCCTCATCACTCGTGCGCAACTCAGTTGGGATTTGTTATCTCAATTTCTTCCCACTCCCACTGTGAGGCAGACTGTCAGGTAAATAGATCGAGCTTCTCCTTTGCTTGGCATCCTCTTTGATTTCATGCTCTAATCGTTTTTTCCTTCTTTTTTTAACCTTCTCGGATCAGCAAGAGAACCTGTGTCTGTATTTCTCTACAAACTCCACATTCATCTTTTAAGTATTCGCACCTTTGCAGCATTCAAGGTCTCAATCAAAGTGAACAATACATGCCTATTTCGTTGTCATACAACCATTTGCATCTTGTCTGCACCATGTGACACATGCTGCCACATAACGATGTGTTTGAAAGGAGCTCTGTATCAAACTAGCAGTGGTTGCCAAACGAACAGTATGTTACTGGAAAACCAATGGCAACTAATTTCAGGACTGTGCAGCTTGTTTTCTCCTCTCCTACTTCTTACTTTATCACACTTTATCTCTCTACCTTTGACTCTCATTTTAGAAAATTAACTGTGTTGGCATCCATAGGAAAATCAATAGATAAAGAGGCCAGGATTGTATAACTTCACTGTTCCAAAGAGAACGGAGGAAAGCTACGTTGTTTGTATGGGTTTTAATGCCTCTCAATATTTTGTTTTCCTTTATAGGTCACATTTGACAAACTGAAGTAAAACCTGGTTATGGATATGTGAGAGGATGAGAAATAGAAAGGAAAAAGAACAAGCTAGTAAGAATATGCTTTCACACAGAGGGTTGTTAGGTCAGTGAGTCAGTTGGTGCGAGCAAAGTCGGTACAAAAACACAGCACAGTTGTGGATCCATCACAAATTAATGAACTGTTTGACATGACGCAGGACTGTGTTACAGAACATAGTGAGAGAATCTCTGTAATGACAGTTGGTACGTTTACATGCACATTCATATTTTGCTATTATTCCAAGTATGACAATATTCCGAATTTGATACAGGTCATGTAAACAGCATATTCCGTTCGGATATTCTGAATAAGGCCTCTTTCCAAATTTAGCATTTTCTGGTTAAAACATGTATTATTTAGGTTTCAGGACCATTCTTTGGACATGTATACAGTGCATTTGGATTATGGATGAAAAGAAAAGAAGGCAAAACACAGCTATACTGAAGCATTATGAAAGGCAGTTTTTTGGATATGCACAAACATAACGCCAGCCGTTAGCAGGAATGAAAGAGCCACGCTGTGTTGGCATGGTTGAACAAGTCCGCCACCAGTGGAAAACTTTGCCCAGCTGCATGTAATTGGGAATATTAGTGGAATTTTTTTCTTAATTATTACATCTTTTTTCAGAATAAGGGCAAAAAACAAAATATTATGTGCATGTAAATGTAGTGAATGTGGTGCTGTTCACTTTTTTGATTAGTGCTAGTCCTCATATCAATATCACCATAATGATTATGTTTTGGCCCATTTACAGTGCTGCCTTTCATGTTATAAGTTTAATACCTTTGAAAACTAGTCTACGGTTCAGAATGTGAGCAGTAGAGCGAGGAAGGCTAAATGCTTTGAAATTAAAAATGTATACGCCTGTTACCTTTTGTGGGATATCTCTTCTTTAAATCTACATTTTATAACTTCAGGAAAGAGAAATGTGATTAGAATGTAAAATAGATTCTATAATTAATTTTATTATTGAATAGCCTCAGAGATTCCAAACCTTAGAATGTGTTTACAGCAAAAATCCATCTTGCTACTGGGTCCCTGATGCACTTTACAAAGCCTTCTCTGGAAAAATACCTTTACATACAAAAAAAGGAAACGTTTTGGAGGAAACATAATTGCTGTTTCCTTTTTTCTTTTGTCCGTTAAGTGTTATTGTGACAGAGTAATCATAAGAGACGAAAAAGAAAAAAAAAGAAAAACTATATCTCACCATAGCCGTTATTTCTCCCCACTAGTAAACAAACACTTGCAGATGCAGACTTGATGTTAGAGTGGCAAACCATTTATTAAAAATCCTATATTGTAAAAAGTGGGATTTTCATGTCTTTTTTTATTATAAAAGCAGGTTGAGGTGCCATATACGTAAATACTGTGAATTGCATCAAAACGCTACCCTGGAAATCCAGAGTTCTCATGAGAGCACAAATTTGAATTTGCTCAGCGAATTACTCCGGCATAGAGTAATGCTGCTCATTAATTATGCCCTCATAGCCGAGCTGCACCAATCACATCGGTGTATCTGATATAGGCGGGCCAGAGTCGAGTTAGCTCTGCTGGTAGCTAATCGTATGGGGCTTTGGATATGTCACCCTGTGTGTTGTTGTGATGGGTCGCAGTGTTATCCAATTGCAACAATGAGATTTTCAAATGTACGATTGGTTCCGCCCCTCAAGATGGCTGACTTTCATTACTCAATGCCAGACCCTTAATCTTTCAGATTTGAGTCCGCATTGCCAGGAAATCAAAATGCTCAATACACACAGAAATGCAAATCAGAAACTGTGCGTACGGTTGTGATGTCACAACTATACTATATATAGGTAGAAAGTGTTGCTACAGTGCTGTTACAGTCATTTGCCAGCTGCAGTGACAGTGCAGAGACGCTGAGAGTGTGCTGAGATGTGGAAGCACTGACCAATCAGAGCAGGCTGGGCATTTTTGGGAGGGGGAGATTAAAGAGACAGAAGGTAAAAACAGGTATATTCACACAGAAAGTATGAGAAAATGTGCTTTTTTTATATTAAAGCATGTAAACATGTTCTAGTAAAAATCTAAGATACAAATATGAACCTGAAAATAAGCCTGATACGGGACCTTTAATCTCTTATTTACATTAATGTGTTACAATAGTCACATAGGGGCTTAAGGACTTATAAGTGTCACTATGTACTGATTGCAGTATGAAATCAGTGCTGCCCTGTAGTTTTATTATGCAGGAGGACCACTGCAGGAAGACAAATGGAGTTAATGATGTCACCCCTTGCAAGCAATACATTTCTGATGGCTTTTTGTGATACATTTGTTTTGGTGGAGCTGTTTCAGGTGATTTGTGATTGCTGTAAGAGCCAGGCAGGAGACGGACATGCAGTGGGGCTGTTGTTGGATCTAAATCCTGCTCCATTCTCAGGGTTCATTCAATTAGTAGTCAAAATCTCAGATGTTGAAATGTGAATCCATTTTATTACATAGGATATCCTAGAGACAAAGTTACCTGGATCAAGCTGTCGCAGCTCTCCCCTTCCTTTGTCTGACTCTCTGGCTCTCAGACCCCCAGTATTATCTCACAAAGGGGGGGGTCTTGTGCTTATTCCTTATCTTTTCATTGGGATGTGACTGAGGGTTTATGACCCTCAGAGACTTGCAAAGCAACAGAGCAGTTGGGCCATAAAGGGTGACTGAAACCAGAGACAAGATGTCTCTAACATCATCAATTCAACTTCTGACACATTTGTAGAGCTGGTTATAACAAAATATACCAGAACATCTTATATTATAAAACAGAGGTATTGCAAAACAACTTAATGCGACAAACAACAAACTATATATTTATAACAACAAACTTAATGCATGACCCACATGTCTTCATTTATGTTGAAATAATGCTTTTCCCTTTTAGCTTGAATGTATAATGCAAATCACACACAATGTTTAAGCACATATAAAATTTTAAATCCCAACACTGTCCAATGGAATCCTTGTGGAATCCCATCCTGGCCTCCATTTTACCTCACCATTGATCCGTTTCAGTATTCTCCTGTACAGTGAAAACTTTGAAGCTTCCATTCATATCACCAATTTAGTGTGGT
The DNA here is from genome assembly GCA_026937815.1 of Etheostoma perlongum. Taxonomy (NCBI): domain Eukaryota; kingdom Metazoa; phylum Chordata; class Actinopteri; order Perciformes; family Percidae; genus Etheostoma; species Etheostoma perlongum. Next base: position 20,310,518 of record CM049384.1, on the reverse strand, counting down.
ACTGTGTCTTTTTAGGTGTCTGTTTTACATTGTAATCCTTTGGACTAAACAGAGTTTTCAAGTCCAGATGTATTTATACACCACTGACAATTTCTTTTTGCATGTGCGTGAAGCTCTTATTTGACAGCTGATCAATTACAAGAGAGTAGCGAGATCTGTCGTTTCCATAACAACAAGAAAAAATGGAAACCGTGGCAAAAGAAAGACTAGTTGTGCTAGGGTCGGAGCACAGGGAGTTGACGGATATGACCGCAGTACCATAATTCATACCATATGCTGTGTGGGCACAAATTTGACAGATCCTTGGTTCATCTTAACAAAACTGTATTGCCCGTTAGCTAACATTGATACTAAAGCAGTATTGTTGTTATAGCAACATAAGACAACGTGGTCTGCTTCTTGGAACCAAAACCCTGCCAGTTAAAGCTTTTTATTTTAACTACAAAAGCGCCCTAGTCCTTTTTTGTGTGTCAAAAAAAAAAGACGCCAAGTGGGAACATGGCCTAAGAATCATGTAACAGCCAAGCGATACAATCATCTATAGGCGACGAGACAGGAGCTTAATAAAGTCAGCTAAAAGCTACAGTGTTTTGTTGTGCTCAGGGTGCAGAAATGTCAGCACGGCCATCAGTTCTCGGAGCTCCTCCGCTTTACCAAACTGACTGTTGACCCACAGCATGTGGGTTCAAAGCTCCGCTACGTGTGACCATGATGTCTGCTGAAGACGTGCCTGCCTACTTAGTGTCGTAAATGAATAGACACACTGCACAGCTTAGGATAATCACACAGCCCTCGGGGAGGTGCGGGGAAAGAAAACCACACTCATAAATATCTCATTAATTCAAATTTAGGGAGGTCACAGCGAGGTTCTGCCTTCGTGGCACTGACATTTTAATCAGAAGTCCGCCCAAGTTTCCATTAATAGAATAATGGAAATCATGATAGCAGGCGTTGTGTGATAATACCTTTGCACATTTCAAAATGAGCCATTTTTTTTCTTTACTGTTTCTGTTCTCTGTGGAATCCACCTGTGAGGTCCATTCAAGCTTTGATCGCTGCTCTGCTGCCGATACCGAGGTGATAGTCCTCCCGGTATTCCGCATGTCTCAGCATGAGCTACGCCTCCCTTGGATGCGTCTACAATTTACATTGAATTTATAGCCCAAGGTCCTGTTAAATGACACATACACTGGAGACGTAAAGCAGCTGAGTTGCACGGGCAGGTACACTGATTGAAGTCTTGGTGAACATTTTTATTTTGATCTCTCACTCTGCGTGTGTGTGCTTTTTTTTTTTTTTTTTTACTGAAAGACAGCATTCAGTGACCCCGTTGTTCTTTGTTTCAACCTGGAACCTATTTTTTTCCCCGATGTTTTTGTGTCTAAGTGACTGACATTGGTCCAGTAATAAGTGAGATTACTGCAGTCGGCAGCACGAAACAAGCTAGAATGTAAGTTAATGGGGCAAAAGTGCACCTTGTATTTACGTTCAAAAAAGTGCTTGTTTTTCCACAAGCTCAGATTAATATTAGCAGAGATGGGAAGTAACAAAGTACAAATACTTCGTTACTGTACTCAAGTAGATTTTATTATTTTTATTATTATTTATTTTTACTTTACTATTTATTTTTTTGGCGACTTTTTACTTTTACTCCTTACATTTTAACACAAATATCAGTACTTTCTACTCCTTACATTTTACAAAATTGGCTCGTTACTTTAGTTTTGTACAACAGGTAGTTTATCAGGTGTGATTGTGAGCGCATGTCGGAGAATAGCGCAGACACGCGCCTCACACCGCGAGCGGGCGTGCACGCCACACGGAGAAAAAAGTGAGAGAAAATAAAAAGAGACTAGCTGTTCAGAGGATACATGTGTGTCTTTGAGAACTGTAAGTCATACAATTTATGTTGTCAGTTCATTTAAGCCTGTTGTTGTATTGGTCTGTACTTCTGGCAAATTTAAAATTTAGCTTGTTTGTGTTCTTCACCTGTTACCTAGGTTACACCTGTTAGCTAGGTTACAACTGTTACCTAGGTTACACCTGGCTGTTGATTCGATATAATGGCAATTGTTGAACGTCCTTGCTCATTAAGATAATGTAATTTATAGTGGGTTTATTGTTGTTATTTACTAGCATATATGATCCCTATGCATTGTGTATGGTAGCCTTTACAATGTTACCATGTTTATACTGATGCTTGATTGTAAAAGGCATCAACAGAGAGAAGTTGTCTCCGTCGGTGTTTTATTAACAGACACACCTGGGGCGACGTTGGAAACCAGACTCAACTTTAAATTCAATCCTAATCTAGTCCTAAATTTAAAATAATTTCACTTGAAATTGAATCTAATCGAATGGGAATATACAAAGTATATAATACTTTTAATCCCCCTGATTCCCTACCTTCTCACATGTATTCAGTTGAGACTTGTAATTCATTGGTTGTCTTTTTTAATGAAAAAATCAACTCCATTCACCAGCAATTACATTTGACCCACTTGCCTTCCCCTCCCCCTTTGCCTCTCCCCAATAGCCAGTCATTTTGCTGCTTTCTACTGCCCACCCCCTCCGAAATTTCTGATTTCATTCGTAAATCCAAGTCCTCAACCTGTTCTCTTGACCCCCTCCCCACAGCTCTGGTCAAAACCTGTCTCCCTTCCATCCTCTCCTTCATAACTTCCATTATTCATTCCTCTCTCTCCTCTGGTATTGTCCCCTCACTTTTCAAAACAGCATCTGTCTCACCGATTCTGAAAAAACGTGGTTCAGACCCCACTAACTATAATAATCTTCGTCCTATCTCAAATCTTCCCTTTATTTCTAAAATACTTGAAAAAATAGTGTCTGTTCAACTCCATGCTTTTCTTACCCTTAACAGTCTTTACGAACCTTTCCAGTCCGGTTTTCACCCCTCCCATAGTACTGAAACTGCCCTAATAAAAATCACCAATGATCTCCTCACAGCTGCTGATTCCGGACTCATCTCTATCCTCATCCTCCTTGATCTTAGTGCGGCCTTCGATACCATTTCTCACTCCATTCTCCTCAATAGACTATCTTCTCTCGGCATCTCTCACACCCCTCTTGACTGGTTCCGCTCATATCTCTCCGACCGCACTCAGTTTATTCAACTCAAATCTTTCACATCCCACCCTTCCCCTGTTACTACTGGCGTCCCTCAAGGTTCAGTTCTTGGCCCCTCCTTTTCATCACCTACCTACTTCCCCTTGGCAATATCTTCCGCAAATTCAACATTCATTTTCATTGTTACGCAGACGACACCCAGCTCTACTTATCCAGCAAACCCACCTCCTCGCTCCCCCCCTTGTCCCTTACTAACTGCTTACTTGAAATTAAAGACTGGTTCACCTCAAACTTCCTTAAACTAAACAGTGATAAAACCGAACTCCTCCTTGTGGCCACCAAATCCATCCTTTCCAAAATCAATAGTTTCACTCTTCCTATTGACAACTCCTTGGTCTCCCCTTCCCCTCAGGTCAAGAGTCTGGGTGTCATCCTTGACTCCTCCCTCTCCTTTCAGTCACACATAAATAATATCTGCCGGTCTGCATACTTCCACCTACGTAACGTTAACCGCCTCCGTCCGTCCCTTACCACTCACACTGCCTCCATCCTTATCCACAGCCTCATCACCTCCTGCCTTGATTACTGTAACTCCCTTCTTTTTGGCCTTCCCCCAAAAATCCCTCCATAAACTTCAACTTCTTCAGAACTCAGCAGCTCGTGTCATCACCAGAACCCCGTCTTTTCATCATATAACCCCTGTCCTTCAGCAGCTCCATTGGCTTCCAGTTCAATTCAGAATACAATTTAAAATCCTTCTCTATACTTTCAAAGCCATCCATAACCTTGCTCCTCCATATCTATCAGAACTCCTTCACATCGCCGCCCCCTCCCGCTCCCTCAGATCCTCCTCCTCTATCCACCTCACTGTACCCCCAGCTCGACTTGTCACCATGGGGAACAGAGCCTTCAGCCGCTCTGCTCCCCAGCTCTGGAACTCACTCCCACCTGACCTCCGCAATATGGATTCTCTCCCCCCTGTTCAAAACTAGACTCAAAACCCATCTGTTCCAGTAAGTACATTTCCAAGCCTCTACTTTTGTTATTTTTTGCTTGAGTAAAGAAGTTAAATCAGTACTTTTGCCATCTCTGAATATTAGTAATATTGTGTCTGGCAACATTATGGAAAGCAGCTGTAAGGAGGTCAACCTTTCTGTAAGATCTGTGGGATTGTGTTCGCTAAACCCACCAGACTCCATGTAAATACACACAGTCATTTAGCATCGTAAAACACACTTACCTCAAAGTTCGCCCGAAACAAAATAAAACTATGAAACATCGTTGTGGATCGTCTTTCCCCTTTTCCAACCATCACAACTCTAATTTTGGTTGAATAAAACACACAGTTTACCAATTTCCATGTGACTAAATAGGCAACATACATTTCCTTTTAAACAGTCTTTTTAAGTAACAGGGCGTAGTCGCCCCCATGAGAAATTCAAAGTAAGACCACAACGCTGTCGGCGCGTCCACATGAGACAAGCCTTTGGTGCAAGCCCCCCCCCCCCGCACCTCCTCCAAAGACGACAAGGCAGGTTTCTGCACGGAAAAGTCACCAGACGAAACAATCTCCTGAACATGGCCATACTGAGAAATACAGAGAGAGTTGTGTGGAGCTAATTATGTCTTAATTAGCTTTGTAGCAACTAATTTGGCAATGGCTTGAATGCAACGGATGTATATTAATATTAAAATGTTATGCAAAATGAAATGAAAAATAAAGATCATTACACTTAATTATTACTAGGCATTAAAAAGTAATTATTACATACGCAAATATGAGTGCAATTAAATAGAAATGTTTGTGATACGTTAATAGTGCAGTATTTTGAAATAAATACTATGATTAAACAACTTATGATAAAAGAAATCAAGTAAATAACATTAGAAATAATAAATAATTAGAATATAGGGCACAAGATTTTCCAGAGCAACCATTCACATATTTAGCCTTTCCGACAATATATAAAAAGTATATATACACACACACACACACTCACTGTATATAGTACAATCTAACATTCTTCAGAAATCCAAACAGAAAAATCAGTTTTATTTACTTCACTTTGATTTTTTGTGAAGATTTTCTAATCATCTAAGCAAGTAAACTTTTTACATTCTTATATAAAGGGCTGAGAACACAGAGCATGGGAGCGATGTAAAAAAAGAAGAAGCAAGATTGAGGTATTAATTTGTGGCATCTTTAATTTGTGATTAATTTCACAGTTTCAAAACTCATTAGCAAGGGCTGCATAATGACGGCAACCTTTACTAATGGGAACACGTTCAGAAGGTGTGGAACTGTAACTGAAGTAGGACCAGTAACAAACTAAGCCATTCGCTGCATTTTACATCTATGATCTACAAAATCAATACCTGAATATACACGAATAACTTTGAAATCGGGTGAGATTCTGCTTCATCAAGCATAAAATGTGATGATTTTCTAACTACGTGCACTTTCTATTACTGGTGTGTGTGTGCGCGGCATGTGTGTTTTTAATTAACTACTTTAAATACATTCATGCTGACTTTGTGAATTGAAACTAAGGTGCATAAAAGGAGAAAATGTGTTTTGCATACATCCACATAATAATAAGAGTCAAAGCAGATAAGGAGATCAGAATAAAATTCATTCCTGCTATCGAGAATGGATTATCCCAGCAGGAGCCCTGGGGGCTGACGTTCTCTGGACCCCCCCACCCCCCCCACCCCGCTGTGCTCAATCACTATTCAACTCTGTCAATGACCCAAAATGTTAACCTCATCCGGCTGACTACGCTCTAATGTCATCCCCTCCTCGGATGAAAGATCATTTTATTTGTTCCCAATGTAAATCACCTCTGTGTCACTGCATTGATTCTGGTGCAGTTCCTTACCATAGAATAGCTTGTTTTCTATCTTGTATTATCTTGTATCTTGTATTAGGCCACATTTACATTGCTACATTTTGGTTGAAAACTAATATCTTATACAATGTTTTCACCTTGCATTCACACTGCTCTGGAAAACGGAGATCTTTGGCAAAACCAACACTGACGCCAATGTTTCGCCAACTGATTGGGTCTTATTGGTCATAGTCTTGTTTTGCCAAAACATCCACACGTGGGTGGAGGAGGGTCTGGCTTGACCACACAGTGTTACAGGATTCTCAGATGGGAGAAAAATGTGCTCTGGTTTATTGGCATTTCTTCAAACCAATCACAATAGTCATCGGCGGGGCAAAGCTCCGCACCGGCCGCTGTAAAATAGTTGTGTGAGAGAAAACTCAGATTGGACAGACAGTTTAAAATCGCAACACAAAGAAAGCAGAAGGAAATGGAAAATACATGCATCCGCCGAAATTTCCGAGAAGTGGAACGTCAGGGTTACAGACTGTCGGTCATGACGTCTCGTTCTCTGGGACTAAGCTACTAACCTCACCATGGCAACTACCAGCAAAAGGCGGAGTATACTGTACATGCTGACTCGGCATGGGCTTGCCCAGTATATGATAATGTATATGATGATGTTGATGAGATACGGAAAGTATTCCCAGCGCTTCATTTTTCCACATTACGTTATGTTAAAGCCCTATTCCAAAATGTATTCTTTTTTTCCCCTCAAAATTCTACACACTATACCCCGTAATGACAACATAAAAAGTTTTTTTAAATGTTTGTTAATTTATTAGAAATAAAGAACAGAAATATAATATGTACATACGTATTCACAGTTTGTGCTCAGTACTTTGTTGTGTCCCCTTTGGCAGCAATAACAAGTCATTTGGAATATGAAGCCATAAGCTTGGCACACCTATCATTGGCCAGTTTGGCCCATTCCTCTTTACATGGGATTCAAGTCTGGGCTCTGGCTGGACCACTCTAGAACATTCACAGAGTTGTCCTAAAGCCACTCCTTTGATATCTTGGCTGTGTGCTTAGGGTCTTTGTCCTGTTGAAAGATGAACCAGTCTGAGGTCAAGAGCGCTCTGGAGCAGTCTTCTTCCAGTATGTCTCTGTACATTGCTGCATTCACCTTTCCCTCAACCCTGACTAGTCTCCCAGTTCTGAAAAACATCCCCACAGCATGATGCTGCCCAGACCATGCTTCACTAGGGATGGTATTGGCCAGGTGGTGAGCGGTGCCTGGTGTCCTCTAAACATAAACTCTTGGCATTCACGCCAAAGAGTTACATCTTTGTCTTATCAGACCAGAGAATGTTGTTTCTCATGGTCTGAGAGTCTTTCAGGTGCCTTTTGGAAAACTCCAGGCGGGCTGCCATGTGCCTTTTACTAAGGAGTGGCTTCCGTACAGGAACCCTGGAGCTCTGTCAGAGGTACCATTGGATTTTTGGTCACCTCCCTAACTAAAGCCCTTCTCCCCCCGATCACTCAGTTTAGAGGGACGGCCAGCTCTCAAAAAAGTCCTAGTGGCGCCAAACTTCTTCCATTTACAGATGATGGAGGCCACTGTGCTCATTGAGACCTTTAAAGCAGCAGAACATTTTTCTGTACCCATCCCCAGCTCTATGTCTCGAGACAACCCTTCGACTTCATGCTTGTTTGGGGTCTGACGTGCACTGTTAATTGTGGGAAAACACATTTGAAAAAAATCTCAAATGATGGGGTATTATATGTAGAATTTTGAGGAAAAATAAATGTAATCCATTTTGGAATAAGGCTGTAACATAACAAAAATGTGGAAAAAGTGAGTACTTTCCATATGCACTGCATGCGGTTTGGGAGTGTTAGTTCTCCTAGGAACTAAAAACACTTGTGTGCTCAGAGATTGCTTTTAGCTCAAAACTCGGCTTTGACCAAAACTTAACAACATAAATGTAGTCTTAGTATAATTCTAATTATTGAAGGAAATAATTGCAATGTTCTTCATGTTGGCTTTTGTTTGTGTGTATGGCTTTGTATTTACTGCACCATTGTATTTATTTAAACTTTTAAATGATAATGGTAATATTGGAAATGTGTGTTTTGGCAGCCAAATCCACTGAACCACTGATGAAGATAAACAAGAAAAAAATATTGAAAAAGTGCTGATGCATTCAAATGCCCTTATTGCCACTGGACAAAAAAAAAAAAACCACTAAACGTTGATTTATGCTTCTGTGTTAAATCGGCCCTGTGGGACGCCATGGGTACGTGGAGGCACACTACAGCGGACCCTAAGCCAGACGCTATGCCGTAGCCTGACATGCACCTCTAAAATAATGTATTGTTATTACACATTACGGCGAAGCATGTAGGCAGCGTTGCATTCCCCCCGAGTCTTTCCTGGTTCTCCTTCTTCATAAACAACATGAACTCAAGGAGAGGGTTAACTTCTCCTGCTACAGATTCCCCACCTTGGTCACAAAGCACACTTGGTTTCTCTTACTATGACTCTAGAGTTGGTACTCGCTCTGAAGCCAATCGTCATCACTCGCACACTCGCTCTACCACACACTCCCCAGGCACATACACACCGGCTCTTCTATTCTCTTAAAGAGATCAACGCACACACCAACGCACAAGTATGAACTTCAGGCTACTTACGTAGGCTATGGTGAAAGCTCTTCATGGAGCCTCTGCAGAATCATAAATCAGCCTTCACACCCACTAACATTTGCCTTTCCTTTAGTTGCAAATGTTAAATTCAGCATTTATTCACAAGACAAACAACTAAAGTAATCACTTCTGAAACTCTTCGCTATCTCAGCCACATATTCGGTCCGTTTACGCGCTAGCAGCACTCAAAATTAGACGGCACAGAGTTTAAAAGTGAGACTGAAAAAGTAAACTATCATTATACTAACTGAAATACACACGTGCTTAGGACCTATTCATACACTAATGTCAGAGTGAGTGGGCTGCCAGCTGGACCAGCTGCCTGAGCAGTTTGGGGGGGGGTTCGGTGCCTTGCTCAAGAGCACCTGGCAGTGCCCATGAGGTGAACTGGCATCTCTCCAGCTACCAGTCCACACTCTGTAGTTTGGGCCAAAGAAGGACTTGAACCAGCAACCCTCCGGTTCCCAACCCGACTTCCCCCCAGAGTTTACAGTTTACCTGTTCTCCAGCAGGTTTGTGACGTCAATAGTTACACACCACAAAAAAGCACCAACAGAGAGGCATACTTGTCTACTGGCAATGTGTATTTTAAGTATATTTGAAAAGGGTATACAATACACTACACTGGTATAATTAAAAGAAAACATCCTGACTTGAGAATTTGGATCTTACCTTTAGAGCTTCCCTTGTGTCTTTGGTCTGGCTGCCAACAGCCAGGACAGGTGGGGGTGAGACATGATTGGAGAAGCTGTTTGGCCTTATCAGGTTGTGCTGAGTGAATGTGTTCTACAGTATAAGAAGAGTCAGCCACCCCGTGAAAAAAACAGGAGGAAAAGCATGGGTTTTCAGTTTCAAAGGAAGTTTTTCCTTGACTCTGTTGCCTAGTGCTTGCTCTTGGTGGAAATTGTTGGGTTTCTTTAAATAACATCAGAGTACGATCTAGACCTTATGAAACGTGCTGTGAGATAACTGTTGTTGTGATTCGGCGCTGTATAAATAAAATTGAATTGAAATTGAATTAAACCATCCACAACATCTACAGTGGGAGCGGACCAAACGGCATTTCATCTGTGAGTTTCATGAAATGCTCTATATTATTATTAAGTTATAACTTACATCTTCATTTGTATGTTTTTCTGTACAAGGCCATGTTGGGTAAACTGCCGGCATATTTATGTAATCTCCTCAAGCAGAATTCCAGCTATTATCATCTCTGTTCCACCAGGTGGCGCTCTTACAAGGTTCCAAGGGTTTTTACTGAGCTGGGGAAAAAAGCCTTCTCTTACTTTGCTCCATGGTCTTGGAATAACTTGCAAAACTTGTTCCATCTAAATGATCTTGTCCCATTAAATGAATTTAAGGCCATGTTAAAATGCCATGTAACTCAAAAATGTAACTGCCACATGTGACCTGTTCCTTTCCTCTATGTGTGATGCTTGTTTTGTGTTGACTATGCTGTATTTCTGTTAAATTGTAACTGGTGTGCCGTCTTGGCCAGGTCTCCCTCAGAAAATAGATTTCAATCTCAAGCGACTTCCTGGTTAAATAAAGGTTAAATAAAAAAATAAAATAATGTCACAACAAACTCCTAATGCTTTGGCTCCTGACACAGTGACAGTGATACAATACATCCAGGCTAAGTATGCAACGATGCATCTGGAACTTATTCTCTTACTGTAAATGAGTGATTTACTGTCTGAGCAAAACATTCATCGCGACTATATGACCTCTCTATAATGCTAACTTAGTAATATACAGTGGACAATACAGCAGGCGTGGTAAAAACACTATGGCTTTAGTCCAAAGCGGCAGCTGGAATCAACACAAACTAAAAGTTATATTTAAAGTGCTTATAAATAATTCCATGAGGACTTCCATCTGCTAATAAAAACAATTTGACACGACAGAAAGCTCCATAAGGGCATCTATACGGACCTCATGGCGAGAGTATTCTGTCAACATTAATAAACTGGTTTCTGAAATATATGAACATCGTTTCCATTATGTGTTTTGCACAAGCTCGGGCAGACATATTGAGGTTATAGTTTCTTTCCAACAAAACCACATTAGAGACTTGAACTGGACATATCTTTACTGTCAGGATGTGTTGTACATAGACTGAGCTATCATTCAGTCAGACGGGGGAAGGAAACATTGTTTTCATTGGTTTATTCATGGAAATAGAGACACTCAATAACAGGGCATCGGAAGTTCACATAAACAGCTTAACCTGAATAAGACCTAAAATGGATTGAGCCAGTAGCTAAGTTACTGTTTGCACGTAAACATGATTTCCCTCCGGAAGTAAAACACATCTCACACAAATACATCTTCTTTTGTGTGTATATATATATATATATATATATATATATATATATATATATTGTCTACATATATTTATTTTTATAATTTCCTTTCTATTGACTGCCTCCCTCCCACAACATCCAGACTTATTCTTTCCAGCCTTGGCAGTGACTGCGCCATCAACAACAGGAGGATTTTTCACTAAGGTTCATCTCCTTGAGGCAGTATTTAAACTCTTAAAAGCAGATTATAATGTGGCACTGGGCGGCAAAATGAGTCTGGAGTAATAAAAAGCTCGGCTGTAGACAGAATGCTGAGGACATTCATAAATCAATGCATTGTCGGAGGTTATGGATTGCAAATTCAAAACTCTGACGGAAGACAGAGAGTCAATTGTACATTCATATCAAAAGAACCTGATGCTCAATTTAAGAGGAACAGAAATAGAAATGAGAGATGATATGCCGTCTATTCATAGAGAGAAACATTACAGTAGCTTGTCATGTTGAGAAATAAGGAATATAATAGCTACTAAACTGAGACGCCTATGCGATTTCAGAGTTGTAAATTATTGATATTGTGATATAAAATGTAACAAGACTAAGACTCTAAAGCCTTGCTTGCACCAGAAAGTAATGTTGATATTTTAAAATGTCCAAAGCAATACAAAAAGGTATTCGACAGAAAGAACTAGACACTGATGGTTGTGCTTATCTAAGCAGAAAAGACTTGGTTGTGTTAAACAACAACAAGTGAGGGATTTTTATTTTTATTCTTACGTATGTGTGATATATGTGTGTATATGTGTTTGTTGTGTTATGGTTGTCTTGCTACTGGATGCCTAAAATGTCCTTCAGGATGAATAAAATATCTATCTATCTATCTATGTAAATAAAAAGAAAATAACAGATTGAGATATTTTGAGGCTGCACAAAGAATGGGAATAATAATTGAGCCCTTGACACAGTGTGTATTGTCTAAACTGTTTCTCAAATGCGTGTGTGTGTGTGGGGGGGGAGTGTATCCCTGCCTCTGCAGAATTATCGCCCCCTCAAATTGATCAATGCTACCTCACCAACACACCATATATTATCTACCTAAATAGAAGAATTTAAAACTAAGTAAAGCATGAACACACTCCTTTCAGGACACCACATTGTGCTATTTCATTTCAAAATAATTTTTTTATTGGATATTAAAAAGGTGCACTGTGAGATCCTGCGTGGTTTCAGGGCAATTTCATTTTTGCTAAGTGTTAAGTGTATTATTTACATTGCAATATAAATGAAAACCTAATTTAACGTAATTTATTAATATTTCTTTGTTTTTCATTTGTAATTTTATTACAACAAAACATCACAAAAGACACTACACTGCAGTTTTTAACAATGTGGTGAAAACACATTTAACACAATAAATACTTTTTCCTCATTTTTTGTCATTCCTTGAGCATCAATAACATCAGTATGTTTGGTCAACATGAACATGTGCTCACTTTTTTTCAAGTGTTTTTTAAGTGTAGTTGTGTGTAGAAGATTTAGCTGCTCCCAGTGTCCTCTTGGACGGAGTGTACTTTAAAGCCAGTGGTCTATTTTTGTTCCCCTGTGTTTTAATGTGCTGGGTAATGTCATTTTTCCCAAAGTGCGCTACATAAAAATTAATGCAACACACCTTAGAAAAAGCGTGGAGGTTGTTGATATGACTAGGTAAGATGCATTTAAATTGTTGCGCACCAACACTGTTGAAATTTTTAGCTATATTATATAAATAACATAGACAGTTAACAAAATGAACCAACAGATCCCATTGCTCTGGACGGAGACCAGTGAAGTCTATTAGAAGCACTTTTTTGGTGATAGCTGAGCGTTACTGTGCAGCCTCCAACTGAGCTTGAAGACGTAGATGTGACATGGGCAACCTGTCTGAAAGTTGTAAGTCTTCTGGTAGCTGTGCAAGAGAAAACTCAATCATCCCCAATCAGCAGAGACGGAGAGGTAGGTATATGTTAGGAGATACCGTAAGCACAGGCTAATTATTGTTAACTAAAATGCTAGTTAATATTAGTAATTAAACATAAACAGCTAATGTAAGTCCAAACTGTCTGTGAGCTTAAGTCGAGTTGTTATGACACAATCGTTAGCCTATTTTTATAAAAACGCCATAACGTGAGATACAAGGTAATGGAGCCTTTTATACATTGCCGTGGTTCTTCAGAAATAAACAATTGACAAATAGATTCTTTAAACGCTTCAGATATAAAGTTATTCACTGTCAAAGTGATGTCAAAATGAATGGCAGTGAATGGGATGCTAACGGCGGATGAGTGCTTCGTAGCATTAAAATGGCGCCATAGGAGCTACTCTTAGAGAGGAGAGGCTTACCCCCTTGATGAAAACCCGGGAAAAAAAGGGAGTGTTGGCAGGGATGGCCGGGGGCACGTTCAATCTCAGAACAGTGTGCACCGTTGTGGAACCGTGTCCAACTGCTTTAAGAGCATAGACTGTAATAAGTCTTTGTTTAAGATAGGGTTTCTCTTGTTTGGTGGATGTGTCTATAGTTTATTAGCTCAGGTCTCAGGTGATACCAAATCAGCAGAGACGTCTCTGTAAACTCGGTCAGCAAGGTCAAAATCTTTAAAATAATTTCCTAGGTATCATGAAAGTATCTGAAACTCAATGACATGACATTTGGTGTTATACTAATTCCATTGGCCTACCATTTACTCCTTTACCCAAGGCTAAAACAACGACAAAGAAGCTGTAACAGAAAAGCATTTGAGTCTACATTTCCCCTACCTTTTATGGATTGCATTGATCTCTGAAGTGGCAACCTGGTGTGTTAGAATAGAAGGAAATTCGCCTGCTCCAAATCAAGGAACATGTTTTGATATTGATTGCAGCCTATTGTCGCTTTTCGAGGAGATTAGCTAAATTACCCTCCCCATAATTGGGAATTGCACTTAAGTAGAACTCCACTGTGAGAGAGGATTTAAAATTCCATTAGTGTCAATGACGGCTTGGCAGTGGGTTTAAGACGGGTCTCGTCTGATCAGCGTCCAAAATGCTCAAGGTAATTGATGATGAAAAAATGAGCCTGCCACTGCAGGGTGATTGATACCAGTGACTCTTTAATTAGAGAGCAGCGCCCATTCGACAGTCCCTCGCACTTGTGCATTGTAGGAAAATCTCGACCCTTTTTCTCTCGATTCAAAGAACAAATGACAGGGGATCATAATTTTAATTTACTGTGCATGTATGTGGTCTAATCACAGCCTAATGGCTCCTGAGTCGTCATAAGACTTTTAGTCCCCCACCCATCGACTGTTATGACATCTTATTTGAACTGATTGAGTGAGAAATATAGAAAATTGTGGTTTTTTTTGCAGTGCACCTTTGCAATGTTTTTAATTTCTTCCATAGAAACCTGACTGAATTCTGCCCTAAGACAATTTTCTTGATTTCTAATTTCTTGAATTACTTTACGTCAATGAAGCCCAAGGCTGATAATGTACGGTTATCAGACAAGTCAAAAATCAATACATGTAAAACTTAAATATTTAAATGGAGTGTACAAATGTAGTTGAAGAAGGCTACTTCCTTATGCTCTTCCATTTTACACTCACTAGCTAAATTACATGTTGAGGACTGTGTGGCTAACTAGCTTACCTGAACTGGTAGCACAACACACTAAGCACAACCCTTTTAGCTAGCTAGCGACCTGAAGCCAACTTTCTTTATAAACGGGTCATCTTCGTGATACTGTGTACCACTTCAGCATCACCATAATAGAACTTATAACAGTAGTTTAAAGCATTTAAAGCTTGCCTCGCTTTTTTGGTTCCTTTTTTTTGGTGTATAAATTAAATTATTAGCTAGCTTACAAAGTTAGCAAGCTAATACCACTTACAACTTTTTAAGTTTGACAATGGAAAGTAGAAATTAAATCACCAGACAGTCCAAACTGAGATGAAGATTAGAATATGGTTTTACAGATAGAAGCATAAATGTATAGTATAGTTGAGTGATTTTGCTGGTAGTTGCTGATATGATTAATGAGCTACTAAAATGATCTAAGTGTGAATCACATGGATGTGACTACACAGTGCAACTACGCTGAGACTTCATATTACCCTCATGAGTCGAGTTGGATAAAAATAGACGTGCATGTATTTCTTTAGCATCTCGGTTTAAAATACAAATTGATTAATTACTTTAATTACAAAGACTCCACATGGGGATATTATGATTATGTACAGTTAGGCAATTATTTGCTCACAACACATTCCTGACGATTTTCCTTTCCTCAGACTTAATAAAGTAATACATTTTTTGTCTTCCAGGTACCTGTAACCCCCCCTTGTTCGCCATCTCCGTATGTCTTCTCCCCCACCTCGATGGAACAAGATCTCATCTGCTGCTTTATTTCACACTTCACTTGCCATATTTTTCTCCGCGCGTGACCTGCGACTCATCACAGCCCCATACTGGCAAGGAAAATGTTATGCAAATGTTCTGTTAAAAGTGGAGAGGAAGGGGAAGCAAATTTGAGCAGCAGAACCCTCATCTACACTTGCATTAGTGCTCTTTTGAAGGGCAAACTATTTTCTAGACGCGGCTGTAATGAAACATCTATAGCTAAGTGAATATGAGTTTGTGTATAGGGAAATACCATCAAGGCAACAAGGTGAAGTGAAAAACAAAAGAAGCTATCGAAATTAAAGAAGAAAAACCTTAATGGGAGACACTACAGGCAAAAGCGTACATTTTGAGTTTTTTGGGGCTATGTCTTAATTGCATATTTAAACATTTAAATAAAGGTTTTAATTCAAAATAATTGTCCTGGTGTATGTAATCAACTGTGGTAATCTCATGTTGTTTTCTGTAAATTTATGCTATAACCTATTCATCTAATACTATCTTGCAAAATGTATGGAATTTTCTCAAAATAAGTTTTTATGTCCACTTCAGTAGCACTAACTACATAAAAATAAAAAATAAAATAAAAATAAAAAAAAATAACTCCTTTTAAAACCTTTGACTTTAATATGTTAACAACATTATCCAAGAATTTTGAACCTGACTTTATACAACATATCATTTTGAGTGGAAAAACAGAGAATCCCTAAAAAGTCAAAGGTAGACAACTGTGTACATATTTTTAAAATTGAGTGAAGGAACTACTCATCCCATAAACCCCCGTGCACCATTGAATAAAGGAAGCTAACATTTGTTCAGCTAACCGCTAATTTGGCTAACCGCTAGTTGAGACAGCATGTAATAACTTTAAAATACTCAAAATAAAACCTGAAAATAACCGTTAAAATATATAACAGCTGTTACATCAGTTATAGCCTGATGTGTTTAGTTCGAGTTAACATTATTTTAGACTGAATCAAGCTATCAGCTAGCGGTTAGCTGAATTTGCTGTTAGCTAAATTAACGTTAGCTTCCCGGTGAAGGCTAATGACAGAAGCGTGGGAACAGACCGTGCGGTGTCATAAATCCTCGTAAAACAGGATTAATATCCTGCACATGCTCACAGATCGGCTACCGACAGCTCCCCCCACCAGCATGAGTTCCACCAATCAGACGCATCACTGTGGGATTGTTCAGGATTGTGGGTAATGAAGTACTTATCCAAGACATCATGAATCAAAGACATTTACCTCAAAACAAGCTTGGTGCCCCATGAACTTTTGGCGTCTATATAAGAATATACAAACAGTTATGATTTTAAGGCTTTTACTCCAATTGTCAATGGAGAAATTGCATTGTAAATTTTACTTCCTGTGGGCGAGACTGTTGAGCTCTATGTTCTGATTTGTATTCTAGAAATGTATGCAAATTAGCACATATTTAACAAGATGATATCTAATTTCAGAAAACTTGTAATACAAAACACATTTGTCTTAATGTAAGTAATCAACTGGGGAAGTGTAATGGTGATATCTATTAGTTCAAATATTTTTCCTATTCACCTGCTGTAATTCCCCTTAAATGTAATCAGGTATGGCTGTCTGACTTTGTATAAAAGCAGTTGAGCAGTAAAAGGAAATTAATTTGATAATTTTATTTTCTGGAAAAACTCCCATATGTCCCTGCTACCTTGTTGAACTCAATTTAACCCCAATGCCATTAAGTGCCTTGTTTTTAGATCAATCTCGACAACTTTACCCACTTTTGCATCAATAAAATATTGACAGTAAGAGCAAAATATATGGTTGAATATTCACAGGTGAAGTGTAGGACATGGTGTGATGTTAACATTATGGGTTATGGTTGGTAGCCTAGTGATGATGACTTCAGAGGCCAGTGAATGCCATGACATCCTGATGATTCCTGCTTGAAAATGTGTTTTCAGGGGAAGATATTTTATCACCTGTGACATATTGCACACACATAAATGTCTCTCCATGTATTACTATTGTATTATGTCATGTCATTTACTGACATGTCCTTTGTTCCAGTTGATATTGTGCTCGTAACTGTGCTTCTTTTATGCTCGGAGACGCTTACCACTGAACTGATCTGATCTTTTTTTATGTCCTTGGCATCCAGACATTGGGAAGTGAGAGTAAATTGAATCAGGGCGGTGAGTGACAGAAGCATTATGTTTGGGGGTTGGCCGTCAGCAGCCAAAATCTCAATAGGGAAGGAGAAAAAAAATGGATGAATTACAGGAGCTTTGTTGCTCTTATTCAGTCCAGTATATGTAGTTACTAGGGATGCAAATGAAAGCAAATACATTATTTGGATATGGACATACTGTATACCAACAGCATATGAGTTTTGTGGACACAAAGACAACATGTCTTCTCAGAGTCAAACTAAAACACATACTTTGACTTGTAATTCCTCTACACAAGGCAACACAAAGTTGAATTCACTCTTTACTGTGAATATCCAACCTGTATAAACAAAATCGATTTTCCCTAACCAAGCACTAATCAACACTGATGGATAGCCATGTCAACATACTGATTTTGCTGTGGTTTTACATACTCCCAAAACATACACACTCCAGTTTTTAAATTTCACACGATATGGCCCTTTAAACGCAGGATTGGTAACTATTTCCAATATACTTTTTTATACATTGATACATTGAAATGGAACTGTCCTATCTGCAGTTCTAGCTAAGACCCGTCCTTCAATAGCATTTGCGTGCTACGATTGGCCAGGTGTCCATGCACAGGAGAGGTAATGGAACCCGATTGTTCAGATCCTACCCCTTGACCAATCAGCTGTCCTAACCTTAACTACTACAAGGTCAATGCCTAACCTCAACCAATCGAACTGCTTCGTTGGGCGGGTCTCGCCTGGTGGCCTCCATAAATGTGCGCCCCTCCCATGTAGGAGCCTGAGCTCTGAAGCGCGCCATGGCTGTATTGCCAACAGTTTTTATGTTTGTTTTAAACACTGGTATGATAATATCAGGTGTTTGCTTACCGGTGAATGAGACATGAAGCTAAATTGCAGCTTTTTCTCTGGTCAACTCTGAAACAGCGACGCAGCGGTTCTTGTGCACGTGGGAGAGGTTAGACGGAGCCCCGAGAGCATCATGGGGAGGGGTTAGACGGAGCCCAAAATAGATACTACTTTAAAATTTTGCTAGCTTTTCAACATTAACAACCCTGTCTTTAATTGTAATGACTTTGTATTTTTCAACTCTTAAAACCCCTTAATTTTTTCTTCTTTTTTTAATGGATGGATTTCAGATACATATTATGTTTGAATAACCAACCATGTATGTGAATTGATCAAATAATCAATCAATTTAGATACATGTTAATACAATATTCTATTTAGTACCATTAACATTAAATGAGTGTAAATGGCAGTAAAGGTGATTTCTAATAACGTGGCTTTGCGTTACACCCCTCAGATTTACATAAGACTATCACAGTTGAGGTAAAATCTCTTTGAAAGCTTATTTAACCCTCCTGTAGTCCTGGGGTCATATCTGACCGATTTTCCAAAAGTTTCTATATCAGAAATAGACCCAAAAAATTGATAAAAGAACGTGGCAAAAAAAACACAAAAGGCAGAGAGAAACAAATCTACAAACATTGGAAAAAGTGACAAAGAAATGTTGATAAAAGCTTCAAAAACGTTGAAAAAAAGCGACAAAAGTGTAGAAAAAGATGACCAAAACGTTATTAAATTAAAATAAATGTTAATGTTAAAAACAAAAAGTTGCAGGTCAACGGGAAGAAAACACAAGGGTTAAAACATGTGTAAACATATCAAACAAATCCCTTTAGATTAGACTGCTGTATTAAAAAGAAATACTTTCCTGGAAAAATAAAAAGAAAGAAGTAGAGGATGTATTCTAAAGGTTAGCAATTAATTCCCTTCTCCCTGGGGACACAACTGCCAGGGTCATTTGGTGCCGTGGCCCTGAGTATTTCTCACCTCTGAAGCAAATGAGCGCCGTGTCATCTTACATCTGGATGTGATGGCTTTCATTCGCTCAAAAAGCCCCATCCTCCTGTCAGACTGTACACTCCAATCCCTGCAAAAGGGGAAATGTCAAAAAGAATAAAAGGATTCAAACATTTGTGCTCTCCAAGGATGCTGTTGCTGTGTTACACACACACACACACACACACTCTGTGGGGACCCCGTCATTGACATAATGCATTCCCTAGCCATTACCCTAACCATCACAACTAAATGCTTAACCCTTAACCTCACCCTAACCATAACCTAATTCTAACCCCAATCCTAAAACCAAGTCTTAACCCTTTAATAGTTGTGGGGTCCAGTATTTTGGCCCCACAAAGTATACTGACACAAGTATACTGAACTCCCGGTTTTTGGACCTCACGAAAAATAATAGTTAATAAGAATAAGAAGAATAATTAAACAATAACACACACACACATACACACACACACACACACACACACACACACACACACACACACTCTAACTATTAAATACACACATTTTAGTAGCTGGGAAGGAAAATGCACGTTGTATATTTATCCCAGGTCTTTGCTTTATTCGTTTTGCTGTGGATTTGTAAAGGATATGCCTATAACCTTGTCCCATGTCATGGGAGAAAAAACAACAAAACTTTATTATCACCTTGGTGTCTGCAGAGAAGATTAGAAGCCATTTCTCACTCTTGACTCACATACATGCATGAAGATTCAGCTGAAAAAATACACTCAGGTTACCAAATGTAAAATAACCCCAATGTGTTCAATTGTTAATGGTGCATGAAGTATATTTTATATATCTACAAAGTGATTACAATACTGTATTTCTGTGAGAGTTGAACCTATTCAAACCTTAACTATCACAACATAATACAGCATTTACAGTATATAAGTATACAGTATAAGCAAATAGAAAGTGCTACTATGTGTGAGAGGTTGCAAAGTATTGCTCTAGGGCTTTTTCAGCATGCTATAATTCTCACAATGACAATGCTAATCCCCCCCCCCGAGATCGTACACGTATCAGATACGCTCTCCTAATCTATGTTGCTGTCTGCACTGGCGTTTGCAGCTCAGGTCTCACGAGCAGAAGCCTGAGAACTGCACTGACAGGTAACCAGCAAAAAAGTAACGGGTAAAAAATAAAACGCATATGAATTCATGGGTATTTGTAAAAATGAACTAAATGCGGGCCGGCAGAGGGTGAGAACAAAAACATGTTATTTTTTCCTGGAGAAAACAGAATTGAAAATGATGTGTATTATTCTCAAAGAAACTGACACAGGACTTGATTGACGTTGGTGCCCAAGCTGGCCGTCTGGTCAGGTCTTAGCAGCTTCCAGGTCGGATTCTGATAGACATAACTGCGGGTAACGAGCCGCTTCTGGTACTGAGCGGGTGCAGGTTTGTAACTGGACCCGTGCAGTAATATGGCTTAAACACAACCCAAAAGCTTTTATTTAGACTTTAAAGTCCAATTTTGCTGACAATATGCATGTAAATGTGACTTAGATGCCTTAACCCTTGTATTGTCTTCACTTTCGGGAACCCTCTTGTATCCCTCAGGTCGACTTGACCCGTGACTTATTTGGGGTTTTAAAAACAATTCTGAAATAAAATTTTACTTCATAATCTATTAACAAATATTGTCTTTATCTCAATTTCAAACAATTCAGATAACATATGTTTAGAGAATCAATCAGTCTCTACTAGCACACAATTAAAAATGGAAGTGTGGTTGGTTTTTGTCATAATGTTATAATTCATGTTAAAAATCCACTATGGAAAAAAACATAAGTGGTCATATCCAGAATACTTTTCTGAATTTAATACATGTTTATCATAGAAAATAAGGTAAGGCCGTTGATTTTCAGGTAGATTTAATGTAACTTGTACCATTTTTCTTCTTGTAAAAATTTGAAATGGGGCAATTTGACCCAAACATTATACAAGGGTTAACACACTACTACATATTTTTATCATTATAATATTGTCATTATTATCATATATTTCATTTATATTATAACATAATATAATATTTCATCATGTTGTGCTTATTTTTATTATCTGATCTGATGGCATGTTTGCTTCTTTATTCCCATGATGTATTGATTGTATTGTGTTAACCAGACAGAACCGGTGCAGACGGGCACTCCAGTGTTGCTTCAGCTCTGTCATCCTGCGACTACGCTACCGTTCGCGGTGTAGACTAGTAACATGCTGTTTAGCATGTATAATGTTTACCATTTTTGCATTATTAGTTTAGTATGTTAGCATGCTATGTTAGCATGCTAAACTTTGCACTAAACATAAAGTACAGCTGATGCTGATGGGAATGTTTAGGTCAAATTTTAACCTTATGATGGCACTAGATTTCAAACACAAAAGATCACCAATACTTGATCCTGAGTATAACATAAAGATCTGTACAAGACTGCCTGGACATTCAACCCAAAACTGTCAAGCTATTTCACTTAAAATCAAATTGATCATGACTACGCCAGATGAGAAGTGAAAAGATCATCAAAGTTAGTAGGTCCCATCCTATGGGGACCATGCATGTCTGTACAAAGTTTCATGACAATTATTCCTATTATGGCGGAGATATCACAGCCAGGAAAGGGCTGGAACAACTAACTGAACAGTAGTCTCTGTCTCAAAGTAACAAATGCTCTGTTGACCCAACCATCCATGGTCATTGACTTTGGGAGGTCCAACTTACATACCTGGACACTCTGCCTACTCTTAACTGCTAATTTATCATTTAGACTAAAGGTCTTTTTAATAGCCAAAATTGTATTGTTATTGTTTTTTTTAGTGTATAGTACCTCTTTAGTTTCTATTCAAGTGAGCTGAAATCTGCTGCCGGAAATTTCCTTGCGGGAGTCATCCCAAAAGGATCCATAAAGAGAGTCCAAGTCTATCCACCTCGACCACTTCTCTAAGACACATGTTTTGCTCTATAACAACCTCATTCCTCAGTAATTAATTGCACAACCACAAGAGCGTCTTATCAGCAGTCAGCGGTGGGGCAGACTTACATTGTGTTGTTCTATCCTATCCAATGTTTCCTATATTTCTAAGGAGATTTTCTATGCCGTATTCTGATAAAATATACATACCATTGACTAATGCAGCTTTTATAAGCATGTCTTTAATTTCTTTAAATCTTTTCTTGTAGAGGATATTTGTTCATATTTTTATTTTTCTCAAAGAAGTAACCCAAAGTGTACTTTTAATGGTATTCTAAGCAAGCTTAATTATGTATTGGGTTATGGCTATAGCAAGGTCTAGGTCACTTCCACCTTACCTCTTAGCTGCAAATAAAACTTAAAAAAGGAAAAAAAACTTCAATAAATTGCTTCCTCAAGCAGGAATATTTAAGTTTGTTGTAATATTCTTTCCTTTACAACTAAGCTACAGATCAAGGCGGGCTGCAGTGGAAAGTTCTGAAGAGATCATGTTCTGCAGCCAAGACTCAATATCGTACAAGACGTTCCATTCCAGCATTTTTTTTACTACAGCTGTAACAAGATTACTGTGCAGGCTTAGTCATTGGCAGAGGGGAAAGCCAGCCACATATTCTGCTTATTTACAGGTACACCAACACAAATAAGTCTAAATCTGGAATACTGCTTGTCTGCAAATGGTGCCACTTGACAGTTTGTCACTACTTTAGAAATCTCTCTCTCAAAATAGTGTGGTAAGTAAATATCTTGTCTTATTGGTTGAAATTGTCACTAGTACTACAGATCACATAAAAACATCATGTTCTAAAATCCTAAAGTGACCAAGTGGCAGTCTATCAGAATATTGCAATGCTACCAAACAAAAATGCAACTTTTAAAAACCTAACACTCAGCAGTGTGTATTTTTTTGCCTCCCCTTTCGAATCCAACATTTAAATTACTAGACAAAAAATGATATCATGATAAAAGTGGATTTTGAGGCTATAGCTCCATTGACCTCCATTCATTCTGCACTTGCCCGTTAGTGCCCTGATATGGAACTGCAACCAGTTCAGAAGCCTAAAGTTTCCCCGAGGGTGGAAGTTCTCCCCTTATTAGACATTCTCTGTCCGGTGGGAGAACCAAGCTCTTATCGCTTCAGTAGTTAAGTAAGTATGCTACCCAACACAAGGGTACATCTACAATATTGGCCTATTCACACAAAGGCTTATCGCTGTGTAAGTTACAGTGGTCTCCAACTAGCTATTAAACATACTACCAAAACAAGCTAGGTAACATATTTGCCAAAACTACATTGGTTAGGGTACAAGCGGCCGAAATGGGTTTCCTCAGGAGGGTGGCTGGCGTCTCCCTTAGAGATAGGGTGAGAAGCTCAATCATCCGAGAGGAGCTCGGAGTAGAGCCGCTGCTCCTTCGCGTCGAAAGGAGTCAGTTGAGGTGGTTCGGGCATCTGGTAAGGATGCCTCCTGGGCGCCTCCCTAGGGAGGTGTTCCAGGCACGTCCAGCTGGAAGGAGGCCTTAGGGAAGACCCAGGACTAGGTGGAGAGATTATATCTCCAACCTGGCCTGGGAACGCCTCGGGATCCCCCAGTCGGAGCTGGTTGATGTGGCTCGGGAAAGGGAAGTTTGGGGTCCCTTACTGGAGCTGCTGCCCCCGCGACCCGACTCCGGATAAGCGGATGAAGATGGATAGATGGATGGACATTGGTTATCCTAATTTCTTTAATGATCAATTTATCAATGACTCAGCATCATCTGTATTAGAGAAAAGAAGCACTTCATTCAATGTTAAAAATATATAAAACAGCTTTGCCACACTACTTACAGTACTGGAGTTTCAAAACTACACATATATACAAATACAATTTCTGAATTAATATTTATATAAACGTGTTATATACATGTTGCTGAAAATTAGGCCCATGGTCTCAATTGTATGCATGACACATTATTAATAACTTCATTTTGATCATTACCCTCTGAAAAGCTCATCTAGTTTCCTAACTGTGCCTCCTACTCCCTTTCTGGAACCCCTGTTTTTCATTTCACATTATTGTTGAGTGTGACATTATCTTGTTGCATGCCATTAAGTCCTCATAAGTTGATTTGTCAACACATTGTAATGTGACAAGTATAAAAACATGAAGCCTGGGATGACATGTATGAGAATAATAGAGGGCCAAGGGGGACATTAACTCGCCTGTCTATTAATTGCACTGACTGCCATCTGCAGTGTGACATCATGAAAAAGAGAGCTGGTGCACACTGAATAAAGTGCATTCGATTTGGAAAGCCATTAGATAGCATTCAGTGTAATACTTCAAGCAGTAACAGTCATGGCTTCTGACAGTTGTACTGCAACACACAGGAGAAATCAAAAGGGTGGATCTCTTATTAGCTTTTAATAGGTGCAAACCAGACTACATTGGTTACCCAGGAGCCTCTCTGTCAATGGGACATACATCATGAGAAACTCATGCTGAAGATAATCCATTATTCACTATTTCCATAATTGATCAGATTGTCTGCAGGCTGTGTTAATAGAAAGTGACAGTTGTTAAGACGAGAGCTTTCGCAGGGCGATGCGGCGGGTTCAGGAAGTCGCACAGCTGATTTAATGCGACGGTTTTTTACTCCCCCCCGTGGCCCCAGAGTTGGATGCCGTTGAGACCATCCGAGGGTCTTAATCGAGTTAGGTGAATCACCACCTGTGAGAAGACTTCAGCCTCAGAGTAGTGAACTCTGGCATCTTTTGTCTTCCTCTTTGGAGGACTGGGATTAAATGGGACATATTGTATTTAGTGACAAATGTACTGGATATGGTCTACCTGGCACAGCGGGAGACACTTTCATTAAGTCAAAGCAAACAAATATTCACTTTATCCTTGCATTTGCCTATTAATAATCCATGACAAAGAAAGTGGTTACGCATATTGTTTCCCCAATAAACCTGAATGTAGACTCCTGACTGAGGTAAATATTTGATTTTAAAAGCATGTCAAATCAAGCTTTTCCAGTCATTTCATTATGTTTGTATTTTTTTTATTTTGCCCATGTAAAGAGACACAACTTACAAACTTACAAACACGCTGTGACAGCAGCAATGGTATTGAACTGGCGTTGGCGGTTGGTGGAAGAGGGAGACCTTTGATGGCTAATTAGTGCAGGCAGCTGTCAGAACAGTAGCAGCAGAGATTTGAAAGTTTTGATACTACGGTTATATTTATGCTTTCACAGCCCCACTTTGTTCTCTCAGGGATTATTGGGTTGCCGAGGACAACGGCGCTAGAGAGAATGAGAAGAGGAGAGGGGAACATCAGATTTCCTCGTCCCGCGCTGGATGTGACCACATTAATTATAGATCTTGGGAAGCAGCGGTTTAGTTCATTCGGCATATTTTTAGAATATGAGCTGATTTATTTCTTTAATCAAGACGGCAGGTGTTGGCTCAGTTCAGAAAAAAGATACTGAAAGCTGCTTAAACTTGTCAGACGGTGACATTTCGAGCAAGCTGGGGCATGCAGCGTCTTATTCGTGAATTTTTGCTTGAGGCTAAAAAGGTGCAAGTCAGGGCCTAACATACTGTATTCACAGTTTTAGGTTTAGGTTGTTATATTTAACCATATAAGCAGGGATGGCTAACATTGATTATAGAGAGGGCCACAACATTTGGATCCTCACTACCTAAGGGTCAGATTGAGACTGTGCATTTCCACCTGAAGGGTAATGTAACCTGTATCATTCAGTTAGCAAAGTATAGCAACTAAATGAAAGAAAACAACAAAATATATACTGGTAATTAAAGTTTATTTAACCAGCATCTTGATTTTTCATAGTCAAATGCGTGTAGTAATGCTTCAGTTCATTTCATGAACGTTAACACAGAAACAAAACATGTCCACATGTCTAGTGATATACATTTATTGCAGTCCAATGACAAAAATCATCATTCAACAAAAGGTACTTAAAAAACTATTTTCCAGGCACACTGAGCATAGGTTTGCCTTTGAATTCTGTAAAAAGGTCATCTGTTTCCCATTTTGCCTGGAAGACAATTCTCTTGGTCCAGTTATCTTTTTAGGCAGCTTATGTCTCTCTTCACGCTATTTGTGGTCGCGAATGAGGTTTGCCAGTCAAGACCTGACGAGGCCATAGTTGCTTGGCAACAACCCTTATGCCTTTTCAAAGGAGCACCATCTAACAGTGGACAGTATAATTACAATTGGAATGTAATGGGTGGCTTGCTACCAATATCTGTGAAATCAACAATGGAAATTGATTTGCGGGCCACACTGAGTGAGGGGGCCGCCAGTTGCCCATCCCCAATTTACAGCATATGATATAATCTAAAAAACCTCTTCATTGGTCATGGCCAGGAGTAGAAAGAAGTCTAAACAACTACATAACATTTACTGAAGTAGAAATATAAAACATGGAGCTCAACTTTTTTAAAGGTCCCATATCATGCTCATTTTCAGGTTCATAGTTGTATATTGGGTTTCTACTAAACATGTTTACATGCCTTAATGTCCAAAAAACACATTTTCTCAATAATAACTGTCTTCACGCTCTGTTTTAGCGTCTGTATCCCACTTTGCTTGGATTGGTGAGTGTTTCTGGGTCTTTTGTATCTGGGTTCTCAGCGTCTCCGCACCATCATTGCAGCCAGGGAATGACACTCTAGCAAGACTTTCTACCTATATACAGTAAAGTACAGTTATAACATCAGAACCGTGCAGAAGTCCTGGCACAGTTTCTGAATACGGGCTGTGTGTGTGGTTTGAGCGTTTTGATACTTTCACACTATTTATACAGCACCGCGACCTGCTTCATAATAAAAAAAGACATGGCAATCTCACTTTTTACAATATGGGACCTTTAAATGCAAATGTGCCCTGCAGTAAAAGTGAGAGAAGTGCAGTACATTTCCCAGCACAGAATTTCCTTTCATCAAAGCAAGATGGAAATCGTTCCAAAGAGACAGCTCAAAAACATTTTCTCATACCTGATACATTTTTCATAAACTGGGAATACTTCATGTCTTTTAAATGAAGCATTAATGTAACCTCTGTTCTGCACATCTTAGGCAGAACAGAGGCTGTTTACTAAAAGCATGTTCTATAGGGAATGAGTCCTTACCCCAAGTGAAGGAGTTTAAATACCTTGGGGTCTTGTTCGTGAGTGAGGGGACAATGGAGCAGATGATTGGTCGGAGAATTGGCGCAGCGGGTGCGGTATTACATTCAATTAATTGCACCATTGTGACGAAAAGAGAGGTGAGCCAGAAGGCAAAGCTCTCGATCTACCGGTCAGTGTTTGTTCCTACCCTCGCCTATGGTCATGAAGGCTGGGTCATGCCTGAAAGAACGAGATCCAGGGTACAAGCGGCCAAAATGGGTTTCCTCAGGAGGGTGGCTGGCGTCTCCCTTAGAGATAGGGTGAGAAGCTCAGTCATCCGAGAGGAGCTCGGAGTAGAGCCGCTGCTCCTTCGTGTCGAAAGGAGCCAGTTGAGGTGGTTCGGGCATCTGGTAAGGATGCCTCCTGGGCGCCTCCCTAGGGAGGTGTTCCAGGCACGTCCAGCTGGGAGGAGGCCTCGGGGAAGACCCAGGACTAGGTGGAGGGATTATATCTCTCCCCCAGTCGGAGAGCTGGTTGATGTGGCTCGGGAAAGGAAAGTTTGGGGTCCCCTGCTGGAGTTGCTGCCCCTGCAACCCAACACCGGATAAGTGGACACAGATGGATGTTCTATAGACATTTCCCATTCACGAACAGTCCAAGGGCATACAAACCACGTCATCAATATGTCATGATAGCCAAATTATTAACATTTGACATTTAGAAATTTGCTTGAAACTAGTCAAACCACCATTTGAAATACAATTTGTATGCATAACTTGTTCTTGAATTCCAACCCTTTTCACCTCACACATTAGCCATTAACCAACATGAGTCATGGAATTCCAGTGAGAGATGTCAGGTAGTAGCAATGCTAAAGCTAACTGAGACTACACAAAGTTAGCTGTACAGGTTGTGCGTTAGTACCCCCAACACATCATCCAAGTAAAATGTTATTTTACAATTCTTGCATTAACGTTTTATTTTAACATTAACAAAATTAACCATCATGTACAAAAATCACAAATCCTGCTGTTTCCTTAAAGGAATACGCCACCGTTTGTTGAAATAGGGATTATCATGGTCTCCCCTAGCTGTAGATAGGTGGGCCAATTAATTTTTTGTCTCAGTGCATACATTGTTTCGTTATGGTAGTGCTGCTGCTTGTTAGCTTAGCATAGTGAATGAAATTATATGTTGCCGGTTAGCATGTTGTGAGTAAAAGTGAGCCATCAAAAAAACAACAACAACCCAATTACTTATTGTGGCCTGCATATTCACAATGAGTACAAATAGCAATGCAGATTAAGACTAGATGATTTCCTAGGCAGATATTGACTTGGGACTATATTGAGTGGAAGCATAGCCAAAGCACCGCTACATGGACGCAGAGACCCCGCAGTACCTTAAACCCTTCCAACCTTCCGTCAACATACACTCCATGAATAGCTGGATTTTGTGAGAGGAGAAGAAGATGACTTCTCTGACAGTCAAGCATACCTCTACAAACCAGAGTTTTCAGAAAAGGAGCTGCGTGCTTTGGAGATAGAATGAGAGGAGAAGGTTGAAATCACTCAACAACCTGAGGACGTGAGGCATCCTGCAGACCTCAACTTTTTTTTTTTTAGATGTAATAAAGTCTGGGAAAAACACAGAATGGACCCAAAAAAACATTAAATCATTACTGTAAACGGGATATATCGACCCATATTAGACCTGTACTCACACAGAGTTGCTGCGTGATATCTCGCAGCCATGTAACAGTGCTTCGGCTCTGCATCCACCCAATGTAGTCCCAAATCAATATCTGCCTAGGAAATCGTCTAGTTTTAATCTGCATTGCTATTTGTACTTGTGAATACGCAGGCCAAAAGAGGTAGGTATTAGGTTGTTGTTTTTTTGTTGGCTCACTTTTACTTACAATATGTCAACCCGCAACATAGGATGTCCATTCACTAGGCTAAGCTAACTAGCGGCGGCACTGGTATCTCCAGGTAGGGGAGACCGTGATGAGCCTATTTTAACAAAAGGAGGTGTCTTCCTTTAAAATAACCCAAGATATTCATCAACCACAAATGGATCTTGAAAAGAGAGATTTTTCTCTCTGGAATATTACAATGTGATGTATTTTCCATCCAAAGCCATCAGTCTTCACCTATGTCACCTGTCACCAAATCCCACACTGAAACTCTAAATGCACGTTTTAACCTCTCAACAGGGAGGTTTGCTTTTTTAGAACAACAACTACTTTTGTGATTTGTGATTCATGCAGTTTGAAAGGCACAACATCACTTTTTTATGTTGAGATCTAGAGATCGCAGTCATTTTGGTATGTTTCCATATAGAGACACTGACACTGCTACAGAGGAGGGAGAAAACATTGTGTTTTTCTCAGTCTCAGCACCTTAAAGCAGTTATCAGTGATTTTAGTAGTGCACTTGTGGCTGTCTGAGTGCTCCCAAATGCTTCTTAGTGCTTCCGAGCACTGCCGTTTATTTGTTAGAGTACTGAGCCTATTTCTTTTTTTTCCTGAATGTGGGACCACCTCTGAGTTGGTTAAATACACCATAGGTCTTAGAAAGATGCTGTTCTTACACCACACAAGGCCCTCAAGAAGCCTATTTATATGCATGCTCATTAAAAAATAAAATATTTATGCTGTAACTACTGTAGCTATTAGTTACTAAAGTTGTCTGAATAAATAGTTTTTGCAGACTATTTTTATCCTCATGTTGTCCTTGGGTCAAATTGACCCATTTTCCTATATTAATGTTCTTTTTAACTACCCAAAATAACATGATTGATTCCACACAAGTACAAATCTCTATTTTCATTAATATGTTTCATAATCTTAATCAATTTTATAGCATTTGGAGAAAAGAATTGAAGTGGTTTGAAATAGTATTGAGTAAAAGTTGACATATTCCAGTCTGTGATTATCCAACAACATACATTCCTTTAATTATAGTCTAACTAATTCCTAATTTCTGCTTTTCTAACTCAAACATGATGTATATATTCCTATAAATGAGGTTTATTGACCATAAATTCCAAAGATAACGGTAAAACTAAAGTTAATAAGTGTTATGTCGTGTTAAACGTAA
Source organism: Etheostoma perlongum (assembly GCA_026937815.1). Taxonomy (NCBI): domain Eukaryota; kingdom Metazoa; phylum Chordata; class Actinopteri; order Perciformes; family Percidae; genus Etheostoma; species Etheostoma perlongum. Next base: position 20,279,953 of record CM049384.1, on the reverse strand, counting down.
AAAAAATGGACAAACCTTAAAAAAAAGTGTTGAAAAAGGGACAAAAACGTACGACAAAGTTAGAAACATTGATTAAAAAGCATCAATCAAAATGTTAACTTTCAATGTTGACGGGAAGAAAACAGGAGGGTTAGTGCTCTTGGTGGCCCCTCCCCAGTGAAAGGTGCTACTGACAAAATGAAATAATAAAATATTAATTAATATAAAAAGCATGGTCAGACAGCCAAATAAAACAACTGTATGGAAAACTGCATGGTTTCATTTTAGCCAGTAATTGGACAACAGTATGTATTAACCAACAGCAGTTTTAGAAAGAGTAAAAACATCTTCACGTAGTTATGCACTGCATAAACAAGTATCAAGTGTGTTTGTCTTAGACACCTGTTGCCAGCTACTCCTGTCTATTTATAGCGTATCCATTAGACAGAGCTGTGTGTCTAATGGATGAGAAAACAACTTACTTTCTTCTGTGGATGCATTTTATGAGGCAGTGCTGAGGGACTCTTCCATTCTCACATGGCGCTTCAGAAGCAATGAGGCCATTAGGACTTGGCAGAGAACATGATACATCCTAGCTCTAATTTGTTTAGTCCAGGGATTAAATTAACTCATCTAAGAGCTCATTTGCAAAGGAAAAGATCATGTCCTACCCCCTACCCTCTCTCTGGTGTTTTCTGGTGTCACCTTGGGTGGAATTTCCTCTAAATGTGGTGCAAAATGATCAATACTGTGAGTAGTGTAAAATGGCAGGTGACATCCTCTGAAGGGCTGATGCGATAATGGATCCCCACACCAGGCAGACACCAGCGGCATGACAGTTTAGCCGCTTCCTCCGATCTCTCCTGCGGTCTGCTCCAGGTGTATCATATCAGCTGATTGTTTTCAATGTGACTTTGATTGATATCAGATCCACGCTGTTGTCTAGTTCACAGACCAGAAGCAGGCTCTCATGGGGTATCAGTTACCTGAGCGTCACCACATTACTTTTTGCTACAACTCTACTTTGATACCCCAAATCTGCTCCATCTATCCATCCAGGATGTGTCATGTTCTGTAGATCAAAAGGGATTGAATAGAGTCACTCAGTTTTGACAGATCAATAGGAGCCCTCATGTGTCAGTACAGTATGACAGCTCAAGCACAAGTTATTTTTCTCTAACTCTATCACTCTTCTTTTGTTTTTTTCATTCCACAAAAAGAAAAAAAAAGGTAGAAAGTGGCTCTGCTGAGGCTTCATTTGCTCCAGTGACAAAGTTCTCAAGTTGATAATTGGACCAGGTGTGCAGAAGAGGAAATCCTGGCCCCAATATCTGCTGGCTACACCGGAACCGCCAAAATATTGGCCATTTCCGTTGTCATACCGAATGGGTTCCAAGATTGCAGCTGTATGTAAATAGACTGCAAATGGACTGCATTTATACAGCGCTTTTATAGTCTTAACGACCACGACCCACTACAGGCACCATTTTCTCACAAATTCATAAACTGGTGGCCAAGGCTGCCATACAATGGGCCACCTGCTCATCAGATCATTTCAAATCAGTGTAATAACAGAAACCACATTGTGTCTCAAGTCACTGCGGTCTTCATCCGAATCAAACCAATGATCTTTCCCAAACCTTAAAAGCAATTCGCCACCGTTTGTGGAAATAGGGCTTATCACGGTCTCCCCTACCTGTAGGTAGGTGGGCAACATAGGATTTCTATTCACTACGCTAAGCTAACTAGCGGCGGTGCTGCCGGTGTTGCACCGGACTAAAACAATGCATGTATTGGTCCACCTATCTACAGCTAGGGGAGACTGTGATAAGCCCTATTTCAACAAACAGAACTTTTTACTGCTTTTAACAGCAACATTTTGTGGGACTTGACAGATAACACGTCATCATGTCAATAGACAACAGAGTATTATATAACAGTTCTTTCAAAACACATTTGCTGTTGCAAATTAATTACAGGGGACAGGGTTGTGCTATTTTTCCACCTATTCTTATCTCAACATGTAATGTGTACATGTATCAACCCGGTAGCCCGACCACCTGTCCAGCATGTTACATCTCTCTTATCACATACCAACATAATGTTGCCAAAATGTTCTTTATTGGCCCATACCAAATAATCCAACCTTGTAAGTGGTTTTCCCTCAAAGTCATCTTTTTTATTGATAGATGTGTTTATTTATTCAATTGAGCTAATTTAATCACTTCCCATTTGGGTCTTTCTAATCTTAATACAATACTTGTAGGATTGAGACAAAAAAATCAGCAATTAACGTTAATGTGTTACTACATGGACAAACACACCATCTGATTATTTCAGAATGCTGTTGACTCATAAGCTTGAGATGAACCCAGCCATGGTTCCCATGGTTGCTATGGTCACATGGTGGGCGGCAAGCTGAAAAAGATTGAAACTTTCATTTGAAGTAGCTGCAGCAAAGATGCATTTATATACACATTGGCTGTCACTCTCTCGCTCTTGTGCCTTGATAATGCCGAGTGACTCAGTACCAGGGCTGAAAACAATGGTCCACTCTCCAATGGTAATTTTTGTGAAAATTTCATGCATTATGTAAATCAGAGAAGGCAGCAGCCACTAAAGGTGTTCCCATCTTATTGGCCCTAATAAGACCTATTTTCTTCCATTTTTATCAATAAGAATATCATATATGTTGGCCTCCTTTTTTTAATTTTTTTAAACTGCATATGGGATGTTTTATAAAAAAAAAAAAAAACATTACCTAGCTATTAAGATAAGGAAGAACAAACAAAAATAAAAATCAAGCAGTATTACCATCACGTTCACTCTCTTTCCTCACCTCTGTACTTTTCAAAATAAATCTTTTGTACCTTTTTTTTTTTTAAATTCCAACATTACACTTTGATTGATTCGGACAGACTATAGAGAGACAATGTCACGCCCTTCTACTTCCGAAAAAAATATGAACGGGAGTCAATTTCCCCATTACTCCAATATTCCATACTATTCCGTACTCTAACATGTTTAATATGGGGTTGAATAATTCATAATCATAATAATAATAATCATCATAATTGGTTGAATTCAACAGTCACATTGTTGCCTGCTGATGTATTCTTATCTTGTCAACTGAACTACAATACATGTCCCCACAATGCATCTGTCTTACTGTAGACAAGCACGTGCACACGCATCAAATCAGCTACTATTCAGCTATTTAGAGGCAATCAGAAAATGAGGATGCTGACCAAGCTAATATATTATTACCAGCCACATTTGGGTTCTTTTTATAAATATAAAAATAAATGGGGGGGGGGCATTCTGGCAGAGAATGTAGGAGGGATGTAAGTAACGGAGGTATTACGGTGTACAGATATCTCTGCATGTAGAAATGAACAACCGTGGTCAACAAAAACACGCTGTGATTCCTATCAACGGGAAATGCAGGCAATTTCTGTAGAGGCAGCCTTTTTTTTGTCAGCTCCATTTGCTAGATTTCCATACCCCCCCCTTCTCTCACCGGCCGGCAGGAAATAGGTATTCAATGCTTTCTAGATGACTTCCTGAATAGGAATGAATCTCTCTAGGAAAATGAGAACAATGAATAATGAAACGCTAGATGGGATGTGCCTGACCCATGCTATTCATACAACCTGGGCTGTCGCAGAGAGCCATGTATGAAATTGAAGGTTGTGATCACAGGGCTGGAAACAGCCATGGTATGACTATTAGAGTGAGGGGAAACAAATAGGTTTTCTGGGTGCAAATATAATCATTTGATTTAAGCAGAGGCCAGAGTGCTTCAGTCAGGATAAATCTTGCATTTTACATCTGTAAGATAGATAATATGTTTTTCCTGTATTTATAACATTCTGCATTTCTTCCAGGAACAGTGGCATTTTCAAGCTAGGCCGTTTGACAACTATTTCAGGCTGCGTAGAATTGAAAAATTGATATGGAACTTTACCAAGCCTGTGCAATATATGCCTCTGAGTGGAAGTGAACACAAAGTTCCTCAGGGGAGGAATAATACAGTCACAATTGAACAGACTATTTCCATGGTGAGCAGCCACTTTACGGCAGCAATAGTGTCTTAACAACATCATAACCCCACAGAGAAAACAAATTCCAACCAATGATAGCAGATAGAGATGTATAGCGGCGGAAGGATGCCGGGCCTGGAGATACTATGGCTTTTGTCAGCCTGGTTCTCCGCCTCACATTAGCCTCAGCAGGACGGCCGAGAAAAGCAAGGCAGATAAAAAAGTGGCATGCGCCATTAAAAAAAGAAAAAAATTAAATAAAAAATGAGTCCAACCCCAGCCCTCCAGCTAGCACTGCAATCCTGACATGGAGTAGTCAGCTTGAGCACTTACAAATCTTTCTAATCCCTTTCAACGTAGAGCAGCATTTGCCAGACCTCCGTTCCTCCAGGGTCTTAGAGGGAGGGAGGGAGGGAGGGAGGGAAGGAGAGAGAGAGAGAGAGGATACTGTAGGTCTGTCAGTTAGGGCAAGTTAGGATGTGCAAAGGACTTTTGAGAGTCACTAGGAGGAGAAGCACAGCGGCTGCTCAGTATGAAGCTCCACACTGTGCTGTAGAGCGATCATTTACCCTATGGATGTCTGGGTGGCTTACCGCCTGTGTGTTACTAAAGGCTGTGAACTGCAAGATCAAGTAATTACTGAACACTGTCAGGGCTCCTGAGTGTATGTGTGTGTGTGTGTTTTTGTCATGTCGCACATTTTTTTTTATTGAAGAGAATGACTTGAGTGTTCATTTGGCTGTGTATAATCATATTGCGGGTAGTGGCAGGGGTGCCTATCTGACACCCTGCGCCGACTGCTGTGTGTTCCGGGTCACCGGGCGCTGTTGTCGAATCATTGATTTTGTTGTACGACAGCAAAAGACACAAGGCGAGGCTTCGCCTCATCACCGACGTTCCCAGCGAGGCGCCAACAAACAGAAGGGGGGGGACACTGTGAAGTGTCACAACAGCCCAATTATGTTTTTGTAATAAGCCAGTGTTGCCAGGCCAGTCGTGGGAGCCCCCATCCCCCGCCCTTTCAGCGCTCGCTAATTCTAACGGAGTCGCCAATTCCTATCTAATTCACTGCGTCATTTTCATCTTCAAAATGTTGGAATGGGTAATGAGATGATTGATTGAAGAGAACTGCTGTTCTGACAGAATACTGACATGGACACAGCTGGCTGCCTGTCAGAGGAGATGGCTGAATGATATATGAGTATGCTGGCTCAAAACAAAGCAAAAAACACCCACATTTGCAAGGTGATACTGTCGTGCTCGCTAGTATCTTTGTTCACTCATTATCCGAGCAATTGAAGCATATCCAGGACCTTTTTGCCTCAAGACTGTTGATCTCTTTCACACATCCGGGCTTTTATTTTGTGGATCCTCTATAGTGAGATTAAAGCAAAAGACGTGTCTGCTACCAAGCAAGTTTCCACACACACAAAAAAAATATCCAACATCATTAATCATTTCATTCATGATCAAAGTCCAGCTACTTTTCTAGATACGTCAGTGATGAAACACTGATGATGGACCTGAGATTGGACCACCTCAACATCCAATCACCATCCATTTCCTCCCTTATTTTAATGAATTCTGTGACTACAGTGCTGATGCTGATGTTGGAATGCCAGAATACTCCCAAACATGCAATCTCATAACTCATTGCAAGCACACAGTCATTAGAGGGAGAAAAGACAATACAGATACACTCCATTAAAGGTTAGCATTGTAGATAGCTGCTGTTGGATGATGATACAAGATAGTGTTATAATTAAACTTTGAAAACCCCCCTTGCAATGTAATGTAATACAACAGCAGCACGAAATAGGGCTTAAAATATAACCAAAAACCGCACAATGTAAGCTCTGGAAGTGTATTTATTATTAAGCTTCCACACTGGATTGCCTTACTAAGTGTCCACCCTCTCTGTAAAATGTTTATGAATGAGAAAATCTATAAGGAAAGATCCATCACATGCTGCTCCTATGATCTGTCTGATGCCGGAGAAAAGTGGTATTGATTGATTGGAGTCTCTTTATTGTGTCTATTGATTGGATTTCGGTGTGTTGTGGATTAAGGCTACATGTCTATACTTTGCTTTCAGAGAGGGGAAAACGGGAGGGGGGGCACTTTGGGTAATGAAATGTGAGGATCTATTGAACTGGAAAAATAAATGCTTTTGAAAATATTGCTCTACAAAGCTAAATTGACGGGCTTCTGAAATTATCATTATTTATAGGAGGGGACAAGCCGGAGAAGGTGACATGGCTCATCCCGTTCAGCATTTTTCATGCAACAAGATACTACACAACGGACTAGACTGTCTCCACATAAAAGACCGGGCCGAGAGAAAAAAAGGGCATGCGGCAATATGCGTAAAGAAAGCAGGATCAATAACCAATCTAGGGAGCAGAAAGGGTCACGTTGAGCATGGGGAGGTTATCATATACAGCTTCTCAACAACATAATGGAGGACTCCAATGTGTTGGGACAGCTTTCAGATACAGTGTGGGTTTCAATGGCAGTAGACTTAGTGGATGGGTTTGTTTTTGTTTTTTTTTAATGGAGAAAACTACACAGAGGTTCAGCATACCTGAAGCAGATTACCTTTCATATGCCACAACACACACAACAAGGCAGACAAAATAAACAAGATCTGTGAAAATATACATGAACAATTACACAGTTAAGATAATATAGATAATGTCACAACTTGTGACAACATACTTGATTTTGTGCACTGAAGCAAAGCTCTCTGCAGTTCTTCCAGTTGCATGTAGCCTAAGCAGTGCAATTCAACTTGGATGATTGGCTGAACAGGATTTCAAATCTATTGGACAGCAGATCCAAAAGTGGGAGTTGCTATTGTGTTGCCCAGCCCATTCACAATAGTACAACATATATATAGTGCAACTAGAAAAGGTACAAGTACTGCATTCATCAAGTGTAATCAGTTGTGGCGTTTTTCCATTACACGGTACCTGCTCAACTCAACCGCGGTGCCCTGTCCTCCTTTACCCATTGCAGATTATAGCGCCTCACGCGTGAGGCGAGCGTGGCTGGTTGTTAAAGCGGGAAACACACACAGAATGTCAAAGGTGTGTTGCTTTTGAATCTTGCCATGTGGCTGTTGCCACAGCCGGAAGACAAAATTAGTTTCAAAAGAAGAAAAAAACACTGCAGGCTAAACTTTTTTTATTTTGTCTAGTTTGATATATTTCTATATAATGGATGTTCACAATGTCAGCACCTGCAATTGCTGGGAGTTTTGTTATGCATTTGCAAAGTCAGTGCTGTATAGTGAACATGGGCATTTCTAATATGTGTTTCTACATTAAGCCACAGTTTATATAGTGCATCGGATTATTCATCATCATACTGCCAGTCAAAACAGACACACACCAATAACAACTTATGTAGTAGTAACTTTCTCATACTGTATCCCTTCAAATACATTACATGTCATTTAAGATATGAGTAAAAAATGAGTCAAATAAGAAATGACCTAGATCTGATAGGTTTCCTGTTGAAGCAGGCTGGTCGAAAACATTCACACATTTGCAAATAAATGCAAAGCTTGAATTAGTTATGCAGAGCTGATGCTCTGATGTTAGCTGATGACCCACATTAATGGAGCCTCCTGGTCTGGTTATTAGAAAGTGGCTTTTCAATGCCACTGTTTGTGCTCATTATTTACCTAGCTTAAGCTTTGCATAGTATGCAGCTCCTCGTCATGTGGCTTGGAGGATTTAAGGAGTAGTCTCGCATTGCCAGACCACACTCCAAAGGGCTGCCCCCTCCACAAATACATTGCAGGATAGGAGAAAAAACTTGCTGTGGGTTGTTTGTATTCCTTTAAACCAATCACAATCGTCTTGGGTGGCGCTAAGCGGATGCAGAGAAATAGTCTCGGGAAGGAACTTGTTTTGGTGGAACATTTGCAACCCGCAATAGAAAATGTTGCATACAATATTAAATGAAGTTAACTGTTCACACAATACAGTAACATGAGCTGTTTAAATCAACTGGATTCATGGTTAAACGTCATTTGGTCTTCCCAGTGTATTGCTGTGTGTCGCGGAGGTGTGGCTGTCTCCCGTGTACCCATCTCATCTCCTTCTCCTGCATGCCGTTTCCTCTGTGCACCGCCCTACACGTGACCGCAGAGGTCCCCTGCGCATGCTCTGCATATCTATTGGTATCTATCAGCCCGCTTGTGACTGTGCGCGCCCTGGCGCTTGCTCGACCAGGTGAACCTCTGGTAGGTAAGCAGGAAGCTCTCTGTTGATGGTGTGTTTGCTAGTTCGACATGGATGGCTCGGCCAGCATACAACAAAATACGAATGCCCCATACTTTCATGGTTACTCTTTTCTTGACATCATCCTTCACATGGTAAGGTCCAAACAGGTCAACGGATGTGAACTCGAATGGTGCAGCAGGACTTGACCTGTCTTCAGGTATCCATCCATCCATTTTCATCCACATATCCGGTATCGGGTCGCGGGGGGCAGCAGCTCCAGTAGGGCACCCCAAACTTCCCTTTCCCAAGCTACATCAACCAGCTCCGACTGGGGGATCCCGAGGTGTTCCCAGGCCAGGTTGGAGATATAATCTCTCCACCTAGTCCTGGGTCTTCCCCGAGGCCTCCTCCCAGCTGGACGTGCCTGGAACACCTCCCTAGGGAGGCGCCCAGGAGGCATCCTTACCAGATGCCCGAACCACCTCAACTGGCTCCTTTCGACGCAAAGGAGCAGCGGCTCTACTCCGAGCTCCTCTCAGATGACTGAGCTTCTCACCCTATCTCTAAGGGAGAGGCCAGCCCCCCTCCTGAGGAAACCCATTCCGGCCACTTGTACCCTGGATCTCGTTCTTTCGGTCATGACCCAGCCTTCATGACCATAGGTGAGGGTAGGAACGAAAATTGCCCGGTAGATCAAGAGCTTTGCCTTCTGGCTCAGCTCCCTCTTCGTCACAAATGGAATGTGATTCTCCGACCAACTCTTTTTCAAGTTGATTAACTGACACTGTGTATTTCATCAATAGCAATCCCCACCAATCATTCTCAAAATGTGTCAGTTAGAGAGTAAATGCTGTAAACATATTTCTTGCAAATCTGTACAACCATTCGCTGAAAGAACCAAGCAGGTCTGCCTTGTTGCACGATCCACATTTTCTTCGAAACTTGCCATTTTTAGCTTGTAGCTTGCTAGCTTGAAGTTTGAGTTTTGCACTTTTACACAGTTTTGTGTGTTTATCTTGTATGTAAATTCATGTATTTTATACCTGCTGCACACCCAATCACCCTTCAGGTACACAAATAAAGTGGAAGTTCCGGCGAGGATCGTCATGATCCAGACTAAATGAGGAGCATTTGTCAAGCATTGTTCAGCTCAGTGGATGTCTTCCTCCATAGCTTGAAAGCTGCTGACAGCAGGGTGCGATGATGCTTCCAGGAGGCAGGAAGTCCACCTCAGAGCTCACTTTGTACTTCAAGAAGACACCCGCACTAAACTACACCAATCTGGCCTGGAATCTTGTACTGCTACCTTGGCCAACTTCTCTTATGTAAGAGGAGCTGCAGATCCAGGTGATAATTCTGTCTCAAGCTGATTTAATATACTGAAAGCAAATCTACTACACTCTTTAATTAAGCCTTCACTTCAACACAATGTGTTGAAAAATATGGGATTTAGTAAACCCCCCCCTTTATTCACTGGGCCCTATCTTGCACCCGCGCAGCACGGCGCGAAACCTGATGCAATTGTCTGCTATTTGAAAATAAAAGCAAATGGACCTGCTCCCATGGGCGTGCTGGTCTTACAGGGACGTGTGTTCAGGTGAATTCTTGGTGTATTGCTATCATGAGGCAGTGGGAAGTGATGGCACCATTGACCAAAAAAACCCTGGTCTAAAGTCAATAAATAACACAGGATTATTGTTTTTTTAACAGCTCATTAGTGAAATGCGTCTAGGCTTATGCACAGCATGTGCACACTAGGCTGGTTACACACACACAGGGATGCGCAGCAACACATACACATGCAAAAGATAAAAAATAAAAAACGTTACAATGCAAATCAGCCATCATAATAGCAATGCTTCAAGGTACAAACGCGCCTGGCTGTTAAAGGGAATGGGTGATGACACTCTGATTGGGTGATTTCATGTTACCTCCAGAACACACCTATGAGTTAATTAAGACACCAAATACAACCCTTTGGAACCATGCGCCCGGCGCACGGACACTTTACCGCCGTCAAACTAGTTAAAATGGATTTGGACATGCCCTAAACGCACCCCAAGCTTTATACCGTGTGCTTAGATCATTAAAATAGCCCACTGTCTTGCTACCATTCATGCTAAAGACACCAATAATGGTCTATTGTCCGGATTTACGTACATGTCCAACATCAGGCTCATTGTCCCCAGAGGACGTCCCTGATCTGTCCCGTTAAGATCTTCTGTTACCATAAGGTCAGAATTTCTATTTGTACATAAGAAATGTCAACCTCTCAGTATCAGATTGCCATTTATGCTCACCAGAAGATAAATCCTTTTCTTCTTGGACTCTGCGTGAGCTTTTTCTGTAGCACCAACCTCAGAACTATACTTCTACTTGTAACACAAGATACTGTGTTTAATGATGGAATACGCCATTAAACGTTCATGCTTTCAATTTGAAATTTATGACCAATGGTCAGATCAAAAACGCTTTTTTTGAACATTTCTATTCAAAATCTTTGACAAGAAGACAAGTGGTATTCACTGACTAATTGCTAGTTTACTGCCTTTTATTTACCCAAACCCCAAAGATGATAGAAACCCAGTGAGCATGAACAGCTCAGGCGTGGTTTGGCTCCAACTTGGCAGCAACCCCTCACAGAGTCCAGCTGTATTTATGGTTCTGGTTTAACAAAAGTCTCAGCAGGCTGGCTCCTGAAACAGAGGGGAAGCTCTGCAGGAGCGACATGATGAACATGACCACAAATGCAATTTCTGTCTCGAGCAGCTTGGAACAGTTCGCTCCACCAAAATGATACGGTGCTTTGGAAGTGTTCTTTATCACTTATTGCTATGTATCCCTGTGTGTTATGTATACAGCAATATTAAACAATACAATAATTAGCTTTTATTAAAGAAAGCACAAATTACCACCTGTCAATCACCTGAGATATACTGTATATGAAGACTTTTATAGGACTCCTGCCTGCAGTGTTTGCAAGTTACTTAAAAAAAATATTATAAAAGTAACTAATGCTTTACTTTCAAGGAAATTTTTAAATGTCAAATGTGACCCCACCTCCACCCCTTTTTAATGGAACTTAAAATACATGCATGTTCAATTATTTATGGTAAATCTGAATATTATAAGGAAATGGACACTTAATATGAACATAAAAAATATATACACTCTTTGTAGTGCAAATTACAAAAGTGCCCTTATGTTTACACTTCGCTTGTGTTGTTGTGTGCGTCGAGCCGGTGTGTATGTGTGTGTGTGTTTGTGTGTGTGTCTGTGGGTGAAAGAGCGAGGGAGAAGTAAGAGAGTGACAGAGATTGGATTGGAGCGAGTAGCCACTCTAGAGTCATAGTGTCTTTGTTTTCTTACCACAAAAAATCTTTAGCGGGAAAAGTTACCCCCCTCCCCCCCCTTCCCCGGTTTCATAACGCCATACCTGTCTCTCATTGACTGACTCGCTTATATTGTTCGTTATGTCAGACAATGGGCGTTTATGAACCCAACTCTACCTCTGATTGGCTTACCATGAAATTTTACTCTATCTCAGCCAATCGTTCACGGCAAGGAAGAAAAACAGTCTATGCTCTCGGCTCAGAGATCTAGTTGGTCTGATGAAAAAAAAAACAGCTTCAGTTATAGTAACGCGCTGCATTTTTCAGCAGTAACAGTAATAGTGTTATTAAGATGTGAAGAGTAATCAATTAGTTAGTAACGCCATTATTTATAACGCCGTTATTCGCTTCACTGCCTGCCTGTAGGATTGCCTGTAGGATGTAGAATGCATTTGGGATATTGAAAAAAGACCAAAACCAACAACACATGTATTAATTAAACATTGTGTGTGTAACAAAGCCTGATTTATCTTCATCATTTATCGTCAAACACCAGGCCAATTACGTAGGCTGCGGCAAAGACTCTGTGTGGAGCCTCCGCAGAAGCATAAACAGCATTTAGTCCTTACAGCAGCAGCCGCAGGTTAGTTTCCAACCTTCTCTCCCCTTTCCTGTCTCAAGCTGTTTTGTCCTGTTTTTTTTTTTTTTTTTTAAATACACATCATTGAGCCACATCTTGACATGTTCCTCCTGTAAATACTCACCAGTGCAACTGTTCAATTTTCAATTAAATTTTATTTATATAGCTCCAAATCACAATAACAGTTATCTCACAGCGCTTTTCATAAAAGAGCAGGTCTAGACCGTACTCTGTGATGTTTTTTACAGAAACCAAACAATTCCCACCAAGAGCCAGCACTAGGCCACAGAGGCAAGGAACAAGTTCCTTTAAGAGGCAGAAACCTCGAGCAGAAGTCCAGTAAGCTCCGACTTTCCCTTTTTCTGCTGCTGTTGCTGCTTGGTGTGCCTTGTGTGCTGTTATCTGTTCTGTGGTTTGAAATTAACGCTGTGTGGTTTGCGGGTTTGCTGCAGGGGACAGCCAAGGTACTTTTGCTTGGTTTGATCGTCTCTTTTGCTGTGTGTTTTGCCATGCCGGGACAGATATTGACCACCGTTTCTTTCTGTCCGTGCAGCACCATTACAGTCTTGCCTAGCCTGATTTTTACACTTACTAACTTAGCTTACCTGTTTTATCATTTTAACTTACCTGTACGGGAACCTTTGTTAGTTTATTGTTATGATTTGGTTTTATGTCTGTATTGAGGAGAATTAGTTTTTTTGGGATTTTGTGCATTTGTTTATGTGACTTTTCATCCGGTATGAGTTTTTAGAAACCGAGTGGTTGCTTGCTTACATTGTTTTTGGGTTTATAATAAATTATTTTAAGGTGCTCAAACAAACAGATTGAGAGAAATGTGGACCCAAATGCAGAGACAGTAAGCAGTGGATTGTTTAATGATTTAATTTCCAACACAAAAATAGACAAAACAAAACGAGTCCTGGATACAGCAGGCAAAAAGTGATGCAGAACGAAGACAAAGTCAAAACAGGAATCACAAGAACCAGGAAAACTGAGACTACACGGGAAGACTCACACACACGCAATACAAACAGAAAACCGCTACAATGATCTGACAACTGACAAAGGGAACACCAAGACTAAATACAGCGGGTAACGAGGTAACAAGAGGCAGGTGACACAAGGGCCGGGAAACAGGTGAAAGAAAACACAGGAAGTAAAACTGAAGACAAGACAGTACAGAAAACCAGACTATCAAAATAAAACAGGAAACAGAACATGCAGACACTCACAAGAGACCACAAGACAGAAACCACATATACAAGACCAAAAAATAACACAATAACAAAACACCAAACCATAACCCCTCGTCTCTGATCATTTATGTGGGCTTGCTTGTGTAGTGGGAATCCCTGGGATTGGTTCCAACCAATATCAATTTAAATTTTAAACTCTTTGGGTGAAAGTCCCATGGTGGCGTTGTTGCCTGTGTTAAATTGCTACATTTTCGCTAAGCCCTCCATTGGGCCCGGTTGCACAAATATCATGACAACCACAGACAGAGGGGCAAAGTCCAAAGGTTTAATTCAATTAATTTCAATTTTATTGTAGCCTAGTATCAAATCATAACAAGACTTATCTCAAGACACTTTATGGATAGAGTAGGTCTAGACCACTATATAATTTACAAGGACACAACAATTCTAGTATTTCCCCTAAGTGCAAGCATTTAGCGACAGTGGCAAGGAAAAACTTTAGGAAGAAACCTCGGACAGACCCAGGCTCTTGGTAGGCGGTGTCTGACGGGGCCAGTTGGGAGTGTAATGAATAGTGGTATAAGTAAGTAAGCAGTAAAATCACATTATAGGATTGTTGGTTCTGCTCTGTTCATGATTTGTTGGCAATAAGCCTTATCCATAAAAGCCACATTTGATGTTTAGATTCCATACAAAAAAGGCATTATGTAAACTGGGAATAAAATGCAAAGACAACTTGATTTGTTTAATAGATACTTTATAAAATATTTTACAAACAACACTGTAGCTCCATATGCATCCATAATGCCACTAGCTCAGATCAACCCAAAGAAACATAGTTAACATTAGGACTAACAACAACAGAACACAATAGGGAATTGAAAATACTTTTATCAGATATGAGATTGACCTAAATACTAATCAGGTGTTATGCTATAGAAATAAGCTGCTTTAAGGAATGTAACACACCAGCCAAAATAAGTCACTTAGTTAATTAAAACTGGTAAAAGATCAATAAAGCTCCAGGTCCCTCTCTCCTAATTCTCCAGTATTAATTAAAGATACTCACTTTGAAGAGTGTTTTTTTTCAATCTCTATTCAGTTAATTAGAAACTTTGAAGCAGTAAACGGCTCCAAACGGGAGGAATGAAACAACAGTAGATCATATTAAGCCAGCGGATCTTATTGAGAATTCCAACAGTGAGGCATTTTGTAGTGAACTCACTACAAATCGGTATCATGGTGCCATCATCAACTGAAGCTGTCAGTTAAGTCCTGCAAGGTTGTGGCTTTAGCAGCTTTTGACCGGTTCCACGGTCATAATTTAAATAACATGTTATGGGTCTGGGACAAAGCAGCACAGGCTCTGGCATTGTTCCACAGTGGCCTGAAGTGCAGGGATACGAGGCAAATGGCTTTCATTGCATCGTAACCTTGACCGCAGCGACCGCTCAGCTCTGAGCTTTGGCCATCGATGTGCTCGAGGGCCACTTTGTGCCAATATTACCCCTCAATGTCGTCCTGCCATCACCGTGCAGTAATCCCAGTGGGAAAAAAAATAATAAAAAGAAATGTCAAATCACAGAGAGGATAGAGAATGGTCTTAACCACAGGGCTTAGATTTTTGAGTGAAAAAGGAAAAAGTGTATTTACTGCCGCTATTCACTGCAGTGGGAGGACATACTGCAAATTGAGTCAGTGAAATATGAAACGCGATCAATTCCAGAAAAGTAAGGAAAAGGTAGCACATGTCAAGTTTCCAAGTTAAGGACGACAACATTTCACTTGCTTTATTAGGCTCACATCACAAAAAAAATCAACACTGATGCGTTTTGGCACAAAGCCTTCTTCGGAGCGTGTAAAATAGTCAGGTTCAATTCAGCGATGTACACAAAGGGGCAGAGTCACGACAGCTTGGAGTTGGGCCTAATTAGTCAATAGCCAATCCCATCATCCCATCCCATTGCTATAGAGACACATGGAAATCACAAGTGATTCAAATACCATTACGTACAATTTAACATAAAGTTCTACAGCCTACAATTTCTGACCATTGGGACCATATGTTGGTTGGGATTAAAGAGATATATATTCCAAAAAGACATTTCAAACCGGAGTCATCGTTAAGACCATTTGGTGTCATGTCAAGCTAAACAGATGATGACAGTTTAATCTATCAGTTAGCTCCGCTGGTAGCTAAGCGTATGGGGCTCTGGATACGTCACCCTGTGTGTTTTTGTGATTGGTCATAGTGTTATCCATTTGCGCGCAGTGAGATTTTCAAATGCATGTTAGGTGGCTTTCATTACTCGATGCCAGACCCTTAATCCTTTTGGATTTGGGTCTGGATTTGGGCCAGGCTACCCTGTGAGTGTCCAGAACCATGTATCCAGAACATTTGGCTAGTAAGGCATTGTAATGCTCTCAATCCCACAGAAAGTCAGTGAAGACGTTGAACCGTGACTTGCTTCAGCACAATGTTTTGCCATTGCATATTCCATATTGGCTGTTCAGATTGCAATTTTGTGCTCCGATATTCTTTGTTTAAGGTTCTTTGGTTTGTCCAAAACATGGACCAAATGGACCTACCAATATGTAGCTTCTGAGTAATATGTTCAGCCTGTGACTCATCATCAGACATTCTTTTTGACTAATGACACGCCTCCAGAAATGTAACTTCCTTTTACAAGCTGTGAGAGACTTTTAACAAAAAAACATACAGAAATACTCAACACAACTCATTGACTATTCGACCCCTTTAGTCTATAATATTCATTATTGCAATAAGTAGCACACATTATTTCAATCCATCCACACCTGTGCAGAGTCACAGGGAGGTGGAGCCTATCCCAGCATGCATTGGGTGAGATGCAGCGTGTACCATAGGCGTAGTTAGTCTATCACAGGGCTGGCACAAATAAAGACACACAGGACTGCAGAAAAAATCGTTGGTGGCAGCCTGCCCTCCATCCAGGACACATTCTCCTCCAGAGTCAGGAAGCTGGCTGGTAACATCACTGCAGACCCATCACGCCCTGGACACAGCCTGTACCTCATAATTCAAAACAAATGCTCTACAACTTGTGAGGACACAAAATGTACCTGCAATTTGACAATTTTGCTAAACATGATGCTGCCAAGTTTGTCTTAATCTTATTTTACCTGAAAGCCACTTCTAGATTTAACTGCTGCTAGTTGCTCAACAATGTGAAACCAATACACCATTACAGCCCCATGGGTGGGTGAAACCATTCATGCAATTAACCAATTACGTAAAAGGGATTTGCACTGGACACAGTAATCATTGAGTCAGTGCTATTGATGAACAGCCTTCCCACTTTCAACTGCATTATGATCATTTTGTGCAATCAAGAAACAAAACACTAAATATTATCTTTAAAAGAAGACTTGGGATAAATGCAGCTTGTAAGAGAAATGCTCATATTGACTACAACGTGAGGCAAAGATATTGCGAGACAGAGTTCCCTTCCATTTGCCGACAAATACATGATGCATGTTGGTGCACCTCGCACTCTTTGCTCATGCAGTGATATTATAAACACTCCTAGGATCACGCAGTTATGGCCGCCTCCCGAGAGGCCAGATGCTGCGGGGAGGGACCTCTGTTGACCTCACAGCAGACCTGGATCAGTATACTGTAGGCCCGCGATGATCATCCTTGGGCCCTTTTAGATGAGGTGTGCATAATGGGGAGGGTTCTCTCAGTGAAGGATGAATCAATGTGGCATGAAGAAGAGAATTTCCACCCCATTTCCCCCTCTGATTACCCCACCACATACAGCTCCTTAATAGCTTGTTGTGTGTCATAAATCTCTTTTTACCACTATAGCATCACAGATGTATTACAGAGAATGCCGTACATATTAAACCAAAAGGTGTCAATGGGATTTGGTGCTGGTAGCATGTTGAGAGAGTACTGTACGAATTCAGGGAACATGTTTTATTTGCCGGCTTGTCAGGAATGTCCCAGCCAGCACACAGAACCATGATGTGCACCCGGCCTGCTTATCTCCACACAGCTCTCTGGTTTATAATAAAGCTGTCCCTGTATGGGGATGCTGCTTCTTTCACCTGGCAGGGGGGGATTGTAGTGACATTTTCCAGGCCCAGGGGCTATACAAACAGCACAAACTGTGGCTTTGCAGGGGCTTAGGGGTCCCTTGGATCTGCAGTTAGTCATCAGGTACCAGTCAGTGTCTGATTGGATATATGTTGGTTCAAACCTTATAGTTATTAGAATTGCATAATAAATGGCTAGCTAATTCAAGCAATCTGATTGGTCCGTAGCCGTGATATAATAACCACATACGATGGCTTTGATACAAATTCATTTGCACAAGTATAACTTTGCGTCTGAGAATTTTTTGGGAAAAACAAACTAGCTAGTGCCATGGAGAAAGGCCGTTCATCTTCCATGAAGTTGCTCTTCTAGCGCAGCCTCCATCGGTTAGTTGCATGTCTACTGCTGTCTGGATCGGTTGGTTTGTTTGGGGTATTGTTATTGCGTGACTTTCTTTAGCGTTGAGCATGAGAAATAGTCCGTGCCAAAGGTCTGGGCTAGCTGCTAGTAGGCTAACGTTAACTGGGCTGTGCTCCATAGCAACCGTCTTGGTAGGTATGTGCGATCAGCCAGCCCAGCTATTTTATTGTGAACAATATTATTTATTAACAAAAGTCTATTTAAATTGGAATGTGACTGTAACTTTGATATTGCCATACTTAGAGACCATTTTATAAAGGCTCACTTCAGTCTGTGATATGTTTGATTATATCACAGAGTCGCTTGGGCCCAACATTACCCCTCTGATGTGATATAATCACAACCTACTGTTGTGACATATTGCTTAAATATAGGGCACACACAATTAATCAACATAAATAGATTTTAAAGAAAAAAAATCTCCCCCAACCAATACATATTAGAGGACCAAACAGCTGGCACAATGTATTCCCCCTCATTACTTAGGGCACTCAATGCAAGACTTTTCTACGTACACAAAAGGCTTATTTCTCTCAAATAGGGTTCACAAATCTGTCTAAATCTGTGTTAGTGAGCACTTCTCCTTTGCCGAGATAATCCGTCCACCTCACAGGTGTGGCATATCAAGATGCTGATTAGACAGCAGAATTGCATAAGTGTACCTTAGGCTGAAGTGCTCACTAACACAGATTTAGACATATTTGTGAACAACATTTGAGAGAAATAGGCCTTTGTGTACACATAAAAAGTCTTAGATCTTTGAGTTCAACTCATGAAAAATGGGGGGAAAAACAAATAAAGGTAACGTGGCTGTTAGTTGTGGGTCATTTTCTCAGGGAGTCAGGGATGGAGACGGAGAAGAAGAATAACATTTTTTTTTCTTTTAAATCTATTTGAGTTGTCACAAATTAACACCAAAATAGGTTTCAGTGAACTGTAGAGAAGCATTCAATCTTCAGCAGAGGGATGTAAAAAGAAAACGTCTAGTGAACAGTGCTATAGAAAATATTCTATAGTTGTCTATAAGTCAAACATCTAAGAAGAAAATAATAATAATCATTTTTGATTTTGGTGGTCTTTTAAAGCTCAGTCAAAGCTAAGGATAAAAGGAATTTAATTGAAACACTTTGCAGATCTAAAAAAAAAAAATTCAAAGAGTATTGATGTAATCTGTGAAGAAATCAGATATGTGGACAGCAGTGAGAGTGTTAACCAGTGTTTTCCATTGGGCTTCGGAACCCTCTCAGACAGAAGAAGAACCAGATTATGTTTCAACCTTATATTAAATCTTAATAGAGTTTTGTACAACCCTTTCTTGTCTTAGTGTAGGAGTGGAGTGGCAAAAAGGAGTACGTTTGCAGCTTTTGCTTCTTTGTCACTTTACAGCCGACCAATTACTGATGTTTGGTAGGCTATGTCATCTGATTCAGAGAGAGAAGTGCTAAGTCTGTACTGCACACACAACTCCAGCTACATTATTAGGCGATGGGATTTTTCTTTTGCTGTCAGAGCTACATATGCAAATGTGACAGCAATGTACCAACTGGTCATGGAGAAAGTGGGAGAGCTCTAGGCATTAGTCATCCCCGCCGGATGAACCACACTGACAGAACCACTAATTAATGGTTAAAAAAAGATTCAAGAGTGATTTCCATCCAGCTCTCCTCCACCTAATCAGTTCATAATAGCGTTTTCGTCCTCCGGGATGATAATGTCTCCTCTCAGATGTCTGCTTGCTCTGTCATTAAGCCCCTAGCAGGAGTTGAAGCAGATTTGTCTGTAGGTGTTTTGTAGAAATTCTGCTTCAACTGTTATACATACCATAGTAAATAAGACTGCAAAAAAGAAATGAGGTATGATAGGAGAAAGTTGAGAGTAAACACTGAAGTTCTCCTTGTGTGCTGACTGTGTCAGACACTCATTTGAATACAGAGTTTTTGCCAAAATGGGTTTGCACTGGAATTGGTCATGGATTTAATGTCTTCAGCTTTTTAGGGCATAAGTTATTTAAGACCAGCATCCTGAAGGAATCACGACCATATTGGACAATTATGCCTCCTGATTTACATTCAAAGCCAGCATCCAGGAAGTAGAATCCCCATATAACGCTTGAGGGGAAGTGAGGATGGGAGTCAGGGAGGTGGACTGGAGTGTACATCTGATTTTTTGGTTTTTTAAAGATTGTTTTTGAGGGCTTTTATGGCCTTGAATTGATTGGATAGCTTGAAGACAGGGAAAGGGAGAGAGTGGGTCGGTGAGGAGAAGCAAAAGGCAGCGGTTGGGATTAGAACCCGGGCTGCTGCCAAGGACTCAGCCTACAGCACCAGAACATCTGACTTTTAAACAGAAGATCAGAGTTTGTGTGCCGTCACATACCCACCATTAATCTTTGTTTTTTTTTATTCTCTAAAGGTGCTGTAGGTAGGATTGTGAAGATCCAGGATTTAGCCAACGAATTTGAACATCGACAACTTCTAAGTCCCTCCCCCCCTTTTTGCTAAAGCCCAAGCGGTCGCCTAAGCCCCTCCCCCCACGAGGGAGAACAAGCTCGTTCGAGATGAGCCAGGTCTGCGCAGAATCGATCACCGGCAATCAGCGCCCGTTGCATGGCGGTTAGATTTGTTTAAAAAAAAACTATTCCAGTGGTGGAGGGGGGAAGCAGACCCAGGAGGCTCTCTCAAGCCCTGCCCCTGACCCGGGGTGTTAAAAAGTGACGCCAAGGGCTTGTGACACAAGCTTTCACCTTCAGTCTCATGCTCAAGCACACGTATTATGGTCACAGCCTTTCTAGCACATTAATGGTTAAAACAAAAGAATCACTCTTAAATGACTGTGTTTTTGGTGTGCAATGCTTATCACCGTGGTGATTGAACAGCTGTTCAGGCAGAAAGCATGCAAACTTATCCAACGAATGCCAAGAGTTGTCTCCATCCTCTGCCAGACACTGTTTAATTTCCTCACTGACAGTCCGTATCAAAGCAAATCACATCAATTAGCCGAGGATTACTGTATGTCAGACTCAGACTCCTCGTTGTATATTACTTAGGACTATCTAAAGTTACTGCCTTTATGCACTAGCAGTCATTTTTTTAACATCGATCACATTGATCATGAGTAACCCTCAGCTCAAAATAAAACCTCTGCATGGACCTTTTTTTAAAATAACAAATGTGCTCACACACAATTGTCAGTTTGTTAGCAGTTCCACTACACAATATATGTTTGTTGCACATGATGTGTAATCTCAATGTGTATGTGTGTGTTTATGAATTGGCTTTGTGTCTGGACAACCCGTACTCACTCCCAAATCGTAAAATACGGACGCTTCAGCAGTGTCTCTCAACTTAAGATTCAATTCATTCAAGCCTGAAATTCGGCATTGGGAGGTTGGGTAGTGTGGTGGATGGGTCAAACAACACAGGACTTGTTGGTTGCTTGTTTCAGTCGGCCTCTCTGACAAAAATCTGAAATAAAGTCGGACATTTTCCAGCTGTTTCCTGCAGGCTTCAGGCTGAACAGGAAGTGACAGAAACACTGTGGTCCAATTTTGATTTAATAAAATCTTATCAGACCCATATATCAGCTTGTACACAGTCTCCAGTTGTTTTATGACAGAGTAGCTCTCAAAATGCTCTGCATGTGATCTGTTGCTGATTTTAATTAACAACAGACTATATATGATCCGTGATCAGATTTAGTCTCTTTGACGTCTAAACGTCACCATCGGCCACATGACATGTGTTCTGTACAGAATAAGCCGAAGTTAGCAGTTAATTAAAAAGTTTATATAAAATGTCATCATGTTGTGTTGATTCTGAACCTGAACCAGCTGTTAGATCAGCTGAGAGGCCGGTGTTTCCCAGCATGCCCTGGGTCCGCCTGGGTCTTGCAGTCGGTAAAAAGCAACTACGCTGCCTGTGTTTCAGAACTGTTTCAGCCTTGATCTCGTGAGGTTATCAACCTACGTGTGCATGACGTCAGAGCAAGTTGGCATCAAGTTGGACACAAATCTAACCACCATGCAACGGGCGGCGATCACCGGGCTTGAGAGAGCCTCCTGGGTCTGCTTCCCCCCTCCACCACTGGAATAGTTTTTTTTAAACAAATCTAACCGCCATGCAACGGGCGGCAATCACCGGCGATCGATTCTGCGCAGACCTGGCTCTTCTCCAACGAGCCTAATTTCCGGCCCTGGTGAAGGGACATGGCAGGCAATTATCCTGGAAATAGACTTCCCCAACCCATTGGGCTAGAGTGCTGTCAATCTGACAATTGTGATTTCCATTGGGTCAGAGTACTGTCACTTAGCAACCTGTTCTGCCAATCTTCCCTGCCCTTGACCTATTAATGTTTCCACGACAACTGTCCAAACTTCTGACACCATGGAACAGGCACTGGAATAGTTTCTTAAAAAAGTTGCAGACTGAGCCTATAGAAAATGTGCATTGTGTTTGGCATCATGTCCTCTATTTAGGATCATTTGTGTGCCAGTAGCTAAAATGTAAACCATATCTTAATAATAGTTTATCAAATGAAGTTAATTTGTTGACTTAGAGCCTTTGTCTCAGATTGTTTGACCCAACCTCCCTTTTCCTCCCCTTCATCCATCCATCTTCCTCCTCATCCATTCCTTTTGCACACCTCTTTCACGTCTCATCTAGGTACCGTCTGGGGGGTCTGTAAACTATTGGGGCGAAAACTGCCTCAGAGACGGAACCCCCACTCTGAGTCTCCTCCACCCGGTCATCATACATCCTCCCAGACCAGCCATCAGACGGCATCCACATCTATTCATACATCTGCACACTCATAATGTTCATTAAAATCTTTAACTAACATATTTTCGTGGTGTGGTCCTTGCTAGTGAATCTTTTCCTCATCTTACCCATACCGTGGAGCAAGGTACTTTCAAAACAAGTAAAATTAAAGAAAGTTGCAGCTGCACGTAATCACTATTTTGCAGAATCGTCTAGACAATGTTGTTTGTCGATAGTTTTGGTAATTCCATCGTCACAAGATTACTCAGTAAATCAGAAGCAAGGTTTTGAAACACAGAGAGTTAGGACAATCAGAGATTGGAAATGTATGCAACACAATCCTCTAGAACACGCATAAATCAGTAATGCAACACATTTCCACCAAAATCCAATAGTGGCTTTTCTCACTCATCTCAAAATTGTTTTATGGAATAATAAAAAGGTTTTTGATAAGTTGACAACATATTGTAGTTTCTATCCCTGTTTTTATTCAGTGTGAAAATGAATCTTGTTCCCCAGTTGATGAATGAAAGGTAGAGCTGATCACATCCCACTGCAACATTCTTGTCTCCTACTTTATAGTTTGATCCTTGAATTCTGTCCTGATCTTAATTTTTAAGATTAAAGGAGCATGTGTGGTATTTTTTTTCAAACTTGAAAGACTTTGCCCATAGGTCATAAGAGTGTAACCCTTGATTGGTAAATAAATGGGAAATATGTAAATGACAGAGACTTCATAGCAGGGTGAAAAATCTCTTAAAGGCATAGTTTATTATTTTTGTTTATAGGGCATTGTGAGACTAATGTGTACGTCACATTGAGATACATGTCATGGACACTCTATGAGAATTGCATATACAGTAGATCCAATTACAGTATGTGGATATAGACCACTGGCTTGATAATTCCAGTGTTTAAGATAATATATTCTCCCCAAATGAAAAGAATGGATTGAGAAAGCAGCTGCTGCCGGGGTGACGCGGAGTTCATTCATACCTTTGCTATGGAAATGAAGTCACTGCAACACTTCATATTTGTTTTCTTAGCCTCATTTAAAAAAAAAGGTGTCTGAGCAGCAACTTGTTTATAACAATAGCAATTCAATTGGGTGTTTGTCATAGACCGCTGCACTGACACTGCTTATGTGAATAAACAGAAATACATCAACACCCCCCACCCCCCACCCCCCTCTCTCTCTCGCATGAAGTGAATGCAATAATCATGCACTGTAAGTGAATAGACTAAGCCGACTCCATAAAAAAACATTGACTGTAAAGCATGGCAATAAATTCATTTGAGTCAGGCTGAAACATCTTTTTTCTGTTTAATTTTTCATTGATTATTGGTTTAGGGTGGATCAATGTGGTTAACAAAGACAAATGCTTCCCAGTGACTGCCTGATTGTCCTCAACAATAACAACAGATTTTTTTGGAGAGGTAAGCAGGATTATGATGGATTTGTGGTCATCGGTCTACATCGATCCAGCACAGGAGTCATCTTTAAAGCCTATAATCAATACAGCAAGAAAGAAAGAAATATTCAAAAGAAAGAAGTTCTCACCCAATCCTGTTTGTACCTGGTATAAACTACTGATAGTTTTGTTTTTCACAACCGTAGTTGTAATGTGACCCGAAATTGGGGAGAAATTAACTACATTGGCAGCCAAGATTCCAGCTTTCCCTAGCGTTAGCATGCAGCTGCTTGTAGTTGGCAATGGATTGTAATGGAACATAGCAGCAATTTATACCATCAAAAATCAGATCAAGGCTTCTTTCCCTTTCCCTTACTTAGCATGCAGCTACATGTGACAGTGTGAACACAGCAGTAGCGTGCCTGCCTGGAGGAGAGGACCAGGGCTATGTAGAAAACGGGCTCCGCATGATGTAATACAGAGCTGAGAGGAGAAACAACTGTTGAAATCAGAGCGATCACAACAGTAGGATATCTGAGGTTTACCTTATTATTTGAGACTCTGGCCACCTGAAACATGAAAATCCGGCCTTGTAACATTGTAACAGGTCACCTTTAACACCACATGTAGCATTGATAGGGACATTTAAATGTGTATTATACCCTATACTGTAAATCCTAACTGGTGTTGATGAATGATGGATAATATGCAGTATCTTGGCTGTAACTGTATTTACTGTATTTATATCCTGTATGATTACAGACATGAACAAATCCATGCAGTGTATTAAAAAACATTTATATGTAGGTACACATTCAGACATGCAAATCAGTCATATTTCATACAGGTTTATAAATATGTTCAAAACTGAGGAAGACATCTTGAGGGCCAAGGGTTTATTCTATACCTTGGAAATAAAAGTTTGGCAAAACAAAACCATGACTCGGGGTGTAAGTTATTGTTTGAAAACAAATAGAAAAATTCCATCAAATCTTCCAATGCCCCCTCTCTATATTTCAGACATGGCAGTTCAACAAGGAAGTAATCTTTGTTGTCTCAGTGTCTTTACCGAGGTGATCGGACGTGCTCGATGCCGATGAGGTGGAGTCATTATTGCAGCCGAAGTTAAAAGAATGCAATGAGGTGACAATCGGTAATGTGCATATTGCATACACACATCAGCAACATTTATCTTTGGGCTTTTCTTTCATGGGCAGAGACAGAGAGAGTGAGCAGCTGAGGGCTTCAGTCAGAGTTCATGTAGACTGCAGGACAGCGCTGCCTGATCCGTCTGCCGTCACACACAGCCGAGTCCTCCTCTGGCCCTGCATGCTGAGCAGCCACCAGGCCACCTCTGACCCCTGGCTAGTCACAGGGTTTTGATCCTACCGTCAGCCAGCGGCAGCACAGCTGTAGCAGCAGAGGGAGGTGTCCTCGGGCCCCAATTAGACTCCTGAGTCCCAGCCGGCCTGCCGCGGCAGCCCCCCCTCCAGGGAGCCGGGGCCTGACACTGATGCGGCTGTACAGCAGCTGAAGGGGAGGGCAGCGGGAGGTGCTCCCTTTGAGGCAATGCCAATAAGTGGTTTAAAAATGTATGGCACCCTTGTCAAACTTTCTTCATTTCACGGTGCCATGGCAACCAACTTTGGTTTGTGGCGTCGTTGGCGGTAATAAAAAGGAGGGTAAGATTTCTTCTCTTTGTCTTGCTCTTAGACACACACACGCAAGCACACACACACACACATGCATGCACACGCACACACACACACATGCACACACACACACACACACAAACACATACCCACACACACATTTCAGTGGCTGTGGCTGTTCCAGTGTGATGATGCTGCCCAAAACTGGTAAAACATTTTTTTCTTACACTTACATACAGTACACACACACACTCACACACTCACACACAAACACACGTCAGTGACTGTGGCTCTTCCAAAACTGGTAAGATATCGACAGTAATTAAAAAATATAATAGAAACAGGATTGAGGTGAGGTTTATTGTTTATAGATGAAGATGGCTAAATTTGCATTCTAGGAGTGAATACTGTTTTTTGTTCCATTATTTTCAAAAAATGAAATGTTTCCTTACCCATCAGGTATCCATCTAGACTTTTCCTTTGGTGCTCCGGGTCTGATCAACAACTTGAGTTGCACATATAGCTGGAGTTTAGAATGCAGATACATATAACAAAAACAAAAAGCTAAATCGTTGTCAGATGACAGCCGATGGGTTTTCAGAGAAATGGTTTCTGCTACAAATGGAAACAAGAATGATTCAGATACCAAAACTTTGTCCCATTGACTACATAGTCTGAATTTTTATTAAATTCTTTGTTTATTTTCTGTCATTCTTTATTTCCCTACATGATTTGTATATGCTATACCAGAAGATGTCTGTTAAATTGTGGTATCACAGAAATAAATTAAAACTATCTATTTGCAATGGTGATGGCTTAATGTGTGCATATTGACATGCTCTAGCTTACAAATTGACCTTTTGAGGTAGCAGCACAGTTTAAGCTGTTCACATTTAGCTGTGACCGTTTCACAACGCCCCTGAAATCCATGAGAAAAGAGTTACATGAAACCTAATTGATAGCGTACTTTATTTGTATGGGAATGCCATTTTATAGATTTTATTGAAAATCGATATGTTAAAATACGGAGATTGGAACACATGGCTGACAGCTCCTTCTCAATTTATATTAATGAGCATCTCCCAGATGAAGTGTGGCCAGCAGCCAGCCGTGCGAGGGAGTGAGAATCTGTGCTGTCAGTTATCCAATGTCAAAGAATCCTAGTAGGGACCGCCTGTAGCCTTGCCGCTCAGCGACCAAATATAGTCTGCTTTCAAGTGCTTCTTTTTAATGGACGTGAGATTATTCAAAAGAAGTCAGAGCCGTGCATTATGAGAAACAAAGCAAAAGTCTTGTGTTGATTTGAAGAGGCAACATGAGAGGGTCACCTGCCCCGTCATTATGTGTCCACGAGAAGTTTGGGATCAATCCAAAAGGACTCGGTGACTGTTTCCCTGGAGCAGAGGTTTCTGGCTTCATTCTCAATGTAACTTGCTGCTCACCCCCCACACACCTCACCCCCACCTTAGTGGCATAGTCAACCACTCTGTGATGTAGGACGGTGCTGAAAAGCAGCCAAACCCCCCCGAAGATTAAAAAGTGAGGCTGACATAGCAAAGCTCCATTGTTATTCCAGCATTCACCAAGGCAACATGCTCTTGTTCTGGATGGATATTCTGGATTTCTTTTTAAGTTTTTAAATGCTAGTTTTGTTATATATGTGTTACTATTGACTGGTGCTGAGAGAGTGCAAAAGGCATGTTGTATTTCATTGCTGTGGTACTCTGTACTAAGGGGCACATGACACTGAACTTGAACTTGAACGTGTTCTCTCTTCACCAGACGTTTCTGTTGCTCCCCTGCTCGTACCACAATGCCCCTCAACTTTGTAAAAATGGGACTGGTGAGGTCGGCTGGAGGTGAGGTCTCTGCCACACACCTGGTTCCTCCTGCTGACAGACCTCAAAACCAACCACTCAGTGTTTTTATATGTGCTTCTTTTCTGGGGATTCACTGTGAAGCCTACTTCCATTCATCAGGATGTGCATGTAAAAACGACAAAGCTTTCATTAAGGATTAAGAGTCTGGTCATGGTAGCCGTATCAAATTCCACCAGACCAGCTGAAGCTATTCAGCCCTGTAGCGAACCTCGCTGGAGGGGCTCTCGGCGGGATCAACCCTTGCCAATCAGTACAGTGCTTTGTTCATTTCTTCATTTGGCTCTTTTTGTCATATTTAATTAGTTTGAGAGAAGTCAATTGTTTCGCTGGCATTAAAATAATTGCATTTTCTGAAAGTTTTCTGTGTTTGGAGCGGGTCACAAGTCGCATTAGATCCTCCTCAGCTTGGCAAAATACGGAAGGAAAGATTGATGAATGGAAGCTGCGAGGCACATGCTATTATTACATGCTATTAGCTACTTGCTATTGCATCCCCGAAATGAAAACGGACAAAAACTATTTTTTTTTTTATTCAGCTGTATTTACAACTTATAACATCCAAGTGAAAAATATAATACCAACTACCAAAAAAATTACAAATTAAAAAACAGAATCACTGATTTGGAAATAGAATCACCGCCCCCCCCTCCTCCTAAAAATGACATGTTAACCCAACCAGGTGTCGTTAGTCACATTCTCAATAGCAAACAAAGCCAATTGACTTTCAACTGTGATCCCCAAAAGTTCACAAGTTCTCTGGGATAAAGTTGTGGACAGGCACAAGTCAGGAGATGGATACAAACAAATTTCAAAGGCTGTATCAGTGCACAGTGAAGTCTATTATTAAGAAGTGGAAGGTATTTGGTACAACACAGACCTCCCTGGGTCAGGACGTCGCTCCAAACTGGATGAAAGAGCCAAGACGAAACTGGTCAGAGAGGCTACCAAGAGGCCTACAGCAACACTGAAGCAGTTGCAGGAATTCATGACAAAGAACATAAACATTGTGTGCATGTGACAACAATGTCACCATTTCTCCACAAATGGCTTGAATGGGAGGGTTGCGAGAAAAAAGCCACTCCTCAAAAAAGGCTGCATGCAGTCACGACTGAGCTTTGCCAAAACGCACCTTGAAGATTCCAAGGCCACGTGGAAAAAGGTGTTATGGTAAATTGAATTGTTTGGCCTCAACGCCAAACGATATGTCTGGCGAAAATACAGTAGAGCTCACCATCCAAATAACACCATTCCTACAGTAAAGCATGGAGGTGGTAATATCACATTATGGGATTGTTTCTCTGCAGCAGGGACTTGTCAGGATAGAAGGAAAAATGGATGGGGTGAAATACTGTCAAATTCTTGAGGAAAATCTGCTGCGGTCTGCCAGAAAGTTGTCAATGGGAAGAAGATTGACCTTCCAAAATGACAAAAACCCAAAGCACACAGCAAAAGTGACCACACAGCGGTTGAAGAAGAAAAAGGTGGATGTCCTTGCATGGGCTAGTCAGAGCCCAGGCTTAAACCCCATTGGAAATCTGTGGAAAGACTTGAAGACAGCAGACCACAAATGGTCCCCATCAAATCTAACTGAACGTGAGCAGTTCTGCAAAGAAGAGTGGTCAAATACTGCAACGTCTAGAGGTTAGTAGAGACATATCCCAAAGACTAAAGGCTGGAATTAAAGCAAAAGGTGGTCCAACAAAATACTGAAACAAGGGCGTGATCCTTTTTCCAATTCAGTGATTGACATGTTGGGGTTTTATCTTTCACTTGGATGTTATACAGTAGTAAATACAGCTGAATGAAACAAAAACTCATTTCAGGCTGCAAAGCAACACAATGTGATTATTTTATATATATAAAATACACAGTATTTATATATACATACACAGTATATATCCCAATCTGATTTTGTACATTTGCCCACTGACAAAGAAATGATCAGTCTATAATTTTAATGGTAGATTTATTTGAACAGTGAGAGACAGAATAACAACAACAAAATCATGTCCCTGACATCCTTGGAGAGTTCTTTGGTCTTGGCCATGGTGGAGAGTTTGGAATATGATTGATTGATTGATTGATTGATTGCTTGCTTCTCTGGACAGGTGTCTTTTACACAGGTAACAAGCTGAGATGGGGAGCAATCCCTTTAAGAGTGTGCTCCTAATCTCAGCTTGTTGCCTGTAAAAAAGACTCCTGGGAGCCAGAAATCTTTCTGATTGATACTATCAATCAAATACTTATTTCCCTCATTTAAAATGTAAACCAATTTATAACATTTTTGACATGCGTTTCTCTGGATTTTCTTGTTGTAATTCTGTCTCTCACTGTTCAAATAAATCTTACATTAAAATTATAGACTGATCATTTCTTTGTCAGTGGGCTTATGTACATAATCATCAGGGGATCAAAAACTTTTTTCCCTCACTTTATATATATTTAAATATATATATGTGTATACAGTGCCTTGCAAAAGTATTCGGCCCCCTTGAAGTTTTCAACCTTTTGACACATTTCAGGCTTCAAACATAAAGATATAAAAAATTTATTTTTTGTGAAGAATCACCAACAAGTGGGACACAATTGTGAAGTGGAACGAAATCTATTAGATATTTTAAACTTTTTTTGCAAATAAAAAACTGAAAAGTGGTGCGTGCAAAATTATTTGGCCCCTTTGCGTTAATACTTTGTAGGGCCACCTTTTGCTGCGATTACAGCTGCAAGTCGCTTGGGGTATGTCTCTATCAGTTTTGTACATAGAGAGACTGACATTCTTGCCCATTCTTCCTTGCAAAACAGCTGGAGCTCAGTGAGGTTGGATGGAGAGCGTTGGTGAACAGCAGTTTTCAGCTCTTTCCACAGATTCTCGATTGGATTCAGGTCTGGACTTTGACTTGGCCATTCTAACACCTGGATACGTTTATTTGTGAACCATTCCTTTGTAGATTTTGCTGTATGTTTGGGATCATTGTCTTGTTGGAAGATAAATCTCCGTCCCAGTTTCAGGTCTTTTGCAGACTCCAACAGGTTTTCATCCAGAATGGTCCTGTGTTTGGCTGCATCCATCTTCCCCTCAATTTTAACCTTCTTCCCTGTCCCTGCTGAAGAAAAGCAGGCCCAAACCATGATGCTGCCACCACCATGTTTGACAGTGGGGATGGTGTGTTGAGGGTGATGAGCTGTGTTGCTTTTACGCCAAACATATCGTTTTGCATTGTTGCCAAAAAGTTCGATTTTGGTTTCATCTGACCAGAGCACCTTCTTCCACATGTTTGGTGTGTCTCCCAGGTGGCTTGTGGCAAACTTTAGACGAGACTTTTTATGGATATCTTTGAGAAATGGCTTTCTTCTTGCCACTCTTCCATAAAGGCCAGATTTGTGCAGTGTACGACAGATTGTTGTCCTATGGACAGACTCTCCCACCTCAGCTGTAGTTCTCTGCAGTTCATCCAGAGTGATCATGGGCCTCTTGGCTGCATCTCTGATCAGTCTTCTCCTTGTCTGAGCTGAAAGTTTAGAGGGATGGCCAGGTCTTGGTAGATTTGCAGTGGTCTGATACTCCTTCCATTTCAAAATGATCGCTTGCACAGTGCTCCTTGGGATGTTTAAAGCTTGGGAAATCTTTTGTATCTAAATCCGGCTTTAAACTTCTCCACAACAGTATTACGGACCTGCCTGGTGTGTTCCTTGGTCTTCATGATGCTCTCTGCGCTTTCAACAGAACCCTGAGACTATCACAGAGCAGGTGCATTTATACACAGACTTGATCACACACAGGTAGATTCTATTTATCACCATCAGTCATTTAGGACAACATTGGATCATTCAGAGATCCTCGCTGAACTTCTGGAGTGAGTTTGCTGCACTGAAAGTAAAGGGGCCGAATAATTTTGCACGCACCACTTTTCAGTTTTTTATTTGCTAAAAAAGTTTAAAATATCCAATAGATTTTGTTCCACTTCACAATTGTGTCCCACTTGTTGGTGATTCTTCAAAAAAATAAAAATGTTATATCTTTATGTTTGAAGCCTGAAATGTGTCAAAAGGTTGAAAACTTCAAGGGGGCCGAATACTTTCGCAAGGCACTGTATATATATGAACTGCCATGAGACTGGGTGGCAATAAATGGTTGTCAAATTAGCCTTTTTTTCATTTCCTGAAAAGTAACGGTTTTGGACATACAAGGTTTTTACCCGACAGCCACAATATATTGTCTAAATACCAATTAGGAATGAAGATGATTTTAATTTGAGGCTCATTATTTTCTAAAATCTCTTTCTTAATCCATTTCATTTTGCAGATTTGACAGCTCTAAAGGCTTATGTGACTTTACAAAGTGACTTTATTTCCCTCGGGTAAAAGCTAGCCCTCATGAGGTGAAGCACCAGAGACCCTGGTTCCATCTCCGATACCTCCAGCTTGGTATTGTGTTCCAACACTAACAATTGGCAGAGTTCATGGATTTTCAAACACACTTTGCTGTTGATACCTTCATTAAAAAGCTGTGTGAGTGCGAGGGACACTTTCCCCCTCTTCTACACGTGATTCCCCTGACACGTTTTCTCACCAATCTCATTTATGAGACAGAACATTCAGTCTCTCTGTCTGTGAGCATACAATGACAACACGTCAAAGAAGACATAACATGTTAATTACAGAGTTTTCGAGGTGCAGGCTGCTGGATTTTATTACCTTTGGACAGAGCCAGGCTAGCTGTTTCCCATTTCCTCTCGTCTGTATGCTAAGCTAACCATGCTGGCTAGCTTCATATGTAACATACAGATATGAGTGGTGTTGAAGTGAATAAAGGACGCCCTGTATAGTACCTGAGGATCTTTGCGCACCTCTCTTTACCTTATTTCCTGTCTTTCTAGTACAGGGGTGTCAATTTCACATAGGGCCAAACTGGAAAAAGAGAATTACATCTATTAGGATGATTATTATGATGATTTATTTTACCTTTTTTACCCCACAACAAAAGGATGGATGTGAAATGAGAAGATCCTCCTAAACAACTTATAAAGGCTCATTCACAATGTTTCCGGGTCTGATTTTCTTTTCTTTGTGTCATTGATGATATTAGTGATACATGTATTGCAGTACTCTTAACAAGGTGAGAAGGTGTGTGTGCGTGTGTGTGTATGTTCTTGTTTAAATATATTTGTGGGGTCCAAACACCGGGAGCTCAGTATACCTGTGGGGTCCCAACAGCTTTGTGGGGCCAAAATGCTGGACCCCACAACTATTAAAGGGCTGTTTGAGGGTTAGGACTTGGTTTTAGGATTAGGGTTTGAATTAGATTATGGTTAGGGTTGGGGTTAGGGTTAGGCATTTGGTTGTGATGGTTGAGGTTAGGGTAAGGGGCTAGGGAATGCATTATGCCACTGACAGGTTCCCCAAAGATAGTGCCACGCACTATTGGTGTGTGTGTGTGTGTGTGTTTCAACCTTTATCTGACCGCATTTAGTTCTGACTTGTTGGAACTCTTACAAGGCTTGCTGTCATGACTTTTATTCAAACGTGAGTTTGAAAAGTGAAGCCCATAGAAAAGTGCCTTAAACCTGCATTCTATTTCATTTCCAGCAGGGGGCGACTCCACTGGCTGCAAAAAGAAATCAGTCTCTATAAAATTCTACAGGAAACTTCAAACTTGATTTATTAGCTCAGGAATCATTCCCATAATGAGTTCATTTTGTAAGCATGGTCCCATTTATTTAAAAAAAGACAATAAAGCAGGGGAAGCTTTAGGACGCTGACCTGTCAATCATGACAGAGGCTTAGCAATGCTAACCATGGTCCTGTGTACATTAAAATATCTGTGAACACATCCAGTTAAAAAAAAGCCAAGATGGCGACACCTGTATTGCCATACTCGAGGCATCAAAATGGCAGTCCACAAACCAATGGGTGACTGCTACATATAATACATTTACAGTCTATGTTACCATCACATTTCCATTTGAAGGGGCCTTTTGTCTATTGATTGGACTGAATGATGATTGACAGGAGGCGGGTGCTAAAATGACCACAGACAATTTTTGATATTGTATGGTAGGGTTATTTTGGAGAAGAAAAAGCTGAAATCAGAGATGCAGGAAGCATGTGGTGTTCTTGAATCGCGACATGGGCTTATTTGGAAGTATAAAACTGTACACCCTGGTACTCATGCTTCTCATTCACAGTGATGGGCCACCTGCACCGACTGCATTTGAAGACTCCAGTT
Source organism: Etheostoma perlongum (assembly GCA_026937815.1). NCBI lineage: Eukaryota > Metazoa > Chordata > Actinopteri > Perciformes > Percidae > Etheostoma > Etheostoma perlongum. The sequence goes on along the minus strand of CM049384.1, from coordinate 20,246,103 downwards.
GTTTTGTATGCTGTTAGGCAGTGTGAATAGCAGGGAATATTCTTAGGAAAAGTTAAAGATGTTTTTGCTACAGAGCATGCATGTGAAGGCTGCCACGGTGTCCAACAAATGGCTTGGGGGGGAGTGAAAGTGAAGATAGGATACAGCTTTCCTTTCACAAAGAAACAGCAAAAGCAGCGCATACCCGAGTATCGTTAAGGGAAGTCATTTTGAGGAAGCCCGGTTTTGTTTGCTGTAAAGTATTGCTTGGATAAAGACACAAAAATGCTAATTTCACCATCTCTTGGACGAACGAGACCCCGCTGGGACTCCAGGGGAGGATTTCTTGTCTAAGGTACCCCAGAGATGTTATATTTTTCCCTAAGTGATTTATTAAATGGGGCCGGCTGTAGAACAGTGTCGGGCTGTGATTAGGTGGGAGGCTCGCTAGCATTCCCCCTTGGGATGTGGTGTGCACACATCTATGTGACAAATTCACATCAGAAAGTGCCTCTTGTTTCCAGAGGCGAGGAGGGGAAACTTCCTTATAGCTGATTTATGTCCTCTCACAACTCCCACAGGCGGCAGCCACCCTGACCATTTAGACAGCTCTCACATTAAATGGAGCCATTTCATTAAATCTGAAACCAAATTACCTCATTGGATTTGCCCTAAATATGACCTACCATAACATGCAATGATACCTCTGGATGAGCAGTCACATGAGATTTCTCCGTCTGCGGTGATTTTATGATTGTGAAGGTAAAGGAAACATAAAGTAGCAGTGTGATCATCTCAAGTCAAATCATTTTTTGTTTAATTGACAGATAATAAAAAGACTTCTTTGCCGTTTTCATGGTTCATATTTAATTAAAACACAGACTAAATATATGCGCTCCATAAAATGCATCCCCAGTGAGATAAAGAATCTGAATATATACATGGGAGGGGTTAGACGTAGCACTGAGGGCAGGGGGAAAGGTTTGACGGAGCTCCCAAAATTGCTAGGTTTTCACCATTACCAACCCTGCCAACCCTGCCTTTAAGAACATTTGACTTAACTGTACTGTTGTAAATATATTTTATTACATTCAACCTAGTCTTGCATTGCCAAGGTATGTCTATTCCACACAACATTTCTGAATAGAAGAAAAATGTACTTTGGATTATTGGCATTTGGCAACCAATCAAAACTGCCTTGGGCGGCGCTAAGGGCCAGACGGAGCAGCTGCTACTCCGCCAAATAATCCCGGGAAGGAACTTGTTTTGGTGGAACACGTGCACGTATGGAGGCAAGCTCTGGAATTAAAATGGCTGTTGAGTGTGTGTGATGAGAATTTTACTCAACAAAAGATAAATATTAGTTGATTGTTGGTTTTAGCTCGAAAGATGAATCGACTGGCGTTCAGAATGCAAACACAAAGAAATGGAAAGGTGAGGGACATCGGGCAGAAAATGAGTGACATCCGGTGGAATCCCGCTAATGAAACGTCGTCAATATAGACTACAGTCAACCTAGCTCAATGTGCATCTGGGGATGCAAAAGATTACCTGGAAGTGCCACCGGTGGAGTTAGCGGCTTTTAATCTCACCGCCGATCAAACACCCAGGGTTACATTTCTGCTGCTCTGAGACTAATCGTCACGAGCAGCCTGACCTCAAGTAATCAAGAGAATGACAGTGAAAATAAAAATTAATGGAAGAATGGAGAGGCCAGTCTGAAAAATAGGACGCAATCCTCCACTGCACTCTGAGAAAGAAAAGGCACACAGATGGACAATCCCACAGGTCAGGAGGTCCACCTCTATATCTTTATTCTAGGGACGTGAAGAGAAAGGAGCGCTGACTCTTTCATCAGCTCATCCAACACTGATGTAACGCTAAAGCTGAGTCATGTTCACCCGGTTGCCCCGGAGATTGGCCCCCAAAACCTGAGAGCACATCAAACCATCAGACGAGTTCTACTGGTACAGAACCACCTTATAATACTGCAGCCTTCATAATGGCCCAAGAACTTGTAACTAATGGTTTTAATAATGACTTATAAAAGTTACTTTAGCTTTATGTTTATTCTTAAGACATTAATAAGAACTTTTAATTACGTTAAGTCATTAATGAAGTTCTTACTCCATACACACACACACATGTCCTTCTGTTACATATAGCTATTTCTATATTATTAAAATATCTATTTGGATCAGTTATAGTAAACACACACATCTACTGTACCACTGTACTTTGATCTCACCAACAAAAGCTATCGTCGCTGTCGGGCAGAAACCTCTTATCTCCATTTTAATCTTTTTTTTGGAAATCAATAGTTCAATCAAATGTTTTTAAATTAGCTGTTTTCATTGATGCGCTTGTCTCGTGCACTGCCCACTGACCATGGAAGAACAGTAAAAAAAAGTCTGCCTCTCGGCTCCGAGATCTAATGGGTCTGATGAAAAAAACAGCGTCAATTATAGTAACATGCCGCATTTCATGGCAGTAATGCTAACGGCGTTATTGAGATGGGAAGAGTAATCAATTGCTTGTTACTGAAATAAGTAACATCGTTATTTAAAACACAGTTATTCCCATCACATGGACCATTCGTACATATAGCTACTTGAAGTATTGCACATAAATTCATGTATGTATTCAACATATTCATCACTGTATGCAGCACTATGACTGCTGATGTATGACTGGGGGGGAGTTTGTGTCCCAAAGAAGTTAAGGAGAAAACACAAGACTTTCACCCAGGAAACAGCTGTTGGTGTCCTGGGAGTACTACTTAAGTGGGCTACACCACAATCTTGGTTTCTAATTTTAACTGTTGTTGGCGAAGGACGCTCACCTTTTGCTGAATTGCCACGGCCACTTAACCCTCATATTGTCCTTGGGTCAAATTTGACCTGTTTTTTTCTTTTTTTTGGCACAAAAAATGGGCCGTCAAAATAAGGGCTGAAAATCTCAACAATAAAAATATTTAAAAACTTTAGCAAAAATGACAAAAATGTCAGAAAAAGCGATAATAGTATTGAAATATAAGTGACTAAATGTTTTTTTTTTTTTTTTTCATGGTTGATGGAAGACAACACTGGGGTTAAACAACTGGGGCTTCACGGTGCTCTGTAGCCGGCTCACAGCCACCTCTTGTCGGAAAAACTTAACTACAAGGGCCGCTGCATGGGCGTAATTCTAATCTAACAGCTGAGAGGGGGGGCAATATACAAAATTAATTTTTTAGGTTTACAATCAAGCCACAAAAAAAACGTAAAACGTAATGACTTATTTTGAAAAATGTCTCCATATAAAAGAAATACAATGCAGACTCTGTACCTGACTGTCCTTGGTCTCCCTGGTCCTTACCTGAGACTCTACACCTGACTGTCCCTGGTCTCCCTGGTCCTTACCTGAGACTCTACACCTGACTGTCCCTGGTCTCCCTGTTCCTTACCTGAGACTCTACACCTGACTGTCCCTGGTCTCTCTGGTCCTTACCTGAGACTCTACACCTGACTGTCCTTGGTCTCCCTGGTCCTTACCTGAGACTCTACACCTGACTGTCCCTGGTCTCCCTGGTCCTTACCTGAGACTCCACACCTGACTGTCCCTGGTCTCCCTGTTCCTTACCTGAGACTCCACACCTGACTGTCCCTGGTCTCCCTGCTCCTTACCTGACACTCTACACCTGAATGTCCTTGGTCTCCCTGTTCCTTACCTGAGACTCTACACCTGACTGTCCCTGGTCTCCCTTTTCCTTACTGGAGTCTCTACACCTGACCTTTCTTATAAAGATGTTACCAAATTGTCTTGATATAAGGACCTATTGTACTTACTTGGCGTTTTGGTTTACAGAAAAATTATTTTATGTCTGTTGTTCTTTTCTTTTTTTGCCATTATATGTGGGCAACAACAACACAAATCTTTAAACGACAGATGTCTAAATATGAGTTGGGTTCATAGGTTCACCACACGGTCATATTATAATTACAAAATCATAACCTACTGATCTGCCACTTAACCTCTTATTGAGCAAAACACACTAGAGATCTTCAATATTAACCCAAATATCAGTTCACACACATAACGTTGGGCTTATCGCCGTGTTAACCTTAGCATTTCTATCCAACAAGCAATTAAACAAGCTATCTAACATGACATAATATTATACTAACATAGCAAACTTTAATTTCTTGACTAATTGATTAATTACTCAGCATCATTTCAACTTGAGAAACAACTTAATTCAATGTTAATTAATGTGACTAAAATAACCTTGAGCAACCTATTTACTACATTTCACAACTAATGTTACTACCAGTATGTTCTCTCAGAGCGACAGTGGACCAAACCACTGTCAGGAAAGGGAGGGGGACTGAATATGTTTCTAAACTTAAAAAAGCATTTTTAGGGTTTGGATTGTTTTACTAATTACACAGATATTTTAAGTTTCTGGGGGGAGGGGGGGGGCATGGCTAAAACAACAAGGACCTCATGGGGCTCTGTAACCTTTGTTGGCTAAATGTAACTGTGAAAGCTTATTCTCATTCTTTATTTTATAAAGGACAACACATGAACGTTTCTGTAAATGTGCCAGTGTTAGCGAGACGGCTAATTTTTAACTGTAGTCCTTTGGCCAGATGATTGTAGACCAGAGCAACAGGAAGCAGCAAGACATTAGTACAGTTACACATCAACAGTATCCCCATTCAGTCTAAGAAGCCATGCAAGCATCAAAACACAGCCAAGCAACACAGACCCGGGCCATCTTTTTGCACTGTTCAACCATGCAAGGCAGTAACAAGCAGTAATAAAAAGATGGAATAGGCTACATCACTCATAAGGGAGGTGTTAATACAGCAAAGGTTAATAAGATGGTAAAATACTGAACTCTACTGTCGCCGATATGCCGTAGGATATCATACACATTCATTAGAACACGTGGACATGAGGAGATGGGGTTGGAACCACCAACCGATTACTGGATGACAAGCTCCCAGTAATCAACTCCTTGGCTGCTCCTTGAACTACTCGCTCTAATTATGTGACCTTCAGAATGACTGAGGAACACAGTACGACTTTGCTGTCATACTGTATATTTTTTAACATTGTAAGTAGCCACTTAGCACATTATATGTGTACTCACAGTCATTACAGCAATGCTGTTGCACTTGTGTTAATACACTACAATGACACAGCAGTATGATCAGACTTTCCCTTTTAGTATGAGAGGGCAGCACATTGATTCTGCCTTCCATTATTTACCATGTTCCTGGGCCTGGGTTAAGATGTAGCAGCTGAATAAGGACAATTTAAATGCCAAACACGCTCCGCTTAACAGGAGGGACAAATGTCATTTAGCAGGTCTATGTTCAATGAGTAGAAATAGGTGTAAAGGGTAAAACAGTAAAGGTGATGGGCTTTTAACTTTCCTCATCATGGTGTAGTTGCAATATCCTCTCACCCTACGAGTCTATTCATATAGCGCTTGCCAAATGATAGCATCATTTCTGTGTTATTTTATAATGAGCCCTCTGTCTGCTTATATTGCTTATATCCCCCCCCCTCCCCCACATGCACTGAAAGCAATTGTTTTAATCTCCCGACCCTGCCAGCGTTGTTGGTTTACAGAGAATATTTTACACTAAGGGCTCTCCCTCACTGCTGCTGCAGCTGGAAGAAAAAGCCAACAATAAAGCAGAGGTGGGACTGGATATTACCTGAACGCATCCGTTTATTAACCGAGCTGACCGGTGGAAAAGCCAACAAAAATGCCGCAGTCTCAGCCTTGCACTGTGTTCCGTGGGAAAATGTAGTATGTTACTATTCTCACCTGAAAGAAAAAAAAAAAAAAAAAAAAAAAAAAGGACATTTGTTTGCAACAGACACACACACACACACACACAAGGACACACACAGTGCCTTAAAGGATTCTTGCATCAGCCCCTTTTTTTCTGCGCTGATGAATAAATAAACATTAAATAAGAAATTCATTGTCGGCAATGGCCTGTGTCGGGTGTAATTGATCCAGTGAGGCTGAAAGCGCTCGCTCAACTGGCCCGTTCTGATTTGTGGCTCAATCCTATCACGGCTGCCTTTGACATGAACAAAACAACAACCACTTTTTGTCTGCTTTTGTTTATTTCTGCATTAATTGATGGGTTTGGGGGGGGCGTGAACAGATGGACTCTAATCTCAAATTTCACACAGCTCAGAAACAACTTCAAAGTGGAACGGCTTGAAGAATGGGAGCTGGGGGCGGGGGGCTGAAAGAATAAAGAGCAGCAGCATTTACATGAGGACAGAGATGTATCCGAGGCAGCAGCGGAGAGGATCATACAATATTTAAAGGTTGGAGACTGAGACAGCCTTTGCAACACAACTTTATTTGATCTGTAACTATTACTTCAAGGGTGTATCAAGGTAAACAGTAACCCTTCAGGGGTGGGGGTTTTGAAGTTAGAGAAAAACAAACCAACTGCCAAAACTCACCATGCTCTTCACTCTCAGAGTTATTAAAACTATATTTAGTTTAGACTCATTACAGAATGTCAACCCTCAACAGACGACACAGTGAAATTGCCTTTATGATTTCTTTCCCAACATGACATACTGCAGTGATCATATTTTAGCTTGAAGTGTGGTATCGGAGGGAGAGGAGCTTCACATTGTAGTCAGTGTGGAACAATCACAACACATTTGACAGAATATTTTTTCATCAACAAGAGGAAAGCTTTATTAGTAGTAAGGATATCTACAACTGAAACAGGTACTTATTGACTCAGTTTAACACATAACAGCACATGATAGAGAAAATGATACAGAAACATGACGCAGAATTTATATACAGCATCTGGTTGACGACTATACACAGTACGGCCCACAGAGCCGAGCCAACTACTTCCGGTTTGAATATCCACTAATTAAAAATGGGGATTAAAGGATTGAATTGTGCGGCTATCCAAATGTTACCGGGCCCGAATGGATCAAATTCTGCTAGTGAAACAAGTCATTTTGCAGGGGTTGTGAGGCTCAAAAAATAAGCATCCGCTGATTTCCAGACGTCTCTTTCACCATGTAAGTCTATGGGAAAAGGCATTTTGGGCCAGAAAGCACCACATGACGGGCCGGGAGTTGCAATTCCACGCCATGTTCAATTTGCTTCAAAGCCCAGTATCTTTTCCTTGGGGTCTGGTCTTTTTGGAAAGCACCCGGCTGTCAGAGCAACTGCTTAACCACGGCTCTGGGAAATATGAAGATCGACAAAGACCACGTAAGGAGTAGTAAAGGTGCGACAAGGTCTGCGGCTCCTCTTTTCACCCTGTGTGTTGAGCTCTCTGTTTTAGCTACAGAGTGAGGCATCTCACTTCTGGTCCAACTTTGTTGGGAGTCGCACATGCACAGTAGCTAGGTAAGGACTACTAGCCAGTCAGAAGCAGAGTATGAGGGCGTGCCACGCTAGCAGCTATTCAAGCATTCATTCGTTCGTCACAGAAGTAAAGGCTGGACTCCAACAGAGCTGTTTGGAGCAGTTTTTGAACAGTGTTTTCTGTTGGAGATGGTACCTCCCTGTGGGGGGACTTTGGCTTTTTCACTTTGTAAACCTATAACGTGCACAAAAAACATAACACAATAAAGGAAAGCGAGTAAGCCAAAAAGCACAATATGAGGACTTTAAGTCATGCAACAGAGAACTCTGATTGGACAGATAGTCTAGCTAGCTGTCTGGATTTACCCTGCAGAGATCTGAGGAGAAGTTAACCATAGTCCTCAGAAATCCACCGGAGGTTAGAACGCCAACACAAAGGAAGCGTTAGGTAATGGAAATCCGGCCAATAAGGACATACGGCAGAATTTTCAGCAGCAACTGGGCAATCCCGGAAGTGGAAGGTCAAGGATATAGACTACGTTGGGTCAAACTCAGGACTTAACCCAGTGTTATATCCCACATGAATTCAAAAGTCAACGTTACGTCAGTTATGTAGGTCACACAGTTTAACGTTCCTTAAGTAGCGGCCTTTACATAATGTTCGTAACTCACGTCAAATCATATGTTATATAGGTTAAACAACTACTTATATTAACACCAAACCACAACCTTAAACCATCTTCCTTAAATTAACCACTTAGTTCCTACCCAGCACATTTAAAAACGATGCCATAGGGACACCCAGAGGCCCCGACCAAGCTGGCCTATTGGATGAGTTGCAAGTGAGAATGTGTTGGCACAAATATGTTTTAACAAAAGTTGTGTTTTCCAGTCTTGTTCCTGTTTAATGTCTCCTTCTCCCTACCAAGGATTTGTATGTTTAATCCAAGATTGTCTGTATTGGTGCTTGTGCTTCCCTTTCGTTTCTTGTTTGGTTCTTGTTTTGTTCTTGTTTGTTTACCTGTGACTTCTTTTCTTGTTCTTGAAGCCGCTCTGATATTTTTTGTGTGTTGTTTGCCCTGATGTCTTTTCTCTGGAAACCTATTTTATGTACTTGTCTAAAATGCTAGTTGCAAAAATACAAGCATGAAAACAATTATATTTCCCAGATAAATTGAAGAGATTTCCGTTGGTCACATACTGGCGGTACATTCTCTGTAATTTTACTATTGTATAATGATCAATCCTTCACAAGTTTCCATTTAGTAGACGACACACGATGACCTGTGGTCACATTAGCGCTCCCTTCCAAAGGAGACCGAGGGGCACTTCAACATTGATCAGTGTGTTTTAATCTCAGTGAGATTAAGAGTCCTCCAGTTAATTACAGAACAAAAGGCAGGAGGCAGACACTTTAGATCCTGGACATGATAAAAAGAAATACAAGTGGATAAGCGCACTTCACCAAATCAAAAAGCCTTTGGAAAAAAAAGGACAGATATAGCTCATCAATACTCAGTTATACATAGGGCATGTATAATGACAGTTAAACAGGACATTTGAGGGGTACTATAATCACATGCAAATATACAAGATATACAACTTGATTTGAAAAAGTAGTTGTTATGTTCATGACTAAATAACTAATAAGCTATATAACAAAATCTGCCTACCAGCACCTTTAACACTGGGAACACACCACCCACGTAAGGGTCGCTTAGCGTAAATACGCGCCTGACCAAGCACCTGGCCTTTCACACCGGACGGCTTTTTCTACGCACCAGTCACAAAGCCATCCTTCTGGATGACAGGATGAGTGGGGAAAACTGTAGAAATTGTAGCCTATATGTGGCTGTATGTGGCTCCATTAATTCTCATTTGCTTAGTAAGAAAACTCAAATTCAACCAGTTCCCAGGCAACAATGGACACTCCAGGAAGTTACTGGTCCCCGCCAAGAAATAGACCGGCACAGTTTCTCTGTGAATTGACATATAATTGTTTTTACACCTTGGTTTTTGTGCAGATTAATTAGTGATCTTTAGAGGTGCTGGTAGGTGGATTTTGTTACCGATGGACAGTGCAGGGTAGCTGTTTCCCCATATTTCCAGTGTTGCTATGAAGCTAAGCAAAGCTATACATTTACCGTACGGACATGAGAGTGGTATTGATCTTCTTATCTAACTCTTATCTAACTCTTGGTTAAAAAAAGCAATTAAGCGTATTCTCAAAATGTCAAACTGTTCCTTTAAGAGTGTCCCACTCAACACTCTGCTCTTTCAGGACTGTGTTGGTCTGATCTGAACACATTTGATTGACAACGTTGGCAACACTAGCAAACAACCCCACAACTATCTGAGTGGTGCACAAAAACATGCTTTTCCAATGGTCCCTTCTCACATAAAATCATTAGACAATAACAGAAATCATTTGAAACAAATTTCAAACGTTGGTAGAACATTGTGTGTTCATGTAGGGCTTCCTCATTCATAGTAAGAAGTTAAATGAGAAAATAGTTTTTGGGGCCTTTAAGCTTTTTGTAATTTTGCTCCAGATCCTCCGAAACCCTTTTAAAACACCTCCGGGGTTGTCCCTGTACCCGACAGCAAGGACCCATCGATCTGTCTTCCAGTGTTGAAATGGACTTTTCTCCCAGTGACAGATCGCCACAGCCTCCTTTGTATGCATACACTTTAATCAAATAAGCTGCTCTTACTTTATTAACTTGGACAAACCTACTTCAGATAAGCCTGTCGTGTTAAGCCACCTCAGAAGGGGAATCAGCTCCCGGAGGTGATGAGCGTTAACTCAGGGAGCCCGAGATGCAAGCTTTAGGTCGCTATGTTATTGTCTGAGGCTTGGCCCGCGGCTCCAGAGAGAATCACTTCCTCTAATGGAAAACTATTGTCTGCCACTGAGGACATACAACTGTGTGGAATACGGATCAGCCTATCTGGACTTATGCACAAGGCAGAATGAAGCTCTCTATCCGATGGAAAGCTATTTTGGAATTGTAATATCCACTGAAGTCGATTCTGATTAAGCAATACATCTGGAATAGACTGTACTTGTGTGTGAGGCTGGGAGGTGTTTTCCAGCTTCGTGGTAATGCACACAGACATCCACAAAAACAGCATAAAAGAAGAAAAAAATGCTACCTTTTAAAGTGTATTGCTCCATATTTTTATCTCTGGCAATAGGACTAAACATCTAAAGCTGTCATAACAATGGCACAATAAGGCACTTGTTGAATTATTTATTCACTTAAGTGGATGGGATATAGGTTAATGAGCACAATATGACATTCAAAGTATCACTGCTAGAAATGTGTCATTTCCTTAGCATATTGCATTACTAATTTACTCATCCTTCCTAGGAAGTATTGTCTAACACAAGTAGTAGACACATCCCCTCAATAGTCTTAATGAGGAAAGACACAGGGCAGGTTCAGAACCAGTTCAGAGCACTCCTGTGTGTGTGTTAAATGTATACAGAAGAACTGAAGGAAATATTCTCCGACAGATCGTCCCAGAGGATGAGGAACTCCATTTGCCTCACGGATTTCCTGCTCCTCTCTTTCTCCGGAGAACGACGATGTGTGATAAATGCACATATATATACACGCCCCAACCCCCTTCTCTGTATCTCACTCCATTTCGTCCCCTGCAGGATTCACCTCAGTCCACACTGTGATAATTTGAAAGTTCAAGGGAAGATCCTTTGCGAAGTCAGACGGCCTTTTCGGGATTTGGTTTGAATGTCGGAATGGACGGAAGCTTGTGTGCGGTTTGTCAAGTCTATAAAGAGAGGAAAGAAGAGAAAGTGGAACAATATAAGCTTCAAAAAAGAAAAAAACAAAGCAAAAGAAGGACAGTTTTCAGGGCCGCCCTTTTGTCACATCCTGGTATCTGCACTGCACGCAATCAGTCAGGCAATAGGTTTCTCCATTAAGGGTGTCATTTTCAAAGTGCAGCAACAGGGACACTGTTGTGGTTCAGCCACATAGTGCTCTTATTCACTAAGTGCATAGATAAAAAGAGGCAGAGAGTCCTTCCAGTGGGACAGGAATCCCCTTGGGGGGATTGTGGAAGGGTATAACAGGAGAGGTGAGGGTCAAGCCTCCAAAACCAGGGGCAATTCTGAAGGATTTCACAAGCTCCGGGAAAATATTTTCAACACTAAACATCCATCAAGAAAACATCAAGCTGCCCCAAAGTCATATTAATATTTGATATGTCATGATAACTCTGTGTCCTCTGCAGAAAATGTATTTTGTACTTTGTAAGGGTTTTCAGATCGACACGCTTTCATCCCTTCATCTGGAGGACTTCTGTTGTTGGGCTGTTACTAACCCTAACCCGAGGTGAACGGAGGATTGCTACCCTACCGCTACCTTACTTAAAGCTTTGCAGGGTTGAGCCTGCTCACAACCTGGAGGGGAGACCATACGAAAAACTAATTTAAGAGGAGACTCTGGGACCATTGTTTTAATCCCTCACCCCTAAAGCCTAGTCGGCATCCTTTCATTATCTTGTTTTAAGATTTCTATAGACAATGTTCTTTACTTAGAGTTTAGTGTTAACTGTTCCCTCCTAGCGGATGTGCGCATGCGCGTGTCATTCAGAACACAAGACAAAATAAGAGTGTTCTTGTAAAACAGAACATGGCAAAATAATTGTTTTTTTTTTTTTTCAATTGTACTATTTTGGTGATTGTTGGGAGCCAAAATCAAAATTCTATTAATTTCACAGCCCTAATTTGAACCCATGGTTTCAGAATATTATCATGTTATTGGCACTAGAGCCTCAACATGCCTCTATCAATAATTGAAAGAACTGTGAAATGAAGCTATGGAACATTTTTCTGCAGACATCTTGGAAGGTTTTCAAGAATGCCCAAAGTTTGGTAGATCATATCTCATTTAAATATGTTTGACCCCTATGTGACCCCTTTTTCCTATATTTTGAAGAAACACTATTATGCTTTTTGGGATTTTTTCAAAGCATGAACACTTGTTCTAGTTGACCCCAGTAGTACAAATATGATGCTGAAAAGGAGTATAATATGGCCGCTCTACATGCAAAACATCATCATAAACATCTGACACAATGCAGAAAACAACATACCTTTAGCACCAATGAGACATTTGGACGGATGGCCAGGACTAGCCGGGACATCAACCTAGAAAAGAATATAAAAAAACACTATAACCATGAAAGTTCACAACATAAACACATTTTACAACTAAAATTATAAAAACAAATGCCAAGACAAATCATATTTTATGGTTCAATTATTGTTACAAAGGATATGTTTTATCAAAGTCTTAGGATAAAGTTATTTCACAGTTATATCCAGTTTGTTGACATATTACTGCTATTTATCATACTTTATTTACAGTATTTTTGTTACAGACTTCTAATTATTCCCAGCTTTGTGGCTAGATTACGAACTTAACAGAGACAGGAAAACATATTACATTGAAGTTTAGAGAGGGTTTATGTTCAACTAACGTTAGGGGAGAGGTTAAACTGGGTCAGGTTGTTTACCTTGTGGGACGGAGGTCTTTTTAAACAGCTACTGCCATCCTCTCTCTGCGGAGGAGAGTCTCTTTAATGGACGGGGCAAAGGCAGGCTCTTTAAATGACTGGGAGAGGGTCACATGACCGAAGGAGAACAGAAAGAGCAAAACAAGAAGAGAGAGCAATCCCCCCCACCCCTTCCCCCGAAACTGGAGGTGCTATAAAACGATTTTACTCCATAATTCCAGACAATGTCTCATATGTTTGAATGGAGGACATCTTTGACTACATCCATACTGAAAATCAAACAATTAGACTGTATAGATTTGATGATTTTTCAAAATAAGAGTCCCACAACTATGGTAATTTCATGGTAATTCACCCCCCCCCCCCCCCATACTGAACTGAACATGGCCTAGAGGTCAAGGAGGCTTTCATGCAGCGCTAGCAGCCGTTTCTGCCAGGGTAAACACTCCGAGAGTTAATGTGTGTTTACTGATGATGCTTGACGCGATCAGCACTCGCTTCCCATCAAATTATATGAACAAACACAGTGGATAGGGTGGCGATGTTGTTATCGCTAAATCCTCTAAATCTCGGTCGGACAAAATGCATCACATGGTGTTCAAATACAAATAAGAAACCATTCTTATCAGACTACCAAGGCAACCGACAAGGTCAAAGCCTTTTGCTGTTTGTAAGGAACTTTTCTTTTGTGTGGAAATGTCATCACGCTACCACTTTGGATTTTTCATATGTTGTTATCTTGTTTTTCACTTAGTAATGACAATATACATTGTGTTTTTATACGCTACAGGATATATTTTCAAAAAACATATCTAGAGTTTTCTACTGGGTTTGTTAGTTTAAATTATAAGGCTTATTTATGAGTCCATAATTATTCTCTCGAACACAAGTGGTTTCTTTCAAAATGTTTATTCAGCATCAACAAAGAAGAAAATATTAAAGGGCTTACATAAGCTCAAATCATTATAGTTGAACACATCTCTAGATGGAAATGATTACCAATGACCAGCATGTGATTATGTATCTTAAGAGTGATTATTAAGCCTACAAAGTCAGAAAAGTATTTAATTAAAAAAAAACGACATCAAAATTACTTATTTAGAGCATCTAAATATTTCACAATAATGAAAACAGCTCCTGGATTGTATTGCAGCTCTGGTTGTTCGCTGTATATAACGTATCTATTTATAGACGTATTAAAAGTGGATGTTTTAGGGGGCATAATCATGAACACAACTACATAGGCTTTTCAGAATAAAACAGCCGACAATATCCACAGATGCACACCATGCTTTTATAAGCCCTTTAACACTAAAGAACTATTATTTTACAAAAAGGAGAAAACAGCAAAACAGTATGTATACAGTATGACTTTTCTCTTTTTCAGTTTGTAAATGTTCCATTTACAAGAGACACAATTTCACCAATTACCCCTTGGAAAAAATATCTACAGTACTGCACTTTCCTAGAACTAAGCTACTACATTTTAAAGTGATCAACCACGCAGTTCAAGGTTTGAAGAATAGAGGGTGATAAATTAAGTTACACTGGCAGCTGTGTAGAAACATTGTATCAACAGCTTGCAGTGATTCACTAATCATTACCAAGTAAAATAGCTTGGTACAATGTCACTCTTCACTATCACACAGCTGAGAGAGATACTACATGTACTATGGAGTCTCTTACTCGCAACGTCCAGTCGACTTCTCCTGGAGGAAAGGATAGATTACCTACATTGCTTTGCACATTTTTACCAATGGGACTATGAATTTATAATCAGGGGCGTGGGGGGATGCCATATTTGTAACCCAGTTTTTACTTCATTCAGTGTCTCACTTTCGCAGTTTTCATTTTTTATTATTTTGCGGTTTAGTTTTCAATTCTAAAAAGGTGGGAGCGTCCATAAAAAAATCCATTACTTGGGTTGAAACAGCCATGAGGACTCAGGTGCAGGTTGTATAAACAGTTCAATATCTGGTGTATGGCTGATCTCTGTACACTCCCTTGGTTGTTCGTGCTGGCGGTGCCTTGCCGCGATTGTTTGCCCACTCTTCCACACCTGATTAAGAAGAAAAGCACAGAAACAGAGGGGGGGAATTACAGAGGCGTTACACTTAAATTATTCACAACAACTTGTGTACGTATTTCAAGCTCTACACAAATATTGATGAAAATAATGCAGCGCAAAGTTAGGAGCACTTTGACTGTATGGTATCGATGGCGCTGATCTCATAACAAAAGCACTGCTTCAAGGCGGGCAAACAAACTGCGACTCACACCAAGAGGCTTGACTTTCACCTGGAAGGATGCATCTCAGATAATTGAATGAGAGGATCAAATAGCTACTTGAAAAGGAACCCGTTTAGTAGCTCCCAGCAACAAAGGTCACAATTACCATTAGCCCAAATCGCCCCTGTTCACCCCCGGTACTGTCAATGTGAAAGTGCCACTATCGATGGCACCCTTTGTTTGATCTTCAGCCAGCGCTGAGACTTCCCTAGAGCTGAGGCTCACAAAGGCTTGTTTTTTTCTTTTTCTCCCTGTGTACAGGCTCTGTTGGCAGCACATAGCCAATACCCCTTAATTAAACCTGTCACCCTTTCACTGACAGTCACTTTCAAGAAACAAGCCAAGGTAACCTTGTGTTTCGAAAACAAGGATGCACATCAATGCTGTTTATCTGTTCCCTTTGAACTGTCACTATTGTGACCCACATACCAGCGGTTTTCATTTCATGTGCAGGTAAGCAGCGCATTAATGAGTCAAAGGTGCTTTAGTTCTCCCACTTATGTGGTCAGAAACAATTGGGAAAGTTCTTTTTATTAGCTTTGGCTTCTGAAAACCCATTGAAACCCCTAAAGCATGAGACAAACACACTTCAATAGGATTAATAATGCAGAGTATATAATTATTACAATTAAGTTGCATTCAATCCGTAACTAATAAATATATTATATACACACATTAAAAAAACCTGTTTACATGAAATTTAAAATGTATCTAAGTAATCTAGGATTCTATATCCATCATTATCCAGATCAACACTGGATTCTTCTATCTGCACGCACATGTCAGAATAGATTTGTTTATATATAAGATATATAAGTTATAGATTTGTTATATATAAATTTAGAGATGGATCAACTTTGAGCTGCGGCACAGTCCACTGTACCTTACTGTCTGTTAGCTCTGCTATCATTTAAGTGCAGCAAAAATGTCCTTGCCCCACTTTCTGCTGTATCTTGTTGAAGGCTGAAACAGTATTGAACAGAGTTGAACTTGTAACTTTGTTTCCAGCCTTGATAACCAGCCTCTAAACCAGAGAGCAGTCACTGACAGTGCTCTTAATAGCAAGATGACATTATTGTCCTCTAGATATGCTTTGGCCTTGCTAAGTCTGTCAAATGACTTTGTAAACTCTGTTATAAAATGTGCTATTTAAATAAAGTTATATATTTGGATTGATTACAGTGTGTAATAGTCAACTCGCGATTAATCGCAAATTAATTACATAGTTTTTCATCAGTTCTTTCAAAGTACAAGGTGACCTTTAAAAGTACAACAGGAACTAACTTTTTTTAAGTTTTTAATGCTCAAGTGGTATGTGAGACCCGAAGTACTCCGGTGGTAACTCAGTTCTCATAAAAAATTTTTTGCCAATTATTACTGTGTGATTATGGCAACCTGTCATGGGGAGAGGCCCAACATGCTGCCAGGGACCAAACCCAATGGAGAGTGCTCATTGAAGCCTTATGTCCCTTAGGGGATGAAGTGCAGTAAGTGAGTGACTATGACCCACACGTTATCATGCTGTTGGTTAGAGATTTTGTATATTAAGCTGAGCAGGATGAACTTCATGTGTAAGAAAACACAAAGACAGTTGAAGGCTATTATACTTTAAATGCTTTTCACACACTGAGATGTTTAACATTCTACATTAACTCTGGATCTATTTTGTTCAAACACAAACTGTGAAACGGGAGTTGAACTCTTTATTTATGAATGAACTTTTTGCAGAAAGTAAGATATGAGCACCCTAGCCAGCTGCCTGCTGTCGACTGAAGTGCTGGTTCTTTTGAATGTGTGGTTTTTTGAAGTTTTAGTGAAGTCAAAGTAAAGAAAAGTAGATGTGTAAAATGACTTTGCAGCTCCAGCATTAGCTTGTTAAAGTCTCCCTGCTTTTGACAGTTTCTTTTTTCCTCTGAAGTAAGAAAAGGATCAGCGCTTGTGGGCAGCATTTGGCATTAGGATTTTTTTTTTGCAGTCAAAAACTAGATTCAAAGTCAGTCCACAAGGTTTCTGTTAGTAACTTTAAAAAGGATTAAAAACAAGAAAAAAAAATCTTTGATGGAACTTTTATACTAACCATATTTTACATATAGGGTAATTTCCTGTAGTATAGTTAACACTAATGCTCGGTCATTAGTGGATTGTTTTCACCTAATGAGCACCATGAACTGAAGTAAAATACACTCGGGATTGTGAATAAATAAGTTTAAAAGTGCAAATTTTGAACGTGCATGGGACATCACACATCGACCGGATACTATGACGATTGAGATGAAGCCAGCAGTGCAGAGTCAGGAACTAGAAATTAATATTCTGAAAATTGACACAAGATATTTAGGAGGAAGAGAGGTCTGGGACTCACCGTATGAGTCATATGATTCCCCACTGTGTCCATATTCATAGTAGTCATCTGAGCTGTAAACAGAAAGAGCAGGACGGTGAATACATATGAAATAAGAGAGGAACAATCAATGCAACTTATTTTTAGTAGTATGGTAGAAGATCAAAGTCATATTTATCATGATGCAATCACATCTAATTTCTACAGTGGCAATAAAGAAAAACACACAGGAACTGTTTTTGTTTTCAGATATACTCTACTGGATATAAAAGTAGAAAAACATACCAGAGGCAGCTTTCAATCACTCAAAAGTTCTGCCATATTTGTGGTTTAACAAGGCAATTTCCCTCCACCGTATCTTTGCACAAACTTCCAGTTCCATTTCACTGCATATGGAGATCTATGAGAGGTGGCAACTTTAATGAAAAATAAAAAGATGGGGAGGCGAGTTGCATAGCAGTTCACCTCTCGCTGTTTATTTCTTTATTTCTTTATTTGCAGTCGCCGTCGAGATGCTGACAGAACAATCCTGTGTCAGTATCATTCAGTAACAGCACTATCATTCAAGAGGGGCAATTCATCATAAGGCTGCCACTGAGCCGACACCAGCCATCACAGCTGGGTCCTCTCCGCCTGCCTGTCAGTCAGTCTGTCAGCAGCACCTCTGTGCTCTCCTGATCAGAGAGCTGAAGGCACCGTCCAAATCCCAGACACACCGCATCAACACCGGCCGACTGCTGAGGGCACAGAGGTGACAGTAATGGAAGTAACGGAGTACATTTGACTCCACTTACTGTAACGGAGTAGCTTTCTGCGGTGTGATCTTAAAAAGCCAACCTGAGGTCTGAGAGCTTGAGACACTCTCCTCTATCAAATTACACCAGTTTGCAGAACTCCAGGAAATCAAGCTCTACTAATTCTGTCTGCAATTAAGTCTGCATTCACTGAGCACACTCATAAAAAGCAGCTGCAAAGCAATGAACATATTTCAGCAGTTATTAATCGTTGTTAATCTTTCCACTTTGTATTTTCCAATAAATTCCCAGACAAACTGAAGATTTTCTTCTCAGTGTTTTCTCTATTAGACAGAGTGGTACTATTCTTTAAAAGTGCTACTGTATGGTGCCACTATGACATAAAGTGCCATCATAGAGGTTTGAAGATACAAAAGGTTATTCAACTAGAACTTTGTGTGATTATAACACAGATATTATCTCTAGATTGAACATTTTGAACTCCGTCATGCTTTTGGTATGCTTTGCCAGTTGTAAAAAGCCACCTCTAATCCTGCTGAAGGACCAGTTAACACCATGCTAAAAGGGCTAAACGATTAAGCTAAATTGGTCAGTTGCTGTATGTTAGCATAGTTAGTTAAGACAGCAAACTAGCTAGACAACAACAAAATAAATGAACATGTGCAATGTAATGAAGTACATTTTAACTTACTCAATAATGTTTTGATGCACAAAAGAATGCATCACTAATTTTTTAAGTATGAAATATTGTAATGATCCATAAATGTGCTATTAATGCACATTTGGCTTTACCACTACTCTTTGGTTTTACCCAAATCACAAATTAACTTAAGTATTTTTATTCCTCATACCTTTTGTTGTATGTAGCTGTAAGGTAGTTTTAGTTTATTTGCCCAGGTTTCGTCCACCACTACGCTAATAAAATGCAGTTTTCCTAGTGACTATTTTTTCTGTAGACAGTAGTTCCAGTGAAAACCATTCAACTCTATGTGTTCTATGGATCATCCAGAATAATAAGGACAATATATTTTGCATCATTCTTTATTATGATCCATTGCTAAACATCAGTAAATAAAATAGAAAAAAAGCTTTCTTGTATCATGGGTGAAGGGATCCTTACTTTGGAAGCCTTCCAACAACTGATAATGCTTGGTGAGGATAAACAAGACAACATGACCAATTGAGGACAGTGGGAGGAATCGTTTTTAGGAGCACTATGGCGGCTAAATGAGACATGAGACAGCTCCCTACAGAGGCTTGTGCCTTTAGTCAGGCTTTGCATACATTTTGCATAGTCCATAATTTAACTACAAACAATGCCAAGCGAGCAGAAGCGAACAAGCCCCCCCGTGCTAATGTAGTCTCCCTTCAAGAAGCGCGGCCATGGCTGCTGTTGCTCTGAGAGTGAGGTTTCCAGTCAGCTCTCGCGGCAGAGGTGCCACCATGTATCTGCCACGGGTGTCAAGTCACTGCAATATCCTTGACACCATTCATTGGCCGACAGAGACAGCATGAGGGTGAAGAGGGGGAGACAGAGAGAGAGAGACACGTGGCAACTGAATGTGTGTTTTGGCTCGTTATGTTGTGTACCCAGAGACAAGCCCTGACAGGGTGCGAAATAATTAGATTTCACACTTTGCCAAAATTCAGGGGTGTAGAGAGGTCGCCTTGAAAATGAGACATCGGTTTTTATGAATGTCAGGTAATCAGTTTGCCTCAAATCACAGGTGCTTGCAGATATATTAAGAATATGCTTGTGGAATATTGGGTGATGCTTGGCTTTTTCCTGTACATATTTCCTCTGTCGTATTCATCTTTTAAAAAAACATGCAAATAAAACAGACAAGGATTCTGCAGAGCAATGCAAATACTATTTCAGAGGTGTGCTTACATGCTGTAGGCTGTCAGCCTTTTCCCCTGCATTTATTATCACTGTTTATCTCACAAGAAACTAAAGAAAAGGAGCCCTTCACTTAATTCTGCTGTGCTAAAGGCAGGGAGGACCAATATTAACAGTCTGCTCTGCTGAGAGCTAACAGGGCAGACCTTTCTTTGTGCTCTTAGGCGCCTCTAATTTCTGAGGTGACATTTTGTCAATATTTCTACACTACTTCTCTCCGTAGTTACTTTCTCTTCTCAATTACAGTCTTGAGATGCACCCTGAAGGTCAAAGATTTCAGTAAAAGTCTGCTCTGTGTAATCAAAAGTTCACCACCATCCATTGCCCTCCACACATTTAACATCAATTAGCACTCTGTAGTGTAAACATCTGAAGTATAAGCATCTATCTGAAAAGTATGGTGCTAAAGAAGTCTCAGAAATTTGCAACTTATGAAACAATGCACAAATAAATGCAGAGTGACTTGTATCTATAAATGTGTATCTGTGTCTGTGCCTCTAGTTTGTAGCTTGTATTTCATAATTTGCAAATCAACTTAATCTTTTTCAATGGAAATATATTAGTAAACCTATTAGTGTGGATCCTTTTGAGACAGTGTTTCCACGCCACATGTATCAAAACGTCTGTCTCAAGTGACAAGCCAGCACTCTCAGGGAGATGGCGGTAATGCAGCGTGTTTATAGAACCCATGCAAGGCCCACCCTTCACTAGCATTCACACACTACTTTTGGCCAGGCGTCTATGTCCAAGGTAAAATTACCCAATTTGTTCAGGTCCTGTCCCCTGACCAATCGGTTACCCTAACCTTAACCACTTGAGGTCAATGCCTAACCCCAACCAATTGAGCTGCTTCGTAGGGCGGGACTTAGAAGACTTAGAAGTTACGTGGGATCCATAATAACGTGGTAATGCAACGTTTATGGTTGCCAACTGTAGTTAAACTACATGTAAATAGAATAAATTGGAAAAGAGTTGTGCTGCAGGAAATAATCATGCATGAATCAGCTTGTCGTTCCTCTTGGTAGGTGGATATTATTAGGATTTTTTCATCAAATAAATTACATTTGTTTTCAGCATCATTGTTGCAACGTATTTGTAATTTGCTTTATGGTATTATGAGTTCACAGTTTGATACAGTTTGATTTCTTGTACAGCTGGGCTAATGTTACCGAAGCAAACTTAACTAAGAGGGGCATATTAGGGAAATGGGGATTGCCTGGTCTTTGATTGGAATAGGCAGTCTTAAATGTTATTTAGCGCTGCTTAAAAGAGTGTTTAATAGGCCCAGATCTATAGTTAGTGAATATATTTGGTTTCATATGAAACTATACGATCCAAGGAATCCATTAATACCAACGATGTCATGCTTGTTTATAAGGGGGCTAAAAACAATAATATTCCAAAGTTAGGCCAATTTCAAAGGAGTGCCTCCCTAAAAAATGGATTGTTACAGGTAATTAATTTCTTCCTCCATATGTTATAAAACTGATTTGTTATGTTTTACAATGTAGCTGTTGCTATAACTACAGATTTAAGATGTAAGTTAAACTAAAAAGATTACAAATGTAACATTTCCCCGACTTACTGTAATCACCACACACCCTGTTTAATTAAGACCAAACATATCTACAGTTGTACATTGTGCAAAATAATAGTATAGTCAATCAGGCCATGGTTTTTATGTGATTTGCAGTTTCAGGTCGGACTGCAGATCTGGTGTCAACGGGTCAGGTTGGGTTATGGAATTAATTGGATATGTGCAGGAGGCAAGGTGGGTGCGGTATTGCAAGTTGCGATGCCAGGGCGGGAGTTTTCTTTAAATCAGACCCGTGCAGTACTCTGGTGTAAAGTGACTTTAGCTGTACAGTATCATTTTTTAATTAATGCTGAATTTTTTAACTCAAATTCTTAACAGCAAGAAGACACAATCTTTAAAGAATATGTGCAAAATCACAATAAGATTCAGCTTGATATACTCCACACAAAACTGTATTATCTTAAATACAAAACTTAAGGCACATCTTCCATTTTTTGAATGTTCAGGTTCCTTCAAGTAAAACAAGAAAAGTTGAGTGGAAGTCATTTAAGGTGTAAAAACATAAAGAAAACTTTAACCTGAACACCCTCTACACTGCAGTGTACATTCTACATGTATCTTCACTGATTCCAAATCACAGCTTCGCCTTGTCAGAAGTGCACAGCTGGCAGCATGAACAAAAGCATGAGCTGAGGTGCCTGGAGTGGTTAGATCTCACTCCAGATATTGCCCTGTCATAGGTGTGAAAGTGCTTTGACTTTCTAAATAGGTCAACGTTTGATTTGACATTCATTAGCAGAAGGCGTCTACTGGTTTGTGTCTCCCCAAACTTCACCAACCAAGAAAAAAACATCTGTCTATATCACAAGTGTGGACTATGAGAGCCAAACGCAACAGATAAGTGGGTCTCTTTAATCAGGGATCTGATTCCAAAGCTACTTTTCCACAGGTAAAGCCCCTGCCTCTCTAGCATATCCGTCATTTCGGTAAATGCTTTGTCTTAAGCACTGATGTTGCCGTTCCTGGGCAACACGAAACAGATGGTGGTGTTAAATCTGAATGATGTAGTACACGTCCCTAGTGGACTTGTTTGGACTGTTTTCTTACATTGCCATTACTCTTCCAGTCCTCTGTGATGAATTTGAAGAAATCTGGTAGGACATTATGAGGGGCTGCTGAGGTAATACAATGCCAGTGTGATGTGGAGCGAGGCTGCATTTCTTTTGTCTGTTTGCCTATTTCTTGCATAATGCTAAGTTTAATTTATCAGGACTTAAATCCTAAAGCAAAAATCCTTAATCATAATTTTCATTCATTCTTGGCACAAGGCTAAAAAAGTGAAATGCTGAGAAAAATGCCCCACACCAAATCCTCTGATTACACCGGCTCTGTGGTGATCTCCACTCACAACAATACAATAAAAGTGGATGAAAAAAAACCTTTTTTTCGCCACCATTTAGTATGAAATGATGCTCACATATCTTTCAATTCAAAACCCTCTTTATGGATACACTGGTGATTGCTCAATGTGGTGGCTGATTGCAAAGCTATCTCCAATGCTGACCCCCTGCTGAAAAGTCACAAAGACGGACAAAATGGCCTACGGCAAAGACTTTTACAAATTAGTCTTTTTTCTGGTTTTGAACAGAACATTGATGTTACCTTTTTTTTAGAAAGTACATAAAAATCCTCCTTCAAGGAAAATACTGCCTCCTATGTAGAGTTGGTTTCCATTATTCTTTTAAATCCATCTTTTGGAAACATGTTTTGGTTATTGCACTGTGACTACAGAATATGTGAAATACTGTGTTATGCGTTTGAGGAAACAATTGACAACATGCCACTTTTTGTCTGGAGACAGAGGTGTAAATTCCGCCCTCCTTCCTGTTAGATGGTCTAATTCCCGTCACAGCACCTGTCACTCATCTTGACAAGCTGTCTACCTTGAAAACAGCATCTTGGTACCCAGCATCTGTGAAGCACCACAGGCATTTCAGAGGCAGACAGCTAACACAGCCAATCTAAACCAAGATACAAAAAACAATGCTGATATTCCCATTGTACTAAATGGGTGTTGTCGGCCTTAGGGCCCCAGCACATCAAGCATCACATCAAAGAAGTAGCATTGACAAAGGAAGGCTCAAACAAACTGCATCACATGCAGTTGAACACAACACAAAAACTTTAGCTGACGAAATTCGGACCATTGACATGCATACATGTTGCCTGTATGAAAGGACACAGAGTAACTACTCTGTATCTGTAAAATAAAAGACCTTGCAAACTTCACCCACTCTAAATCTACATTTAATGGTTTCAGTCTGTGCTCCTCTTTAAGAAAAGAAAGGTCAAAATGAAGTAGAAACCAAAATAAATGATTTGGTCAAACCTTGGAAAACTATGGGCCGTAGGCACCAACAAACTTCAGTTATCGCCCGCATGATGTGTCAGGGCTCTTTAGTTTAGGTTCACCCAAGGGCGTACCTTGAAAACCATTGCGCTGGCTGCCATTTTTAGCCATGCTAACAGCATGGCTGTTGGAATGGCAATGTCAGCCTGCTGGTTGGTCCACCGACGTTTGGTGCAGACATTCATGTTTCTCCGAAGACCAATCCCACCGACTTTGGTGATTCCTAACTTTTCTTCTAGTGCCACCATCAGGTGGAAATTTGTAGTTTGTGAAATGTTGCAACAACTGTTGGATGGATTGAAATTTGCTAAACACATTCATGTCCCCATCATGATGAATTGTAATCATTTTGATAAACCCTTACCTTATGTGGTGCAGAGATCTTTAACAGTGGGTCTGGGACCCCTGGGGGGTCCTCAGAATGGCTGCTGTGGCACTGCTAAATAGGGCTGTAATCTCCCACTAGACTAGTTGATTTATTGGTCGATACGTTCTGGCATATTAGTACTTTCATTGTGAGCATTCCGCTTCTGACACCAAACATTGAAGACTGGAGAGGAGGCTTTTAAAGTGCACAATTTGTGTATTTATTACCAAAACCAAAACATACTCAAACAAAATACCAACAAAAATTCACTTTAAGGAAAAATGCTAAATACCCTCACACAAACGCAACCTCTCTGCAAGCCGCCCATTCCTTCGCCTCAAGCCCTTTTAAGCCAGCCTCACCCAATTGGCACCTACCACCTGTACTGGTGGGCAGAGGGTGAGCAAAACTGAAGAAAAACAAGACATTTGAATGTGGAAAATACCATAACATGTAGATAAATGTGATTGCTGACATTCTTTGTTACATACATACATACACATACATACATACATAATATAAAAATGTCAATTGCTGCAAAAACGGTTTTACCTATTGCTCTACACTTTAAGATTGCCCAGCCCCTCCCTACAGAAAAGACCTAATGAGGCCAACCTGCATGCACTCTTCTCAATTAAGCTAGTGAGCAGCTGATCTATCCACCACATCACAGGCAGAACCATAGCAAAACACTATGAACCCATAAACCTTCTGAACAGGCCTATGTCAAATAATCAAGTAACAAATAAACTAAAACAATAACCCACAACATCACACTGAAATGAAGGATTAAGACACAAAACAGTATTAATGTTGGGAACAGGGCCTAGTGAAAAGGAAGCAAGGAAGTCTTTTCACAGTGAGCATGCTATCATTTGACTTTAAATCAAAGCACCACTGTGCCTAAGCCTCAGATGGTAGCAATCTGTAGACTCTTAGTCTTGTTAAAATAATATACAGTATTATAATGCAAGTTTATCTAGTCCAGTACACCTGTTGTCACCAGCATTATAACTGTCACCAACCACGGTTTCTACATGTTCTTCTGACCATTTAGCTGCTGGGATCCGTTGATGACCACAACACAGCTCACCATTTCCAACACAATATAAATATGATATACTATACTTTATACTATAGATAGATCATAAACTTACTGATCATAAACTGCATTTACAGCCCCCTACTTTTGTTTGGGCTCAATGATTCACTGATATGACCAAGGCATTTTATAGCAGTAAGCTGGATGTGCATGTGTTTTTTGTGGCATTCCTTTATATCACAAAACTAAGCAGGCTGCCACAAGCATACAGGGAATGTCGTTTAGCATTAGCTAGTGTTAGCCACCTTAAATCCTCCCTTTGTTGTATCAAGTTTGTCTGAATGTGCATGCAGGAAGGTTGTACATCAAAAAAGTGTCAAGGCAGTTGCCATAGTTTGATATCTTGCTCTTCAGTGTTTGATACAGAGGACCCTGGCAATTAAATATTCATACATCAAGCCGTAGATATATTAAGGCCTTCCTAATATTTGGTAAAGTAAAAATGACTAACTTGCACCCTAAGTTGTTTATTGACTAAGACTGGAGGATGATGTGTGTGTTGGTGATGAGACTTGTTTTCAGTAGTTTTGGTGCCCTTTTCAAGCAATCGATTCTACACTGCTACACCATGAAACTTAGAAATCCAGCCACTCTCCTCTTCTGTTCTCCTCCGTGCCCGTCTCTTGTATTAAGATTTACAGTCATTCCTGAGGGGTGCATCTGCCCTTTAAAACACTGTCACACAGCTATCCTTGTGCCCTCAGGCCTCTGAGATCCAGCCTACGATCTAGCGTACCAAAGCAAGATTCGAGGAAAGGTGTGAGGTGTCAGCAGCTGGCAGTCTCTGAGGTGTCAAGTATGAAATAATGCTTTGATCGCACCCAAGCTACGAAAAACAACCTCGCTGTGACCTCTCCAAGTGTCCAGCCAGGGCCTTGCCACAGCTGTCATCCCTCTCATTTCCCTACAGAGACTTCACCTTCTCTTTGCTGATAAAATTAAAGACTCTCTTCACACAAGCCGACGCCTCTAGCCTCCTTGACCTTAGCACTTGATTGGTACCGAAGCGCTACAGCTTCTGATAACTCTCCTGAGAGGAAGCTCTCTGCTGCCTCTCCAAAAAAAAGATGATGATGGCTCAGTGCTCTGTTTTGTATAAATATGGTAAGAAGACGCTGTGATCAAGGTGCTGGCGGACCGACTGTCATGGCTGTCATGCTGAGGTAGCCCTACATGAGCTTCCCCTGGGCGTCAGCTCTCTTCTGAAAGATGTAAATGTTGCAAAATGTCTTCAGGGCATCTAAAAACAGTGTTTTAGCTTGAGTCTCATGTTTAAGGTTGTATGCGCCTTATTTGCCGTTCAAATTTAATTATGTCTAAATGACTCAATTCTGGCTGTTCTGCGTGACAGAATGTGAACAGTATAGTGACACTGGTTGTCTTGTCTAATTTGTCAGTGGTTACTGTGTTTTGTCTTTGTGGAGAGTTATAATGTAATAATGTATACTTTACAATACCAGAAGGGGAAATTACAATGTTTTCACTCTGTTATTATTACACACAAGCCTGAATTACACACACATGCTCAGTACCTATGCATGCACTAATGGAGAGATGTCACAGTGAGGGGGCTGCCCATGGAAAGGCACCCCGAGCAGTCGGTGCCTTGGCAGTGCCTAGGAGGTCAACTGGCACCTCTCCAAGTACCAAATCCAACTCCCTACTGACTGAGCTACAGCCACCCCCATGTGCATGTGCAGTGTAACATTTTGTACCAGTTAACCAAACAGAAAACATTAAGATTATATCGCTGTCACTGCCCAACAGTGATAGTAACATACATGTACTGTACATGTACTTAAGTACAGCAATACAGTACAAATTTGAAGCCAGTATCGTCCGTGTAGGTGTCTTATGTAATTATATTAGCATTGTCAAATTATCTATTGCATTTAGTTTTTGTTTTTACAGAAATTAGGCAATTCATTTTTTTGGCTACAATTCAGACATAAATACTGTACGATACTGTATTTTCTACTTCGCAATATTTAATTGACAGCTTTAGTTACGTAATGGAGTTCAAAGGGCAAAGAATACAATCAAAATACAATGCAGTGATAAAGTTTGAATTAGCCAGCTGGAAACTGAATGACACAGTTTACAACATGAAAAGACTTCTTTTCTAATCACAACAGATGCACCTGCAGCCATCTGCGCCCATGGGCGTGCTGGTATTACAGGGAGGTGTGTTCAGGTGTATTCTTGACATATTGCTATCTTGACGCAGTAGTAAGTGATCGTACCATTGACCAACAAAAACCTGGTCTCAAGTTAGTAACGCAGCATTTCATTACTATTTTACAAGCGCATTAATAAATGCGTCTTGTCCACAGCGCGCACTATGCCCATTACACGCACGCACGCACGCACGCACGCACAGCAGCCCACACACACTTGCAAATCTTCCATTATAATAGCAATGCTCCAATGTACAAACGCGCCTGGCTGTTAAAGGGAATGGGAGATGACACTCTGATTGGTTGATTGCATGTTAGGCCCAAAACACACCTAAGACACTAAGTACAACCCTTTTGAACCATGCGCCCAGCGCACGGACCCTTTTTTCTGCCGTCAAACTAGCAAAAATGGATGGGGACACGCCCTAAACACACCTGCGCCATGAGCTTCACGCTGTGCGTTTAGATTGTTAAAATAGGCTACTTTGTGTTTTAGTTCTAAGAAAGATAAGTCGTGGACATTGCACAACCTGGTTAAATTAATGATTTGTCCAAATATATGCTTTTACCTTTTGATAGTTAATTACATTTTGCTAATTTGCTTAAAATTGAAATGCAGGAAAATTACTTTGGATGGATGGATGGATGGATTTCTTTGTTTGTAGTAGGATTGATTATTTTTCTGAGTCAACTGTGGACTTTCTGACCACCAGTAATGCTATGGAGCAGTGGGTGTCTGTTTTGTTTGTATCTTGTGCATGTTTCTTTTCTACTTCATTCAATACACATTATGTGGAGGAAAGCATCTCAACGCGCTAAACTGTCAACTACGTCAAATGCACCGTGCTCGACCAACTATACAAATACATACATACAAAAAGTCTTTGTTTTCTAGGTCTGTGTAGAAAAAAGATCGAATGCAGGTATTGTTACCAATGATTCCACCACTGGGTACGGTACTATGCCAAACATGTGCCAACAAAAGCAGGCAAGAAAAAGATTGCAACAATGAAAAAAAATCGCAGTCTATGCATTTGTCAAGTTTTAAAGTTTTAGATGTGAAACACTGAATAAACATATTAGGGCTGTCAGTCGATTCAAATATTAATTTGCGATTTGTTGCATTATTGTCCATAGATAACTTGCAATTAATTGTGACTTAATCGCACATTTTTTACTGTTTTAAGTGCACAAATTTAACACTTTAATAATGTTTTGTACTGCTTTACAGTCTATATACAGCCCTTAAAGAAAACTCTCTTTTGAAGCTAGTTGACCTGTTACTCTCATTATTTACTTCTTCAAAAACAGCCAGAAGCTGAGTTTTTAATAAAGCAAAATTATGACTGTGTTAACTGCATGCCAAATTAATCAGAGCACACAAGGCTATATGATCGGTTACTGAGGAGCATAAAACTGGCAGTTAGATCACCTTACAGCTTGATCAATTTATGTATTAGTCAAAATTGCCAGAACGCGTCCGGATTTACCAAACTAACGAGCGTCCCAAGGCCGAACCACAGAACGCTCGGCACGTCAAAACAATTTGTGCCCTTAAAAGGAATTAGCATTAAGTTGCGTTATTATAACGTTCATGTTGACAGCCATAAAACTTATCTTTGTCAACAACTATCAAAATCACAATTTTCTGATGGCCAACCAATTAACTGCCCAAATATCAATTTGATAGTTTTTCCTGCGTGTCTCTATGATGTGTAACGTTAGACAGCCAATCACAAACATTATTAGATCTTAATAGAAGCATGATGCATGCTTATTGGCTAACTGATGCTGACGAGATTGGCTCCTTAGGTAGTGAATGATGAGGCATCTTTTGATACTCGATACTAAGGAGGCAATGCGGTAGCTGTCTCAAAAGTATTGTTTTCAGTACCCAGTCCTAGATATGGAAAGATGTTCCAAGATAATTAAGGTAAATCAGTAAGTCCACTGATGCAACACCACAATCTTTTAAAGAGCAGAAGTCTTTTAAAACTCCCAGTCCCTCTGTGTTCTCAAATGGCAGGCCTGTTTCTAACATAAGCCAACGGGGTAATACCGTGACAGAGAGACTGTAAATTGTTCTGCTTGTTATCCTCCGGCAACTGAAATCCTGCCACGCAGTCAGAGCTCAGATTGGTGACTGGGAGCTCCTTAGACCTGAGAAACATTGTTAGGAGACTTCTCATCCACACACACACACACACACACACACACACACACACACACACACACACACACACACACACACTCTCCTCGAGGCCCTCAGCTGGGACATACTATGAATTTCCTCAAGCTCAGGGTGAAAATAATGCACCTGTGTCCATCATAAAGCTAAATAGGATTGTGTCAGTGAAGAAGAAGCTATGGAGAGACAGTATCATGTTGCAGTATTAACTGCAGTAGCTACAATGCAATTATCAAAGGAAATAAATAGATAATGTAGCATTATAATAGCATCAGAATGTCTTCTATTCAGAACGTCGTATATACGCTTTTAATGTCCTGGCTGCAACAGTAAACAAACTAAGGCTGTTATTTAAATATATATATACAGTATATTATTTATCTCTTTTTTTACATTTTTGTATTTGATTTCCAGTTGAATCATATTTAAAGGTAAAAAAAATCAAAGTGCAATATATGTACCATGTTTCCAAGTCAATGTGTGCTATCATGATCTCAGTATTGACCAACATAATCTTGATTCTGATTTTTGCTATAACCAAGCAACCATAAAAGAATGGACAAACAAAGAGAACAAGCCACACCATATGTTTTATATTTATGGACACATGTCCATAATCAATCCAAGGCTGGCCATATCCCAGAAATACTTCATCAAGCTTATGCTGTAAACATGCACAATGTCAGCCTGCAGTAACAGAAACTTTTAAAGTCAATCCAGACACAGAAACAAGAGAAGAAATAAGTGAATCAGCTGTCTCTGGAGGCACAGGCTTCCATGTCTGGGCCCTATTAGTTGCTTTGTTTCCCACCAGACAACAGACATGAAAATCTCTTTGAGTCAACCCAGCCTCAAGCCTTTACATGGAGGACTCCATTTTTCTTCTGTGCCACCACCCCCTGCTCCAAACGGCATCACCAAAACACCCCCAACATTATTCACGAGGCTGCTTATATACAAATAGCTGCAGATTCCTGAGGAGGACCTGTGTTCCCCCCAAGTGAGCATCTCTAGACCCGGCCACCAACACTTCCAAGATACATCCCTCGGCGTGTCAGAGAGGGAGAGGAGGGTGCGTGCACGTGTGTGTGTGATAAAGCCTCCAAAAAAAAAGAAAAAAAAAAGAGATAGCACAAAAGATGGATGACGCCTGGGTGACATACATCCTGACACCTCCACAAAAGAAACCATCGACCACCGTGCTCACAATAGCCAAAGGACAGATGAATGTTCTTCTTTCTTCTCTCGTCTGTTTCCATCTTTTCCAGCTGCTGCCAATACAATCCAATTTTTGACACACTAAATGTGGCAACAATTACTCTTTTTTGAAGTGTCACAGTCAGGCATATATAAATGTAGCACACTGTTTGCTGATGGAATACAGTGGGACACCAACAAACCAAACAGAAAGCCTTTGACCTTGTGTGGCTTGGAGAGTGTGATAGCTCCCTGGATATAAGAAAATCAATAGTCTGCATTTAGCCGTGCAGGACCCTCTGGTAAATGGAGCAACGTACCACTAAGACTGTTTATTTTGCATTGACCTGAGAAACACATCGAGCAAAATGCCCCTTTGGCAAGACACTTTAAAGGGTGATTAAAACAAAGATAATGCGTTTAATGTAATGAGCTGCAATTAATGTGATATGTCACTGAGTCGGCTGACAATACGTGATTTAGAGATCCTGCTATGCATCCAATCTTTTTTAAATTGTCTAAATCTGATTGTTAAAACTATAGTGCTTACTATTTTATTTTAATGAACATCCGTTACATTCAAGCCATTGCTAAGTTTATATGAAGCTTATTAAGACTATGAGTTCCACACAACTCTCTCTGTATTTCTCAGTATGGCAAATACAAAATGGTGTTGTCCGGCCAAAAGTGTTTTTGTCATTACTTAGAATTTCGGGGAAAACAGAAACTACGCACTATAGCTTTGAAATCCACTTTTTTGTAATCTTAAAAGACAACTTTAAAGGTCTGTTAAAATATTTCACACTTCACAAAATACCTCATTAACAAAAAGTGTACTTCTGAGTTTCAAAAGAGGGCTCTTAATGAGCAAAAATGACTTCTAAAAGCTAATACACCATAATCCAGCTGTTCTGATCCCACAAGACTTCAAATCTCTCCAGCCCAAATGGTCAGTCTGTAGCAAAATTGCTGCCCTCAGACGCTGCTCATGAACTAGTATATAGACTAAAGACATAAATACCACTGGCCTTTTTAATTCAGTGCACTCACTCAAGCATTTTGGAGTCCTGTTGTTGTCATGTTTTTGCTCTGGTATGAACTCTAAAGAGTGATTAATCCTCGTAAGTACATTAAGTTTATACACCTAGCTAAAGCTAGTGCAATGTACAGCCCTGCAATAAAATCATTCCTTCTTAAAGGTTTTAATGCTCTTTTTGTTGTTCATAGTGTTTTAGAGAGGTGTTAATTCAACTCTATGGTCATTATACAAAGAGGTGTTTCTGTTATTTAGCCTTCCCTTATTGACAGAAATTGGTTGGGCAATATAATAGAAACAGTTTGTTGCATGGCAGGAAACTGTTTCTGCTTTTCCTCCTGCCATTAGTTAAGGGTTTTATGAGAGAGGTGGAGAATAAAGTTGCAAGTCAACAAATCAAAACATTAAGCTGAAAGGGGAATTTTATTTGGAATTACTCTAGGGCTGGGCGATACATCAATATTCAATAGATATCGTGACATGAGAATAGATATCTTAAATTTTGGATATTGTAATATCGCAATATGACACAAGTGTTGTCTTTTTCTGATTTTAAAGTCTACATAACAGTAAAGCAATGTGAATTTCTAAACTTACCAGATTGTATTGTTTGCCTTTATCCATTTAGTCATTATATTGACATTACTAATGATTATCAAAAAATGTATTTAATGTATATTTCATACATTAGTAATGTAAACATTATGATTAATGCAGCTTTAAAAGTAAGTCAATGACTTTCAATTTGTAGAATGAAAGTGGAATGTGCTTCACACTTGACCCTAACACTTTCCACCTCTCTACATATAGAAAGACAGGCTGCTTCCTCTACTGGCACTCAACCTAGAAAATGTGTGTGAATTGTATGCTGCAGAGATGTCCAACATCAACATGATTCCTGGCAATACTGTGCTGGTAAATGCCTAACTGTAAGGGCACTTTGGATAACAAAGCAGAACTTACTTTTGTCCTTGATTACTGTAGTTGTTGTCATACGCTTCATATTCTTGGTCATCGTAAGCTGTTCCGTAGTCGTCGTCATATTCCTGAAGTAACGGAGAAAAAAAGACAGATGAGATGCATACAAGGAAAAATTATAGGAACTATTTTGAGATGTTGATAGGACAACCTGTGCAACAGTATATCCACCTGTTGAAATGTGGCGCAAAGAGGGTGAGAAGACATATGTTGGATTAGAGCTGCTGTGTGCTCCATTGTTCCATATTAAGATAATTGTCAGATCCATATTATTTTGGGATTTTACTAGAACATGTTTACATTATGTAATGTTAAAAAAAACATTACTTTTCTCAAACTGTCTTTCTGAATATACCTATATTCACCCTCTGTCTGAAACACTTTGTTTTAGCGCCTGTCTCTTTAAGACCCCCTACCGAAAATGCACTGAAGCTTTCAACTTAGCACAGATATAGGTCAATCTGCTGCTGTTGGTATAACAGCCCATATGCAGCACCATTAAAGTAGTAACTGATGCCCTGCCCTTGCCTCTGTGTCAACTGACTGACAGTGGGATGTAAAGACTCGCTGTGGTAACGTTTCATCACCACCTCAAAGGATGAGCCTTGAACATCTGTTTGTGCATCAGCAATCTGCCCCGTTTCCCCTTCTGCACTCCACCCAGGCTCTCGCCAAGAGGAACATCAAAGCGAACCAGTGCCGCACCCGTCCTAATTTGGGATAAATGGGTCTTATGTTCCACAAAAGGCGCCGACCCCTAGCGACACATCTCTCATCCCCCACACACTTCTTGGCAAATTCCATCCCCCTGATTTGCATGCTTAATGTGAATGTCTGTTAAGATTTATCACCAGAAGAAAATGCTCATCACATCCATATTATTAATAAGGCTGCAATTCCTGATTAGAAACATGCATTTGCCAAATAACAGCATTTGAATTGCTTATCTTTAGTCCTCCAGAAATTAAGAAAAAAGTATGTATGAAGGAACTACTCTTAACCAAGAGACCCAGATGTGGTAATACATCCTTCTTTCCCTACATCCCTTTCTGGGTGAAATATTTGGTACAACAGTTGTCAATATTTGTTTTCTTACACTGTGTGGGAAACCTGGCAAGTGCATTTTAGGAATCACTTTTATATGCCCAAACCTCTCCTTGGTCATCCCATTGGGTGCCTTTCAGACTTGTTTGTATTTCCTTTGTTGTTTGCGTGTGAGGGGGAGCTCTGTTGGTTTTTGTGGAGTCCTTTTATTTGTCTACAGAGGTAGCTCGAGGGGAATTTAAGTCCCTCCTTGCATTTCTAATTCTGCAGTTACAACAGCTTTTCCAAAGTCAACAATTCCCCATACTAATGCAAGGACTAAGTTAAGTCAACAACTGTACTTTTGACAATATTAAACCCCTTGAACACTTTTAAAAAAACTGTTATTTCTGAAAAGGTCTTATCTAAAGGAATGAATTAAAAGCACTTTTCAAAGAGTAAATCCAACTGTAGACTTTGATTTGCAATTTCCTGTCATAGCCTCTTTCTCCCTAATAAAACTCTGAAGAGGAAATAATTCCCTTGCAGGGTGAAAGAAGATTGTGGACATGATTTCTGGAGGGAACAGGCGTGAGACGGAAATCTAAATAACATCAGGAGGAAGAAGGTTGATTTGAATTTTGAACCTGGGAAACACTTATAGTTCTGCTTGCAGTCCTAGAATAATAATTATTTAAAAATAGTATGTATAATTTACTATCCTACTGCATAAAAAAGGTACACAGCTAATGCTATGTATTTCTGTGTAATGGTTGTTGTGTGTACCAGGGATACCACTGGCCATCTAAAGGGACATTCTATATATTTGCAGTGTTTGAGGTTTTTTGAGCAGACCACAGCTGTAGGGTTGGGCGATTAGACAAATATTTTGGCAATCGGCGATTGGCTGAGTACATCGGCTGTGTTTTTTTCTTGGGTTGTTTTTTGCAACTGAACAGCATGTAGAGCGGCCATATTTTCACTTCTAACTAGGTGAATTAAGGGGTTATTTCAACCAAACAAGCGCTGTTGATTAGTGGATTCAAAGTGTGTGTTTTATGATGAGATAACAAGGCAATGAGGCTAGTATAAGTTTGATTAAATAGAGAAAATGTAATTGTTGTATTTTTCTGTATAATAAGGAAAAACATTAATATTTTCTACTTTCTTGGCATTTTGTGAGATGATTTTGTTGCCGGTTGGAACATTTGCTGAACCCCCCCACTGCTGCCCTTCTGTCAGTGCAACCCGTCCACCCACTACTGTCACCATTGTCTGGAGAAGAATACTTGTTTTTCTAACAACACATAACAGTCCAGCAAGCAATGATCACTTTGCAAACTTTTGCATAAATAAATGGCACGCTGAGCACATTTTAGTGCAGATACTGTAAGGATCAATACCGCTAAGAAGTAGCAGCTGACATTTTTCCTGCATATATACACAGTACAGGCATCAGATTACAGTAAGTGGTATTTTTCTGTGAATTGTTAATACTTTAGCATTTTAAAGTGGTAAACAAAATAACAATGCAACACACACACTTTGCTCAAAGCCACAACTAAAGTCTTTGAAGGCATGTGGGAAGTAAGTTTGTGCAGTGCTAGAAACGTCATCCCATTTTAAATTAAAATTACTGTTTTTGTCAGAATGACACCAGTTTGTTGTCTCAAAACTCTGGGGAACGTTCTATTTCAATCTTTTCTAAAAGGGTCTCTATTATACAGTACCTACTGCAGGCTGGACTAAACAGGTGTGGTTATAAATATTGAATGACAAGAATCTTGACAGGAAGACAAATAGTAAAACCATGTAGCTGTGATTGTGCAGGCAGCCTCAGTTGTCAAGTAAAATTGTTTCATTGAGCAGAAAAACATGACAGTCAAAACCTGTATGAGTTGAGTGTCTCCAATGGGTATTCCATACTAATTTCTCCAACAAAAATAAAAATCTATGTCATAAATAAATAAAATCTAGCATCAATGTCTTTCTGTATCATATGAAGCAAAAAGACAAAGAATCCATTGGTACCAACTCACGCTTGTTGGGAAGGCTTCACAGGAGGCTTCCTTCTGAATTGAGGAAGCCTTTTGACATAACTGGCAAATATGTATAAATTATATGGGTATTTATCTTGTCAATAAAGGAATTTTTAACAGGCCGAACAAGACCAGCTCTGTAGAGCCTGCAGTTTGCTGCCGTTGCTAGGTTGCAAAAACCTGAAAGCTGACCGAGGTATTACACAAGTACACAAAACGATAAAGGGACATGCCATTATCAATCATTTGCACAAGTCTATTGTGATTATCAAAAGTGGAATTATTAAACGGCACTATGAAACTAGAAACAGAAACTAGGAGAAAACTTAGCCACAGCAGTCGGAGGTCAAGACACTGAAAAGCAATGTGCCCAAAGCCCATTACGAGCGATCTGTCTCACTCTCTCACAGCGGGCATAGGTGTGTTGGTTTTTCCATTCCTCATATGCTTGTTCAAAATAGACACTGTATTTTTGCCTGTTTTAAGCTAGGAAGCTTGTAATTCTATATTTCAGTGATTATTAAGCTCAGATCAGCCTAAAAGAGTACTTTAGTATTTAGTTTTCTTTTTGAGGAGGTTTTATTTTTATCAACTGAAAGGAATATTTACAAAGCAAACTTAGATCTGATGGATATATGGCACTTTTTATTCATTTTGTTAACTGCTATAGTGTGTTCATCTTACATAAAAAGTGTGTTAATGTAACTGCCTTGGGGTCAATTCTTAATGTCAACATGGATACTTTTAATAATGCACCAGGTTAGAGGAAAGCTTGTTCAATTGTAGAATCTCTTTAATATCCAAGAAAAATTTGTTTTGCAACTGAAATATGCCAGCCTAAATAAATATTCATGCCATTTGCACACCTGGGGCCCGTTTCAGGAAGAAGGTTTAACTAAATCTGAGTCCAACCCTGACCTCTGAGTTGATTTACCCTGAGATAGGAAACTCTTTTGATTGAGTTTTCGGTTCCAGAACAGCTGATTCGAGTTGGTTCAATTAAACTCGAAGGAGGTTGACTCAGAGTTAAGTGTGTGCACCACCACAATAAAAAGGCATGAATGGAGCCATTATACTACGATTCACCATGGTAACAACCACAAACAAACTGGTTAGTGGATGGCGCTTTGCTCTACAGTGGCTTTACTAATATACTCCGCATCACCATCTAAAGAAAACTGGCTAATGCAAAAACCTAATGTGACACAATGTGCTGGGATGTAGAGCATGTCCACGATGGGTGACGTTAGGGATATGCGGATGGATAAGGTTATGTAGGCTACATAACTTATATACTGGGAATGAAAATGATCCTGCTCAAATAGGAAGTTATCTGGAAATGAAAATACATCTTGGCTATAGTCAGGGCTTCAATACCATGTCCCAAAGTATGTTAACTCCCTGCAAAGTAATACAGCTTCTTCATCAACGGGATCATCGACAAAAAGAAATGCCATGTTTTGAGCATAAACCAACCCTGTTTTTTTTATTCATAGAGACTGAATGAATGAGGAAATGACAGAGCGCTGTGTCAGAGGAAAGGAGGTTAGGTTACCTCTCTTTCTGAAACGAGCTGGACTTACCCCTCTCTCTCAGGTTTGATTAACCTCCCTACTGAAACAGAAAACCCAGAGTTTCCCTCATCTCAGGGTTAACAAACTCCGTTTTCATTAAACCTGCTTTCTAAAACGGACCCCAGGTACTAAATAAGGTCAATACAGGGAGCAGTCATTCTGCTACCTTCATGTTACACCTCTTATAGGTCAAAGACATTTAAATAATAACACAATACTATTATAAATAATATATGGCATATTGGTGAAACATAATTTCTAATACAGGAAAAACAATGTATGTATCTTCTATCTCAAAACAAATATACACAGTCAATTAGCAGCCAGGCACGAAGCTTCTAGTTCAGCAGCACAATAAATGAGAAGTGAACTCCAGAAATGAATCAAGTCTAGGAACTATACATCTTGGCTGCAGAGTTATATAACTTGATGTGACAAACAGAGATGTGATTGCTTTTGCAGTGGATGAAATGCTGGCAGTAACATATATTCTGGCAGAACATCTGGCAGAACATCTAAATGTTCTTTCATATTTCTTCTTAAAAATGGCGTAACATTTTAATTCCGTATGTATAAGAATTAACCATTAAATGTGATTTTCGTATACATACACACACACAGATATGTGTGTGTGTGTATATATATATATATATATATATATATATATATATATATATATATATATATATATATATATGTGTGTGTGTGTGTGTGGATGTCTTGATGTACAGTATTTTGTGTAGTTTTCCTTACTTTTACAAATGTATTCTGATCATGATACAAGTTGCATTATCCATATCCATGTATAAGGCAGTGGTGGCCTAAAGGTTAAAGAAGCGCACTTGTGAACGGGAGGTTGTTCGAATCAATCCACCAGACTGACAGGATAAAATCTGCGTGGGCAAGTAACACTTGCCCTTCTTTCATTACCACCACTGAGGTGCCCTTAACCCCCAACCACTCCAGTGGATCAAACTGTGGTTGAACGAGACACCTTCTAGGTATGAATGTGGAACTGTATGAATGTGACAAAATTCACATTCAACTTACCAAAATCGACTTACCTGGATAAATAAAGTTTAGAAAATAAATAAATAAATCCACTATTGCAAAGAAACATAACAAAATACATATAGGTATGACAAAATACTAAATACTATGCTCTTTCAGCTTTTCATGTCAAACTCTGGAATGTACTATATTCCTGTAGGAACTTAAAAGTCTCTGTTGTAGAGTTTAGTGACTCTACCCTGACATGCTTTTAATTATTTTATGTTATTCATACTGTCCACTGAAGTAACTCCAGGTGAGTTCATACAAAGTGATTTTTCCACTTATTTAAACACATTGATGGTGGAAAGCTACCATGCAATGCACTGGGCTAACCATCAGGAGCAATTGAGGTTCAGTGTCTCTCTCAAGAAATCTTTGATATGAGGACAGGAGGAGCCAGGGCTCAGACTGCCAACCGACATCCGCTTGTGTATCCTGTCCAGGGGCTGTCCAAAAAACGACTTTGTTTTTCACTTGCTTCTTAGAGGTGCTAATGCATTAGTTTACAGTAAGGAAAAAAAACAACCTAAAATTCTAATTATAACCACATCAGGCTGATATCATGGGATTATGTCACTGCGACAAAACATGAAAATGTTGTAATACTGGCTCATTCACCACTACATTAAATTCAAAAGCCCTGCTAGAGTATCTTAAAGGCTGCAATTATGCCTTATTACACGCTACAGTATTAAAGTGTGATAAAATAACCATACTGTTGACAGGAGAAACACCGTAGGGTCATTCAAAGAAAAAATATGCATCTCCTCCATCAGCCAAATTAATTAGAGGAAATCTTGCACGCACATTTGGCAGTTTGGCCTGAGGGGGCGCCTCGCATATTTCTTGTGAAAAAGTCTGAATTTTGGCATGGTAACTGGACTAGAGGAACATTTCGGGGAGTCAGTATTACATTGAAATTCATCCTCTAGGGACAATGAATATCTTACTGTTTTAATTACACTTTAAGGTTACGTTACAAACATGCTTATTTTAACCCAAACTAAAAAATCTTTTCCTAAATGTAACAAACTTGTTTTGTTTCCTAAACCTAACCCTACCTTGAATGTTGAAATAGTATGCCAAAAGGATTTACAGAGCATGACACCAAGGAGTCCTGACCTAGCTGTCTTGATATGGACGTCCAGTGGTAGCCAGAGCAGGTACTAGAGACCCTGATTAGTTTTCAGCACAAGCCATATGCCATTAGTGTTAACGGAGTCCTCCTCTCGTTGGCGAATCTCTGTAGGTGCTGTCCACTCACATTGGACAACAGGGCCTGGTATTAAGAACCATATTAAACTTTAACAATGGCATGTTATTTCCATTTATTAGAGCCGCTTCTCTATAATTGAGTTACAAGTGAGCTGAGAGGAGAAACATGCTCCGTTTTATAAATCACACTGGCACATTCTTTTCTTTGGTGTCTGACGCGAGGAATAACAGCTTTAAAAAAGAAAGCGGCCTGTGATGATAGAGTGATTGAATCCATTATAATATCTGATGTGTTTCTATTGATATACCATTAGTAAAAATATTTCTGAGAGCACAATAGCACAAAAATACTGCAACAGCACTGTGTTTCCGACACTAAGAAGGATTAGTGTGACAGTGAACGGGTGGAAGAGGGGAGTGGAGACAGAGACAGTGGAGACAGAGAGCAGCCCCTAAGTGAGTCTTTCATTTGTATGCCAGTGGATGGCTGAGAGGCGTGTTGTTAAAAGATAAGAACTGGCCTCTGAGGCCACTGAAGACTAACAGAGGGCCTGGCACTGCATGTTACAACAGCAGTATCACAGCTGCTCCACTGTGCACTACAATACCACTGTAACCGATAGGATGCCGCTGACACCCAGAGCAGGCTTTTCAGGCGCTGGATTAGTTCCCTGCACACTGTACTAAATCCAAATGAGTTCAACAACAGACTGTCCTCACATTATGAACTGCACATACTGCGCGGCCTGTGCTAAAACCCCGAAGGTGTCACCTATGCAAACTACAAAGCAAGGAAATTAAGCAAATCAAAAGAAGAAGAAATGCCTTGTTCTTCCCAAATGACTTTAGCACGATACCATCTGTTCAAAGAAAAAAGTCTCGCCTCCGCACAGCTGTGCCACACACTGCTCTTAACTTCTTACAGTTAAAAGCAAAATAAGACACCATGATATTGTTCAAAGAAAACAAATAATCCAGTATCCATAACTTGTTGTCATCTGTCTTGGTCTCAAAATGTCTCAAAGCTATGTGTCATTTATTCGTCTCTTCCTGCCAGCATATTTCAGAACGCTGAATAGGCTGGAATTTGCTAAAGCTTTTCCGCTGCAGGGGTAAAAATACTACTGAAGCTATCAGATTGAGGATGCCAAAAAGTTTGCCCATGCATCAAGTTAAAATATTACTACCCTGTGTTACACTTGACAAATATCTTAGCTTTTAACTGTTACTTTCCCACCTTTTGGTTTTGATCTTGGGCTACATTTTATAGTGTATTCACATCTGTCAAGTATTACAGTATCAAATACATGTCAAATACATGGGAATACATGTCATGAATGAATTAACCTTACAGAAACTCCTGCACTAGAAAACAAAATTCAACATCCTCGCCTCTGATGCAACCAGCTGTACTCGTCTAGTTTTGCTTTCCCTGTGCAGATTAATGCAGGCACAGGGAGAAAATGAAAACTACACAGAATGGCCATTGCTGACCAGTGGGTTAGTAATGAGCACTTTGTTCTTGCAAAGCGGCTATATAATGGTATTACCATATATATGGTTCTACAAGCTCATCATTTCTGATATTCATTATGTATTGATTGTGAGGGTCTTCACCGATGCCTCATGCTTGAAAGACCGCGTAAGATAAAATGATTCAAGGCCTTTGCAAGTCAGTATTCTCCGTTTGCATTTTTTAATCTGATAGAAATCATTACGCACAGAATCCTTGCATACTACGTCTGATGCCCTTTATTACTCTATTTGTTGCAAACAATTGCAATACAATAGGGGCTAATGAATGACATTGGCAAAAAGCTATTGTTTAGCTGCCTAGAGAACCAGCACTGCTGTATAATATTTTGTAGGTCCTTTGTTTTTCAGTGCCTATCATCCTCGATTCCAAGCTGTTTTTCAATCACCTGCCACA
Source organism: Etheostoma perlongum (assembly GCA_026937815.1). Taxonomy (NCBI): domain Eukaryota; kingdom Metazoa; phylum Chordata; class Actinopteri; order Perciformes; family Percidae; genus Etheostoma; species Etheostoma perlongum. The sequence continues at coordinate 20,204,106 of CM049384.1, read as the reverse complement.
ATCTATGTTTGTATTCTGCATCTCTGTATTCTTCTTTCTTTGTCGTAAAGAAAGAAAGTGCTTTGTGCTGGGAGACGAAGTGAATCGGCTTATCAGATACCATTTTGGATGACGACGTTTGCATTTACGGTGGCCCTGAGTGGTCAAAAAAAATTCTAAAGGCTTTTGAGGGATGCCAGAAAACGCAGAAAATCAACCTGTTCCGAAATCATGGATTGAAGGACGTTGATTTCGGAGCCGGTGGGAAAACGTGATTGACACAACATGAGTTTGTACTCATTTTTAAAGATGCAACAAAGAATTTGGACTCGGTGTGCAATGGGCCTTTAGAGGCCTTTGAAATAAATACTAACATCAGCATGCTAATATGATCACAATGAAAATGTTACACTGATGATTAGCAGGTATAATGTTTAACAAGTTCAATATTGGGAACCAGGCAATCGGCCTGTTCCAAACAGACACTTACAAAACAAATTACAGCTGCATAAATACAAGAATTACTAGAATGCTTAATGAAATGTCTTACTTGTAGTGGAAATTACAGATGATTAATTAATTAGTTAATTTTCTCTGCAATTATACAAAATCACAGATTTTGTCCCATGTGAATAGGTTTCAATCTAATCAATCTAACCAGTTGGGTGCAACTTCTCTTATCTGACATACGTATTTTCCTAACCATTACACCCAATTTAGATTAAAACTGCTACAAGAGCAGCACCATAGAGAACAGATTTCAATTAACAATGCTTGGCTCTCAAAATTGCTGAACATGCAAAGCCATAACAGTCAGCCAGGACCCACAGTGCTCAGAATGGATTTCTGTATCCAGTGGATGTAACATAAACAATACCAACCCACGTGCATTGCACATTTCTTGGTCTTCATCAACTAGAGGAATTAAGCTTCTGTGTGGAGAAAAATAACCACACATAGATACAGCTCTAAATTTAGCATGAAAGTGAAGTTCTGCTACTTTGATTAGCCTCCTCAGGTTTCACATTGGCAACAAAGTAGCACAAAAAAGATGACATGCAGCCTTGTTTCTAAAATGGGAATTACATCATGTTTAATCGTTCTTCAATCGGATTAGCAGTAGGTAAGACACAGCTCTCAATGCACCTAATGAATTACATAAAATGAGATTTGGCGGCAATCATAGTAACCAGTTAAGACTGATGGGGCTGCCAAGACTGCATCACAGCATAATAACATTTCTGTGATTTTGTTTGGTAACAATTGGATTCAGAGTAATTTGATACTGATATACAAACAGCGATAACAGAGGTAGATTATGTAAGACAAAAAACAACTTGACAGAGATAGTTTCTACCCCCATGCGTCATCATGACAAAATCACCCAGGTAACCCAGGGCTGGCGTTTTAAGAGTGAACAAGAGAGAAAGAAATCGCCTCCAGCTGAACAAATGTTTTGGCCCGTGGCGATGCAGAGTAGGAAAAACACAACAATGGGAACATACATATGGGCAAATGTTGAGCAGTGATAAATGAAGGCAACAAATGTAAACAAGAAAGATTTCTTTGTCATTTCATTGATGAACACAAGAGCCTATTTGTCAGGGCCGGATGGAGAACACTTGTCCTGGGATGGTGATATATTTAGATATAATACAGAGTCAAACTTATTCAGCCTCTAATTTGCAGCGATGTGGTGAGATTTATCATCCGGCAGATGTTGGGGGTGTTTTTTTCTCCACCCAGATACACAGGTGCAGGTGTCGTGGGATGCAGTTTACAACTGTGACAATGATGGGAAACAGCTGGTCCAGGAGTCATTCTCCACGACCTCCACACATTTGAATTGCAACCTCTGAATAAACCTGTCACATGTGGTTAGGTATGGGCTGCTGGGGCAATTTTCCAATGCGGGCCACCTCCTCTTACCTTCTATATGCAAAATATGCAATGTTGATGGTAAAGTCCCTGGGGAACTTGCCTTGACTCTGACTCTAAGCTTAAAATATTCATGTCTGGCAGCTGTTGATATTACAGCCAGGTTACCATAAGAGTGAACAGCTAAGCTACGAGACCAAATCACAATATTGGCTACAACAACAAATTCACATTCTGTATGTGGAACAACACCCTGTGTAGCAAGTCAAAAAACAACATGTGCTGGAGTTCAACTCATACAGGTTCATATTTGGGGCTGAAATTGATGTCTTTTAAAAGGGCAAGTTCATCCAAATTATAAAACATTTTCTCCCACGCAATGGCATAAAGGGATGTACGTAATTTTGGTTTTATGTGCCAGTGTTTTGATATATCTGTATACATTTTTGCTGCCACACCAATGCAATAAAGATAAGTGGAATTCCATTTGTGATGCTCATAACATAATCCAATTTTAATTTAACAGCAGCTGTGTCACCAATATTGTGGATCATTCAGAAATCTTGCTCTCAGCAGTTTTTGGTGATTGGTTATTCAGAGCAGATTTGAAAGTCTGACACTATGGGCCCCCTTCAGACAAAGCTGAGAAAATGTCCATCCCCAATAACCTTTTTATAGTGCAATAAGAAAAGAAATATATATATATATAAATATATATATATTAATTTATCTTATTTCTATTTGGGGGATAATCATGCTCCAAGTTCTGGAACAACAGTTCCCATAATGTTTTGGGAATTGTAAATAGGAAACATAATGTTGCCATGGGACAAAACTTGAGCCCTGTTTTCTTATCTCTTTATCAAATTGGCACCATTAAAAGTATGCAGAGTTAGCTACTAGCAGTTCCTCTTTGCAGTGTACCCACGGCTATAGAGATGACTATCACTGGATTACTTTGATACTGAAGAAAACTTGAGATGAGTCTCATGCAAGTTCTGAAATTGTAAGGAGCATCTTTTTCTATGATTCCTATGTGGATTAATGGAGGTTGATTGACAATGAACATAATGATGTTCTTGAAGTTATGTGATGTGTGATGCAAAATGCAGAAATCAGACGCAGAGGGGATATTGTATTGGCTTCCATGAGCTGTGGGTCACGGCCACTACTGCTGTAATGGGGGGTGGGCCAAATCAGCAGGCCAATCTACAATAACTAACTTCAAGTTGCTCATATTTAGCTTTATACTATGCACATAAAAGAAATTTGACTCGGTGGTTGTATTGATGTCAATGCACTTACAAAGAAAAAGACATAACACCTAAGGACAAGAACAGCAAAGCTGGACAACTAGAGTATAGGTAGGCAGAGTTTTTTACAATACCAAAACGCATCTGTAATCATCCTTAAACTTGCATGCATGCCTGTCTTAATAACACTGTGGTTATGAACAAGTTCCCAGAGCCCAGAATTCAATTAGTCAATTAGTCAAAAATAGTCAATTTGCTTGTTTCCAAAACTCAGAATATACCCCAAAATATAAAGTTCTCACACACTGCACTTAAATAGGGAAAAGAAAGGAATTAATAGATATTGTTGCAGCCATTTCATTGGCAACCAGTGTGTGATGCTGGCGTAATTGGTTCACCTGTGTCACAGTTTGGTTAGGTGGAAGGTGAAAACGAGGTTAAGTGTATGATAACGTGGTAAGCCTTAAAGAAGAACTATTATTTTGTTCTTTATTTAAAATAAACAGATTGTCATATCCAACTTTAAGATTGAACTCTTGGACAACAAGTTATTGTTATTGTTATTATCAAGTGATTGTTTGTTCAAAAACATGCATCTACACTGATGCTACGCGTTAATTACCGACCAAAAAAAGTAACAAATGTGCGCCAACAGATCCCCGAAGTTCCTCAGTAAATTACTTACGTTTACAAATTCTTTGTATTAAGTTTTCCTGAAAATGTGTTTAAATGTGCTAATTAAATACATCAACCAATGTGTTTGTGAGCAAGACCCATAGTTGGTCCCGAGGCGTGCGGCCTCTGACATATATAGCAATTGTAAGCTGCCTTGGATAAAAGCTAACTGACATGTAATGTAAGGCATCATCTTGTTAAATATACTAATTTGCATACATTTCCAGAACACAAATCTAAACCTGGATAAAACCAGGTTCAAAATTATTTGATTTTGAAAGTCAAATGTTTTCACAGGAGGATTTTTGGATATCTATTTTAATTACTTCAAAAATCAGAAAATATTGTCAACAGCAAAAAACAATAAATTTTTCCCATGTTTTAGGTATAAAATAAAAAACATAAATCAGGTTAGGAATATTAACAAAGCCCTCTAATAACCTATAGAATAAAGATGAAAAGTGGAAGGTTTAAGGTATGTAAGTGCTACTTAAGTGGAGATTTCTGGCTCAGAGTCTAGGGCTGTAACCTCCCAGTCGACTGGTCGATTTATTGGTCGATACGTTCTGGCTCGACCAAAATTCTGATTGGTTGATTTTTTGCCGTGTTAATTTCATCAGGTGGAAGCATAGACCGTTACGGTCTATGGGTGGAAAGCACTAATTGCTAATGGGGGTGTTTTCAGAGCACCCCTGTTTCACAGGTAACAGGCTGTCGTCAGAACACCCCCCTTGTTTTCACCTTTTTTGGATTAGCCCAACCCACCGGAGACAGGTTGATGGTTTGCTGAATATTTATGTAATTGGTTTAGTTTCCAGTCAGTCCTCCTCTACCATGTCGAAGACATCGGCAGTGTGGCAGCATTTTACAAAAATAGATAACGGAAAAAAAGTTGAATGCAAAGTTTGCAAGCAACAGTTTGCATATTGCAGCTGGACTACAAACATGGTGTATCACCTAAAAACGGTAAGCTAACCTGTCTGCGTTAGGTTGCCCTGTCTGTTTGGAGTAGGCTATATGAACATATCAGAATTGGCATATGTCATAGTCCAATAATCGTTTTATAACTACCGGCAATGGCGGTAGCGTTCCTCAGACCCCCCCAGACCCCGCTGGATGTTAAGCCTCTACCATCCAAATGCTAAAATAATATCACGGAAGGAATTGTTGACTTTATGTCCAGGATATGAGGCCCATTGCTGTTGTGGAGGGCTGAGGTTATAAGAACTTGTTAATATACAGCGCCAGCACGCCACACCATCATACATGGACTAACCGCAAAATGTGAGCGACCCAAAGAGAAAGTTTCAGAGTTAATGCAACACAGCAAGACAGCGAGGCACTGAGCTTGACCACAGATATGTTTAAATATACAGTATATATTAAAGTGGACGTGCCTTTTGGTGTTTAAGAGTAAAAGCTTTAAACTAATAGTCTCTTCGTGTCCCAGCCGCAGAGCTCCGATCCTCAGCCGCTCCGTGCACAGCACGCTGATGCAGCGCTGTCAGAGCCGACAGACCAGTGTCATTTCAGTGTAAAATAATTAGGTCAAAAACGATTTAATATACTGCAAATAGCCTGCACGGACAAGTACTGCAGGACAGTACAGTTAATAGATTGAGTTTTTTTTTCAGACAAAAGCGGTTAAAAAAACATCTTGTGTTGTGTATTTTTGATTGTTTTTTTCTACAAAATAGTCTGATAGAAGACATGTTATGGAAACAAAATAGCCCCCCCCCAAAAAAAGCCCAAATTAAAAAATTATGTTTTTGCCTGTAGTGAGCAAAGGTTTTGCATTTCTGTGTGACACAGATTATAATGTACTCACATATTCGCCATATGTGTCTTGAACTATGGGAGGAGCCGGCCGGTACCCGGCAGTTGGGGGAGCTCCTCTGGCTCTCTGAACCCCCCCTCCCTCTGGATGATGGAGCCCGGATTGGCGGGGCTCCTCTGGGTGCTGCTCCTCGGGGCACCGCCGCATGCAGCGGAGGAACTCCTCCTCGACTCCTGACACGAGACACAAACAGGTTTAAATGAAAGAGCATGAACTCAAATGTATTTTTATTTATAATCTTATTAACTTTTTTTCTGAGGAGAATGTGATCAATTCTGAGAATTATTGGAGACAGGAATGGATATGTGTACAAGGTAGGGCTGGATCAGGTAACTGCAATATGTCCTCTTTCTACACCTCGTGTTCATATGATCTCAAAGCATTAAAATACAGTATATGATTACGAGACTAGTGATATATCAGCAACATATGCCCACAGCATGCCAGGTCTTTATGATGAGGTGCTGTAATTTATCATGTTTGCAGTCAAGCTGCCTTATCCACATTTACTCCAGTTAGTGATTTCCTACATTTGCCAGAATGACTTGGTACAAACGCAGTAGTGAATTTGCTACATTCAGCGACAGGTTACATGTGTAGGTACAGAGCAAGTTCCTCCAGTGGAGAAAAGGTGAGTCACGTCCGTTTCGCAACACACAGCATGTCTTGTGTCTGAATTGGTTTCCTGTCTAATAAGGAAAATGCAGATGACAAGGCTGGTATTCTGCCTATTCAGTGACGGAGGTTTTCTTGTCTTGAATTAAAGCTTAAAGCATTTGGGCTCTGGGGAAGTGGCACAAAAACCTGATTTTTATTGTTAATGTTTTGGATGTTGAGGTGCAAGCTTTGGGGTTTGATTTTAGGTAAACAAGCTTGACTCTTATGAAGCTGTGCTGTAAAACAGCTACAGTGAGATAGTGATTGTCAGTCATCGAGATGAGAAGCCAGAGTCTAACCTGCACTGTAATCAAGATGGGAGCAAAGTCAAGCCGCTCTGTTGGAAATCAAAGGCGGCCTGACCTTGTGGTTTTATGATGTGTTGTTGTTGTCTGAGCTTTCTATTTAAAAGCACTTAACTGACCTGAAGCAGCAGCAGGAAACCACCAAAGTTACAGTCTGGGTCCTTTTCTTTCTATGCTTTTAATTTCTATCATGCTTATTGGTGAAACATCACAGATTTGGGGCAGGAGGAGAAAAAAAGATGGAAGTCTCTCTTCATTTGTGGACTAACGTGGACAGCAGGGAAGGTTTACTTGATAAAAATTGGACCAAAAAACAGCCAATTCCCCTGTAACAGGAGGACTTCTCTTCCAGAAACGGCTCCAGTCAAAGACAAAGAGGAATAAGTCACGGTGGCAGAGTGTCCATCCAGAGCAGTGGTATCAATCACATGTAAAACTGCATGTGACTTCCTGTTCAGGAGCCTGTGGGACTTCACTCTTATCACACTCAAATTAGGCAAGGCAAATTCTAATTAGTGTCATTTAAAACACAGCCAATTAAATCCTGACTGAGCAATACAGATGCGGATGGGTCCGGGCAACCTTGTTTATCTCAAAATCTCTTGAAAGAAGTGTTTTCTTTTGTAAACACAGAACAACGCGTTTTTTTTAAATCACAATGTCGACGCAAAGAGCTTTAAAGTTCTCTAATGGCCATGAACATTTTATTTACAGTCTTGTGAAGTCTCAGAGGAGCAGGAATTAGCGTGCGTTCACAGGGATAGCAGAGAGGAAAGCATCTTCTGGAGGTAATTTGCATATAAAGGCCTTTATGCAAATGACGCTTTGATTTGCTAATATTTATGCACACTAGACATTGCATCACTGTGTACTACCAAACACTATTTACGATCATTTCTGTTTTCCTGTTTAAAGTACTTGCTCGATTAATGACCACTCAGACCTATTTCAACACAAGTGAATACTAGTCTCACCTAAAATATGCCAGCATAACACAGATCAACCTCTTATATATTCACCAAATGAAACACAACGTGTGTCTGAGCAGAACCTCTCCTTGCTTCAGAAGCTCCATACTTACCCTAATAATATTATGTCTTAAAGCTTTAATCTGGAGGTACGCGTTTAATGATCACATGCTAAAATGTAGATTACAATTTGTTTGTCACAAGATTCACCTGTCAATGACATTCGATGATATTGTGGGTCGCCACAGTTGGTGAACAACATAACTGCTGAATGTTTAGGTTCTGTAATGACTTCTCTATACAGGAGTTGTCAACTGCGGGATGCAACCCCAACATTTCCTACTGCTGCTGCTTCAAGCATACAACTGTCAAAAACCCAGGGTGGCTTTATTATATTCATTATTATTAATTATTATTATTATATTTTTTGGGGGGTCAATTTCTTTTTTTTCTTTTTTTTACATATTTAAGAAATAAACACACTGAGACAAGAATGCGCCCCAGGGCCTATTATTATTATTATTATAAGAAGAAGAAAACACAATGACTCTTGTATATGGAGTGTACAGCAATCAATATGCCTCCACAAAAAAATTGCATATTTCCACGTTTCGATGGATTAGTCTCATTTTTACTCACTTTACTGTGGTCTGCTGTTGTGTGAAAATCTACTCTTGTGGTCTGCATTTCCTCATGATGATGAAAAATTATCATTGACAGATATGTTCAAATTTAATTTATTCAATAAATTATTATTTTTTTGTCTTAAATCCACCAGCCTTTTTCATATTATACCAACATTTGCAGCATCCTGAGCCTTTTTGGTAGGTTCCTAGGAAAACTCAGCCCAGAACAGTTTTATTCTCCCCAAAACTTTCTCCCCAAAACCTTTCTATTTTTAAAGAACTATACTACAACAACAAAAAATCACAACTTTTTGCTACAAACATCACTAATTTCATTGCAGTTTTTTACAAAAAGTTCCTGCAACATCAGGCAATTTGGGCCATAATAATCTCAAAAAAAGTCAGCAAAATACTGGAGGGACTGATTGTTAATGATTTCAATAGTGACCAAAATAATTGTGATTATGATTGTTTTCCATAAATCGAGCAACCCTACCTAACATACATGTTTTGGGTTGTGGGAGGAAACCAGAACACATGAAGAAAACCCACGCGACACGGCGGGAATATGCAAACGCCACACAGAAAGCCCCGCCCAGACTGGGGCCACAGGCGTTGCCAAATCAACCAGGACTGAAATTTTTAGTTTTATAACTTCTATTATAAAGAGAACATGTGGTCTGAAACAGGGGTCCCAAAACTGCTGGGTCAGTAGCCACATGCACGTTTTATTTCTTCACTGTTTTATTTTTTAATAAGGATTTTATTTTTCAAGCAAGGCTGAAAAAGTGGAGCATAAAATTATCTCTTTATTTCACATTCAATTAGCAAGCTGTGCCTAACTGCAGAGTTTAAAATGTATGCTACGGTCTCATCTACAAGGAGAGCTGCCATCTTTCAGGAATACAACCTGTATTAACATGTGGAGCAGCATGACAGGTACAATAGAGAGGAGGAAAAGATGATTAGATTCAGAGTAATTGTTTTATATGGAATAGTATAAGATAAGGAGTAAAATATATGAATGGATAGAAGCCAAGAGGTGTGGCTTGGAATGCGCTTATTGACAGCTCCGTCCGGAGGAAGCTGGATTGACCAGCATTAGGTGTTCAGGCTCTTTTATCCAGTTGGTTTGCTTTGCCGCACAAGAAACAGCCTGGGAATTTCAGTAAATACAGTAGGTAGCCGTGTGCACAGTGCAACATTAACTGAAAGCACCAGTGCTTGGTTTGTAGTTCCTGCTGAGGTCTGCACACAGTCAGCAGAGTTGGAGATATCAGGGCTCATTTTCTGCCTTCTGAAGAAGCTATTTGCTGCTGTTTATTTTTGTAGAATATGATAAATAACTTCCAGAGAGAATGATAGCCACATTATACAGGAAGCATTTGATTGCCTAGTTCTAAGTTTAATTTCAGCGTCCTATTGCAATCATATGATATCTGTATGTGTGTGCATTATGATACACTGTGCTTTCTGTCAGTCAGGTCTTAAAGGTCCCATATTATAATAACACTCACATTTATACTTACTTGGAGTTTCTTCTACAACATGTTGACACGCTTTAAGGTTAAAAAACACATTATTTTTCTCATACTGCCTAAATATGAGTGTATTCACCTTCTGGCTGAAACTGTCTGTATCCACCCCTGTCTCTTTAAGCCCCCACCTGAAAAAAGCCCAGTCTGCTGTGATTGGTCAGCTTTTCCAGGTCTTTCTCAGCTGCACTCTCGTAGTCTCTGCACCGTCATTGCACTCTGGGAATGTTTACCCATATATAGTATAGTTGTGATGTGAATTTATTGAGAATTGTAGCCAACATTTGCACTGACACATCTACTAATTCTGGCCCAGTTCTCTATTACAAAATAAAGTGTGACATCCATATCTTGTATTTTTAAAACAATACAAAAAGACGTGCTTAAATAGATACAAGACGTAAATGTGCTGTAACTCTAAATGACACCATTAACTCTGAAAACGCAACGAAATACTAAAAAAAAAACCTTCCACTCTCTTCAACTGTAAATAATACCAGGTATCCACATTTTGATATTGTCAAACCTCCTCCCTATTTTACAGCGGTATACAGTATTACCGTGACTAATTAAAAACGATGACGTAAGGCTCAGACGGCGTCACCAAACCGTTGGCTTTTGCTTACACCGTTCAGAAACTGAACACCAAACACTAATACTGAAACACCTCTCCCTTCTCATTAGGACGGAACCCCAGATGTTGCCCAACTGCAGAAGTTGTGTTCCCCCACCCTCCTCCACACACACACACACACACACACACACACACACACACACACACACACACACACACACAGTCACGTAATGACAACCACAGATAAGCATTTTTAGACAGTAAAATAAATTATATTTCATATTTAATCCTTGTCACCTATATAAGTGCATTGCATTTTTTTATTGACAGTATTGAAACTTATAATCATTGCTACTTTTAAGACCCCGTGGTATACTGTATTACTGCCCAACCCTAATGTAGAGATCAACAAGCCACTGACAGATACGTTTAAATTTGAATTATTCAATAAATTATCATTATTTTTTTTCTTAAATCGACCAGCCATTTTCATTTTATACCAACATTTGCAGCAGTCTTCAAGGTGAGGTTACTAGGAAAACTCAGCCCAGAGTAATTTATTCTCCCAAAAACAAGTTTCCTTTTTATTTTTAAAGAACTATACAAATAAATCACAACTGTTATGTTTGAAGTGTTCTGACTTATTCAAAAGACGGACTCTCTTTTTCTTTTGAAGGATAACACACAGGGCCTACACTGAAGTTGGCAGTTGGATAGATGCAAGTTACTTCAATTGATATTTTGTAATATTTCAATTGTTGTGTGCTAAAAAGGCACATTTTCCTGTAGATGGCAATACAACTTCTCCTTTTGTTGCCAACGAAATTAAAAGCCTGTTGAAATCCTCAATATCTTCCCTCTTGCTGTATCAAAACCTCACCTAGCTTTCCTCAGAGATGGTCCCAATAATGGGCTTAAAAAGTATTTTTTATTTGTAATAATATTTTAATATCCTACATTGTGGATAATTAAGCTATAGATCATATGGTCAAGTATGTTTTTGGAGTGTTAAAGACTAAAAGAAAAAATAACAAAAACCGTACAGAACCCAAAACCGTAACCCTAAAATTGTTGTATGAACCAAACTGTGGGTTTTTGTGAACTGTGCCACCCCTACCCATTACCCAGCTGAACTAAAGTGCACCCCCCCCCACACACACACACACACAGTTGGATGCAGGTTACCTGGGAGGCCCTGGAACAGGTGTCCCTCTTCCACGGGCAACTGACTTGCCCCTCACCGATGGCACCTTGGCATCCTCTGAGCCGCCATTCAGGTATGTGAGCTCCTGCAGCTGGGCCTGTCTGATCTCATCATTGTAATCCTGCACACAGAGAGGCAGCACACACACACACACACACACACACACAGACACACACACAGACAGACACACACACAGACAGCAATAGACTTGCTTTCAATTACACTGTATTAAATTCCGTCCTCTATCTCCAGGGCTACAGCCCCGGGAATATCTAATTAATGTACTTTACAGTACTGCCGTGACCGCTGTTCCTGAAGCAGCAAGATCTCCCCGTTGATAAATCCCTGGAACCCCGTTGCCTTTATCTCCTCACACAGTTGTTTTTTAGCCACTAAATTAAAAGACATAATTAACATGAAAATAGGTCTTGCATCATAAATCAATATATATGACTGCCAAGTGTCCGCAATCAATAAATATGTTTTACAGAAACATTGGGGCAAGGTAAGACGGAGCAGGGTGAGGGAGGGGTCTGCTGATAATTAATAGTGAGGTGTAAATCATTATAGCTTGGAGCATTGGCGAGATCACCTATAATGAACGGAGGAAAAGTAAATAAGCCCCATGCTGCTGCCAAAGACAGTTTGGCTATATATACCCACGACTTCCCACCCGGGATCTCACACACCAGGGTACCCCCACGATTCTCCAAGTTTAATTTAAAGCCCATGTTGCAGGTTTAATTTTGCAACGAATTTGTGCAATTTGCTTGTTGGTAGTAAATATTTGAACTGTTATCCATTGTTTTTGATGGTGTTGGATATTGCAAACAGGGGCGGATTTAGTCATTTTGAGGCCTAAGGCAAACACAGGCATGGGGCCCTCCACAACCCGTGTTCTCCCCCTTTTCAGTCCTTATTTATCTGAGAAAGACGTGCTCTCGGTCTGACAGCTGATTGGCCAGAGTGCTGGATCATCTTCAATCATAACACATTGATTAGGGTGACTGCTACTCACGGGGTCTAGCTGCTGAGTATTATGTGTGTCACCATCTTCGTCATTGCCATAGTTATCATCATGGACAGTGAAAGCAGCAGTTCCGTAACCATCTCCATTCGAAGGATCCTGTAAGGTTGTCTTGTATGTAGATCCCGCATCGCTATAGCAACCTGGGCTGACACTACTCTTCATCAGTGTTAGCATTGCTAGCGCAACCTGGGCTGACACTACTCTTCATCAGTGTTAGCATGACACTCGTTCGAGATGAGCCAGGTCTGCGCAGAATCGATCACCGGCGATCGGCGCCCGTTGCATGCCGGTTAGATTTGTGTCCGACTTGATCTCGACTTGCTCTGACGTCATGCACACGTGGTCAACGATAATCTCACGAGAGCAAGGCGGCCGCAGTTCTGAGACCGCAGGCGGCGCAGGTCTGAGACCAGGGGGTGCAGGTCTGAGACCAGGGGGCGCAGTTCTGAGACGCAGGCGGCGCAGTTGCTTTTCACCGACTGCAAGAGCCAGGCGGACCCAGGCGGACCCAGAGCATGCTGGGAAACGCCGGCTTCTCAGCTGATTTAACAAAAGATTGGTTTACAACATGATGACGTTTTATATAAACTTTTTATTGTTTTTGAATCGGAGGGATTTTAACTGCTATTTGTCTGATTTAAAGGTTTATTCTGTACAGAACACATGTTGTGTGGCTGATAGTGACGTTTAGAAGTCAGAGAGACTAAATCTGTTCAGATCACAGATCATTTCCAGTCTGTTGTTAATTAAAATCAGCAACAGATTGCATGTAGAACATTCTGAGAGCTACTCTGTCATAATTGTCCCCGCCCCCTGCTGCTGCCGCCTGCTCTCGTCTACTTTACAGGCAAGGCGCAGTTCATCTCGAACGAGCCTATTGCTGCGCAACCTGGGCTGACGCTGCCGGTGGGTAGGTCTTCATCAGTGTTAGCATTGCTAGCGCAAGCACCGGCTTCTTGCTGCTCTTTAGTAAACGTTCCTTTTTTCAGAACCACTTCGGTAGCTTCGCTTCATTTTTCAACCGTCTGTAGCCTCCAGCTTAGCGCATGCTGAGCCGTTTGTTTACAAACACACATGCAGATACGCAGTAGGATAATGGAATAGTCCAATGTAGTGGGGACTGGGGGGAGTTTCTCATCATGAATTAAACAATCGGATAGCACTTTAGCGTTTCAATGTTTAGAGATATAATTAATTGGTGAAAAGTAAGACAACAAATCGTAGACATAAGTTTATGAGGTGTTTTAGGGGCCCTTGGTAGCTTGGGGCCCAAGGCAATTGCCTACCTTTGCCTAATGGTAAGTCCGCCTCTGACTGCAAAACTGAATATATATCAAAAAATGGGCACAATTTTACAGTGTTTCATTTTCCCCCCACAATGCATTGCATGACGTCACATTAGGGAGATAACAGAGCAGCCTGCATTGTATTTACCACTGGTCTGGCCTAATGTGGCTTCTGGTCTTTAATATTAACAGTCTATGGTCTCGATCAAGTCCATGTGACTTTATTATATTTATAATGATATTGGAGGGAAAGTGAAACACAGCTTAGACGGGGGTGTTGTTCGGCTTTTCATAAGTTTAGACTGCTAGCTAATGCTAGCTAACGCTACGCCGCCGGATGTTAGCACAACAGCGTTAGCCTAGCCTGCTAGGTAAATATTACGACTGCCTTTGGTGTTGCATATATATGCGTCCATGTTGTTAACATCATACATGTGGCATTAGTGCACCTGTTGTACCATAATTGTATTGAATGAAATAGTAAGCTTTGCTCCTACGAGATGGGGGGTTTGTTACGTTACACACAAAGCTAACTGGCTATAGTTAGCCTGTACGGATGCTAGCGGATATAGCTAACGTCGCGTAGCCAGCCAGCAACTTTTCGGCAGTAGAGTTTCGGTAAGCTAACACGACCGCGTTGTCGCCCACAATCAACTTGCAGTGATGTTTGAAATATAAACAATTACAATCCTGGTGCGTGCTGGTTGGGGAGGACCATGATCCTGTCTGAAATGTCACAAACGGATTTAGGCATCTTCAGATCAGCTGATCGCGGGGCTCGCTCCCCGACCGGAGGGGCTCGCTCCCCGATCGGCGGATCACTCCCCGACGGAGGCGAGCTCCCCGACCGGCGGCAGGCTCGCTTCCCGCTCTCCACCGCAGCTTCGCCACCACACACACAAGCACCGGCCAAACAGCGACACGTTTTCACCGGAGGAAGAGGTAAACACTTAGAAATAACACTCGGGGATGCCTTCTATTACTATATCTAGATAAGTGTACCAGTACTTATCTGAACTAACGACAGGATCACTGTCACTAGATCGAAGAAAACGTTGACGTTCACTCGGTACTATTCACTGACAGTAAAAAGTAAAGTCATTGTATGCACTGCTGCGTTGCTAAAATAAAGGAGATAAATGAAGGAGACTTCCCCACAATCTTGACAATTCCTCATTTGCCCTCTCACGTCTGGTAGGTTCGTAATTATTCGGCTGCTGGCCTTTCCTCCTCTTCCTCTTCCCAGTCAGTCACTGTAGTTCTAGTGCTAGGCTCAGACTTAACTCCCCTACGTGACGTCATCGCCGAATTCACTTCATAAACCCGCGAACACCAAAAATGACCAAAAACTAACTTTTAACACTATTTGGAGACATTTTTAAAAATGATATACATATCTTGAGTGTTTTTTGTACCCAATAATCAACAGTGGTGGTTAACTTGCAACATGGGCTTTAAGACATTTTTAATATATAACAGGGATAAAATTTAATGCCAACTTCACGGCCATATAATGAAAAAACAATGAGGATGTTGAGGATGTTGAATCAATAATATAAAATTAATTTGTCATTTAGAGCGGTTATGCTAAGTATGAAACTAAAAACGCTAAATAAAAGTAAATGTACACGTTACCCACAATTTTTTTTTTATTCATGACATTACAGGATTTATTTCTTAAAGAATGAATTTCTTTGTAAATTAAATGTCAAACTTGTTAAGGCCTTATTTTTATAAATTCAGATTTAAGCCTTTGAAAACGTTTAAAACCCTGTGGGTACCCTGACACACACACTGAACCAGATGTTTGTGTGTGTGTATACTACATGTGTAATTGTTGTCTAACTGTGTGCGTATTTTTCTTTTTATTACTTACTTTGAGCGGAGCTGCTCTGGAACGCAAAATTAATTTCAGTGCAAACTGACAATAAAGTTGTATCATATAGTGTCTCTGTGTGTGTGTGTGTGTGTGTGGTGTGTGTGGGTGTGTGTGTGTCTATTTTGAAAGAAGGGAACATACCGGTATGAGAAACTTCTTGATCTCCTCCAAAGCGTGACCCATCCTGGCGTAGGCCTCAGCTGGCGGGGCGAACACCTCGATGAGGACGTGCAGGTCTTCGTTCAGGTGGTGATATTTGGCCTCGCCGCTTTGCCGTAGCTCTTCTTCCTGATGGAACAAAAAAAGAAGAAAAAAAAGTTTGGTATCATATATCCTCCGTCTAGGGAACAAGCTCTAGTTAGCTGTCACAGTCAGCAACATTTATCTTGTTTTTTTTTCTCTGGAATTCGGCAAGGATTTACTGTTACATAATGAGGTTTGATGCTTCGGTGCTGGAGAGTTACAAAAGGACTGACAGGAAAAATGTAGTGGCGCAGAGGCAATTCCTACAACCGTTTCTACTGCGGCATTCACATTTAATTGATTGCTTTTGTCCTGCTGCCTGTCCTCATAACAAATGTACAGACAAAATATGTGTTCTCATGCACAATAATATCTCCGCTTGTCGCATTTTAGCTCATCTATGTGATCGCTGTTCTGTGTGCTCTTTTGAAATAAATCCAGCATCTTTGGGAGGCAATAATATACTTGATAATGCAAGGTGCTTTGTTTTGGTGTAATACAATAAAACGTGTACACTATGTACTGACTAGCAGGTGACTGATGGGAAATAAATTGCAGAAAGATCACAGTAGTCAACACATCGGATCTGAAGGATTATTACCTTAAATACATAGTTTTAGGTTATCCTTCCATGCAACCCTGCCTCTTGCAAACATGTACTGTATATACTACTACCAGGGCTGTAGTACTTGAGTTCGGACATGTAGTCAAGACATTTTTCTATTGTTTCAGAGTTGTCTTGGACTCATTGATATTTGGACTATTGAATTTTTACAAAACCAAACCATTGATGAAGTGTGTTTCTTCAGAAAACAGGTATTGGTTTAATTTAAAATCCATCTAGAACGGGCATTGGTATTGGTCGTCAGTATACGCCTGGCTGCATCATATGCCTCAATCATCAGCCATCAATCATTTTGGCCACAGACACGATGTCAGCGAGCACTTTGTACTATGGATTCTTCAGGAAAAGTAATACGTTCAATAAAGTGAACATGTCAGGTTTTAGTGACACCTGTGTTGCTTGGTATTTGTTACATTTTCCATTGGCAGCCCAGAATGTTCTTGTTACACCAGAATAAAAATTCTCAACATCTAATATTTAAAGCTGCAATTCAGCTTCATGTGACAAGTGAAATATTTATACTTAGTTTTTCAGTTTTTCTTTCATTACGCCGAATCATGACAACTGGCGAAGCAAAGAAAAAATCTCAGACACTTGGAAATTGAATTATTTCAGCATGTTCTCACACAGCGTAGGGAAACCTGACCTATAGACTACATATATTAATAATACAATCAAAAACGGCACTCTGGGACCGCTTCGATATACCAGACCTATATGATAATATTTAACATAACTATATATTACATGCAAACAAACCTTAGTGATAAGGGTGACCTCTCTACTGGACCCACTCCAGTACATAGCCCCAAGAACACATCTTTAGGGAATTTAAATCATATTAGCCAGCATTATTAATTAAAGCATATTAGCCAGTCATGGTCCCTGAAGTCTTTCTCTCCTGATTCTTCCATTGGCGTAGTTCTCAAGGTTTTTATTTATTATTATTTTTTATTACAAGATGTTTATAGAACACATTAGAACACAGTACAAGCGCAAATAACAGTTGTGGATTTAATCTTCATGATAAAGTGGATGATATGATGTGAAATATGTAATACTTAAAATATTCCAAATTATCGTTCTTCCCACATTTACTTTCTGCATTCTGACTTCAGTTTACCACCTCATCATCTACGTCACCGATTCCCATTATTGTCTCCAAATGTAAGTATGCATAGGTCAGAGTTTGTGTGCAGGACCGCACATTCTCCCGTCAAGTTTGTTTTTTTATAAATCACAATCTTTGCATAGGAAGTGGGGTACGGACATTTTCAGCCCCGTTTTGTGCATACATCATGTTCATAAATCAGACCCCTGGTCTTGGACTGGACAAAGGTTGACTTGACTACAGCCCTGCTGCTGGAATTGGTTCTCCAAAGTACTACCCATGGTGCCTAGACAGGACTGACCCTTCTGACTGTGATCATCATCCTAGTTTACCATGTTATCATCCAGCAGTTGCTAAGTTGTTTCAGTCTGGACCAAAGTGGTAAAATGACTGACCAACATATGGCAGAAAATGCCATCCATCCATCCATCCATCCATCCATCCATCCATCCATCAATCCATCCATCCATCCATCTAACAATCCATCAATCCATGGTTTACATATTTCAAAATACTGTCTTGATTATGTTGTTTGGGTTTTACAAGATGTCGATCAGCTTGTAAGGTCAGATATGTTGTGGCTGACACAGCCCATCAAGTCTGTTGAAAACAACTGCTGCACCATACTTGCATTTCCCATGACATCTTTGTTTGCATGCAGTCTACTCAACAACACAAACTCAGCAGCATCCGACTTCAATAGCTGGACCAAACATCCCGTTTTTCAGTAGATGGCAACAGCTCCGCCATGATTGCTGAAGTCTCCACCCCCAGAGGCTGTCAACATGGTATATGCTAAAAGAGCATGGATTTATAGTTTTAGTTACTGTATACTCAGACCCCTGAAAGTAGAGCAAATGTATCTCAGTCCTCTGCAGTTTATTTAGACTGCAACAGTAAAACATACCATGTAAACAGTAAGGTTTTGCACAGGTCATTCTTGGCCGACAGAAGCAGGCCAGTATAATGTTATTGATGACGAGAAATAGGACAGCAAAACTCCCAACTGTCTCCCATCACATTGCACAAAGGAAACAACAGGGTTGGCGTCCCAGTTTTTCCATTTCAACAAAAAAGGAAAAAACTACTTCTCCGGGGCCTTTCCAAAGGCCTTTCCAATGGTGGCAACTTCCACTTCCCCCTCTCCAGCACCATGCGAGCCAATGTCTCTGTCACCTAATTATAAATAACCTTCCTTTAAGAGTGCCTGTGGTATGTTAATGATATGTTAATTTCCCCCATAAATCTGTGCTTTACGAGCAGAGGGCTCCTTTGCACATAGCACCGGCGCTGCTGGAGCTGCCGGTGTCGAGCAGCGAGTGTAAGCAAAGCGTTAGAAAGATATGACTGTCTCTCCTTTTCCCTTTCATGTGTTCCTTGGTTTATTGGCATGTAAAAAGATATGAAAAACAATCATTTTCATTAAACAGGTGATCCAGTTAGCGTGTGTCATCTGAAGACATCATCTGCTTTTTTGGGATATTGTTAGGCAATAGGCAATGAGAAACCTTAGACTTCCCCTCTATTCCTTTTATGGTTAAGTATGTGAGTGCTATTGTGTGAAATGGACTGGTCTAAATATGTATAATGTTTTGTCAATTGTGTATTCACCCAGATTGTCATGATTTGTTCATGATAATGTAAAGTGAAATAAACCACATTCATTCTTTCCTCATCCTCATTCAATCTATATTCACATTCATGTGCAGGGTCAATGTTACGCATAGTAGATATCTAATTTGGTATGAAACCAATCTGTATGTGTGATCACTTCATTTGCATATGATATTGTATATATGATAGCAGTTTTCATATAATGGGAACCCCTCCCCCAGCGCTGATAAGAAGCATCAGTGATCCAGCAGTCCTATAGCAGCTAAGCAGCCCACGGTGGGAGATTACAGCTGTCTGTTTCTCATATCTACTGGCAGCATCTTCCTCCTGTTTACTTTCTTTTTTTCCCTCTGGAAATCTGATTATGAAAAGCCGTTCACCCTGGAAACAGAAGGCCACGCTGTTGTGAACGCAGGAGTTCCTGGAGGCGGAGCTTAGAGGTAAAGAATAATGTAAAGCTCAGAGCATTCACATTGAAATCAAATTAAGGACAGACGGGGGGAAATAGGGGCAGATTCTATCATTCTGTGATACGAACTGCACAGCTCTATCAGCCTTCCACCCCACACTTCCAACACTAACATATATGTATTCTGATGAAATCTATCTACCAGCTTGTCCTCACCAGTAATAAGAGAGGCCATACTGTGTATGCCTTTCAATGGTTATCAGTAATATACAAAATTTATTGAATACAATTATTTAATGTTTTTAAAGCACTGAATGAACTGAAAGGCACGAGTATATATCTCAGCTCAGCCTTTCCACCTCCACCTCAGATCTACCGACCAATCACTGCTCTTTATTCAACAGCCAGTCGAAGTCCAAAGGTAGCCTTGCATTGTCTAGTCTTGCATTACCAGACCTGTGAAGGAGGCTCTGGCTAGTCCACACCGCACTCCGAGATAGGAGGAAAGCGTGCTCTGGTTTATTGGCATTTCTTTAAACCAATCACAATGGTCTTGGGCCACACTAAGCTCAATAGTCTCAGGAAGGAAGTTGTTTTGGTGGAACATGTATACGTTTAAAAGTAGTTTTAGTCGTGCAACAGAAAAGTCAGATTGGACAGATAGTCTAGCTATCTGTCTGGAGTTACCCTTCAGAGATCTGAGGACCGGGTAACCATAGTCCTCAGAAATCCACCGGAGGTTAGAACGCCAACACAAAGGAAGCAGAAGGTGGCCAACATCTGGCCGAAATTTTCAGCGGCACCGGAACAATCACCAGAAATTAAAAGTTATGTGTGTATGTATGTATGTATGTATGTATGTATGTATGTATGTATGTATGTATGTATGTATGTATGTATATATATATATAAAATGATAACTTGCCTCAAGCAGATGTGGGATATTTGACTTCAGCTGGCGCAGAAACTCTCTGGGTGTCTTTTAAGGTTTTTGAAAAAAAGGAAATAACATGATATACTGTATTGTCCAGCACTAACTTCTACTATGGGTTAGGGTTTATTTTGGTCTGAAAGGGTTTTATGTTGAAATGTTAACTTTATGTTATTACCCTACCTGTATTTATTTAGTTTGTTTTATTCTTGTAACCTTTATGTATACATTGTGTTAGTGTCAGCACTAGCAAAGTGCTAATTTAAAATGTGTCTGAATAATCATATAATGGATGGGTCGCGCAAGCAGCCAGACACAAAAAACAACATTTCATTCACATTCATTCATTCATTCCTTCCTTCACCTTTAGGGAAGACACAAACAAAATCCCCCAAGAAATGTATGAATGCTTAAATTTGCAAAAGGTAGAGGGAAAGAGCAATGAAAGGCATTAAGACACTGGTAATGACCATAGACTAAAACAATGAGGCAAAAAACAAGCTACGGTACTGTATGAGTGGGAGCGCCATCGACAATGACAATAGATGGCCGAAGCAAGCCTGTAAGCTGGAAAATACAATAAAATGGGTAATTTGTTGCAAAGCACTGGCAGCCTGAACTTTATCTCCCATAATTCATATACTTTAAAGTTTTATAAGTCTAAGGTTGAGTCTAAGATCTGCAAATGATAATGGACCTAAAATGTATTTGCAAGCACACACAGCTCGGTTAATTTTTCCGTGTCGGTCAGTCCTTACATATCCAGAGCAGTCCTTTCAAACAATGAAGGTATTTCAGCTGGCAATTAAACCTGACACAGGACTTACCAAATGTGAAACAAAGTGATTGTTTTGTCTGCCAGGAAAATGAAAGCGGGAGTGCAGGCTCCAGGGAAGAAAATGGATGTGTTAATCACGGGGTTAACGAGAAGGGGGGCGCGGAGACACGGATGCCTTTACATCATCCCGCTCTGACAGCGACAGGACAACCAGGCGGCAAGACTCTGACTCCGACAGCTCGGCGCCTTTCAACCTCTCTCTGCGCTCACAATCGTGTCAACATGAGATCAAGGTCCTGCAGCAGCAAAAAATTGAGCAATTATCCCAGTTTCTTTGCAGTGTCATACGTAAGTGTTTTAAAAAGGTTTTCTAGATGTACTGAAAATTGTATAGCTCATCCTCCATCACATCCATCATAGTGTATCTTAAGAGTAGCAAAACTACAATTACATTTCCATCTAATGTCTTCCGCAGGCACAGAACGGAACATTATCTTCCCAAAGAGCCTCACATGGTGCCTCCATAATGCCATAAACCGCTTTGTTGCAACTTGACTTGTAAAGGTCTTGAACGTAGACCCCTCTTTTGGCTCTGAGGTGGACAAGCTCAAAACTATGATGACACGCTGCGCCAGTGGCGGCGCCAGAGATTTTTTCTGGTGCTCTGGGGTTGGTCAGTGAGGGTGCTCTGAAATTTAGGTTCCCTCGACACTCGTAGCCTAGACACACGCACGCAGATTCGCACCCACCACCGCAGCAGTTTACTAAGCAAAGGAGAGATTGATGTTTTTTATGCACTAAAGTTGCCTAAGCAACAGCACCATAGAACTCTAATTAGCCCACTGAACATATGTCAAATAGCAGCCAACAAGCCGGGTTTACACAATCATCACTGCAGCTTTCATACAATAGCTTATATTTGCATAAGAGTAATGTAGCAGGCCAGAAACACCATACACAAAAAAACATACACACATGCATCCTCACACAGTATTCATACTTGTACACATGGTAACAATGATGTAAGGTTATTCATATCTGTATTAACTTAATAATTATATTAAATAAACGGCTGAACACCTTTTTAGGCCTATAAATAAAACAATGTCCTGTGCGCTGGGTAACTTTGGATTGGGTGATGCATTTATTCAGTTCTGTAAAACATACGTTTACTGTAATGTTCTACTACGCACAGACATAAGAGTGAAATTCTTTCTTACACCCCGATTAGATGACTCCTCACCCACGTGCCATGCTGTGCACTTCCCTGGTGTAGGTTAACGTTAGGCAGACTGATCTCATAAAATGGCATACTGTATGTATGACACAGCAATTACTGCTCTGTTATGAAAACGCATACTAGCTGTTAGCGTGTTTATCAACGCCGTTCGGCCTCCATTGACTTGCATTGCCTTGCGATTGCGTGTGAATGTACGCCGTAGCAAGTAGTTTGAAAGGCCAGAAATCCGCGCAGGGAGGTTGGTCGGGGAATTTCACTGGGCACTGCCAAGGTGCTCTTGAGCAAGGCACCAAACCCCCAACTGCCCGGGGCGCCTTTCCATGGGCAGCCCCCCCACTCTGACATCTCTCCATTTAATGCATGTACTGAGCATGTGTGTGTAATTCCCGTGTGTAATGTGTGTAATAACAGAATAAAAACATTGTAATTTCCCCTTGCAGGATTAATAAAGTATACATTATAAATTAAACACATTAAATACAAGTTTAATGTGTGCTTCACCCATTGGCTGAATAGTATGTTTTTATGTTATAAATAATTGGTTTGTTTTAATATTGTATTTTTTTTATTTTTTAATATAAATTATAGTATACACATAACACATTTTATGGAAATCCTACAGCACTCCAAGCCCCTCCCTGGAGCCGCGTATGTGCTGCGTGGCTGAACTGAAAACAGAAAGTCAGCACCCAGCTGAAAATAAAGTAGTAGTATTTGGCAAAAGGTGTATCTCCTCCCTAAAAAAGAGGAAGTAGTAGCGCACCTAGCATCCCCGACAGGAAACTGTCAGTCATGAATCCTGCAGACAGTTAAGGGCCGCTGAGGTCAGCACATCTCTATGACAGATCTTTTTCTTCAGGTACTCCAGAGGAGTCAACCATCAAAGACTATTGATCACAGTTATCAAATAGAATGTGCTGTACAGTATGATAGCAAGAATCACCGCCACCAATAAATCACGCCAGGCAAACAGAGGGAGAGGAACGATGCAGACAAGCCAAGTGGAATCAATTTATTCTCTGTGAACCAGTCCAGTCTGCAATCAATTCTGTTGCTAAAGAGACATTTATATCCTCTCTGTATGTACTGGGATGAGCATGTGTGATAAAAGTCATTAAACTGGATTTTGCTTAAAGTGCTCATTTTCTCCTTTTTGATTTTTCCCTTTCATTTATAGTGTTATAGGTCTTTTTGTGCAAGTTACAGGTTTACAAACTGAAAAAGCCCAAAGTCCCCCCCCCCACAGGGAGGTACCATCTCCAACAGAAAACACTGTTCACCAACTGCTCCAAACAGCTCTATTGTAGTCCAGCCTTTACTTCTGAGACAACATGCGTGTCTTTGTAACACCTTATAATGCTCGCCTAGCTGCTAGCGTAGCACGCCCTCATACTCTGCTTCTGACTGGCTAGTAGTCCTTAGCTACTGCGCATGTTCGACTCCCAACAAAGATGGGACAGAAGTGAGATGCCTCACTCTGTAGCTAAAACAGAGAGCTCAACACACAGGGTGAAAAGAGGAGCTGCAGCAATGTGCAGTTCAACAAAAATATCGTGTTTTTTGAAAATTAAACCACAAAAACCTATTCTGATATAACCTCTAAATACAATTATGAACCTGACAATGAGAATAATATGAGCACTTTATGTTTCAGCCTTTTCATAAACCCCATCCTTTACTTTTACTACAAAAGTAGTAAAGTAATCAAAGTAGACAAGTAGTCCAGTCATGTTCAAATCATTATAAAGCTTTTTTAGATCTTGTGACAGAGCTAACAGGAAAAGCAAAGCCCCCATCAAGAAAGTGTTATCCTGTGTACGGTCTGCACTTCATACTGTGTGTGTATTTAAGTGACACGCTTTGAAAGATGTCAGGCGTGTTTGGTGATCCCCAAGATCATTCACATTTTCCCACACTTTTGAAAGTTGTTTTCCAAGATGAAGCTGTTTTTCAAAAGAGTGTGTGCTCCATGAGCTGTCAATCAAACGCAGTCTGAGTTCCTGGGGTGATCTGCTCCCATCTGAATTTCAAATGAGACAAACATAGACCTAAGGTTAAAGTCGAGGGAAAAACAAATATTCATCATGAGATTTGCGCCATGTGCTCGTATTTTTATATTATAATTTTGTAAAACATATTTAGTACAGTACAAACTAGCTGCAGCTAAATGTTTCATTCATTTTAACAATGAGATGGTTTCAGAAAATTACATGTAACAACAATTTGATGAATAATTAATGCAGTGTTTTAAGCAAAAATTGAAAAAAAAAAAAAAAAAACTTCTTACCTTTAAAATGTGAATAGTTTCTTCTTATATAATTATTTTATGATAGTGAACTAAGCATTTGGGGTTTTTAGACTGTTGATTGTGCTAAACGAGACATTTATGGGCATTTTTCCAGTTTTTGTTAACACTTTATTCACCAAATTTTGGAGAAAATTAGGAGGAAAATTACTCAAACTAATTTTTCATGATTTAACTTCAGAAATGATGAAGCTCGTGTCTGATGAGGCTTCATTGTCATCTAATATAATCTGGAATGTTTACACTGAGGTAAACTGGAAAAACAGCATAAAGTCGCCTCGTGTAATTGCGTTATTTTTTGATAATCCAAATGTTTAGCTGGACTTTCTTTGCACCTCTTAAATTGAAATGTCTCTTTCTTAAAAAGGTGCTCTAAGCGATGTTGGGTGACGTCACTTCTTGTTGACGTTCAAAGTATTGTCAAACTAAACGTAGGCTAGCTCGCCCCTCCATCCTCTTCATTCCGTCTCCTCCCTTTCGTGTAATAACTCCCCAAACCCACACATTCTTGTCGGTATTGGCTGGAAAACTGTTTATATTTGGTGGTGCAGGTGGGAACATTTTGTTTTTGTTGGCGTTTGTGGAGCCTGGGCTGTCTACAGAGACCGCATTTTTTTACAGTGTGTTCAGGGGACAGGCAGCTAGCAGATAGTGAGGAGATGTTTTTTATAGTGTGTTCAGGGGACAGGCAGCTAGCAGATAGTGAGGAGATGTTTTTTCCAGTGTGTTCAGGGGACAGGCAGCTAGCAGATAGTGAGGAGATGTTTTTTCCAGTGTGTTCAGGGGACAGGCAGCTAGCAGATAGTGAGGAGATGTTTTTTACAGTGTGTTCTGGGGACAGGCAGCTAGCAGATAGTGAGGAGATGTTTTTTACAGTGTGTTCTGGGGACAGACAGCTAGCAGATAGTGAGGAGATGTTTTTTACAGTGTGTTCTGGGGACAGGCAGCTAGCAGATAGTGAGGAGATGTTTTTTACAGTGTGTTCAGGGGACAGGCAGCTAGCAGATAGTGAGATGTTTGCTGCATGTGACAAAAAAAAAGCTGTACCCTAATAAAATGTGTAACATCGCTTAGAGCACTTTTAACTTTGAAGGTAAGCCTAACCCGCTTTCACTTCAAACTGTGTGACAGCAGCAGACCAAGCTGAAATGATATGGAGGAAACAAGGAGAGGAGGGGGGGGGAGAAATAACAGACTGCAGTGTTACCTTTTCTTTGTCTCTCATGGATCCTTTTCCGAGAATTGACATCTTTGTGAGAGTGTCCTCCTGTAGTCTCTTTAACGAGTTCCCGCGTGGCCCGAGGAGTTTGCCGACAAAGTTAAACTGCAACAGAGAGCGAGAGCGCCGATCAATCAGAATCTGTGTTTGAGGCAAAGAGCAAAGACATTTCTTGTGCTAAGCAGCGACTGAAGCTAATGGAAACTTATCAGCAGTTTTTCCTGTCCGTGTCTTGATCAGTGTGGAAGAATCTCAACCCAGGTTCACTGTGTCACCTTTTCATGGCTTATGGTGTTGTATTGCATGAAGATAAAGGACACTACGAAGTCAGACAGAGGCCCTTCAGCCTTAAAACATTAATGTTATATCCTGCATATATAAATAGTATATTTAGGCCTCCATAGAGGATACCTGTGTTCACTGTCCAGAATTTTGTGCTACACCCCTGGGTATCACTATCCAGTGCTACGTATTTTTTTTTATCTTTTGAAATGCATGTTCCTGAATGTTTGATATAGATATTTAATGTGAAATATCATCATAATGTGCATGTTTGAGCTAAGATTGAACATGATCGCCTCTGGCATGTCACCGTCCATCAAAGGCTTCCTGGCTTTGATTAATTCACAAGGTCACTGCTTTTTTAGCAACAGAAACCTAAATGTTATGCATTACTATGTCGAGGTATGTTGTGTGCACACACATCAAAGTGATACAACCTTTACACAGGCAACACACAATTCCACCAGCAGCTTGACATGGTTTGGGGAGACAAAAGGAGAGACATGCTTTTCTCCCCCTCCCCATGCTGTCCTCTACCACTGAGTTATACAGCTGTCTCCCTCAACCATCTAGGTCATCAATTAGCAGGCAGGAGGTAAAAAAACAAACTGCCAGTTTGGTTCTACACCTCACACCTCTCTCCTGCCTTTTGTTCAAAAAGCGAGTGCTTATTACGAGGCCCCTGCCAATTCCTGGGTGAGGGATTTTGAGAAGCAGGCTTTAGTGATTCGCTCTAATGCAGTAAGTGACTGTTGTTTTTTTTTTATCCTGGCCCGGCTGAACTCCAGCAGCTCTCAGCTACTGTATGTTCCTTCAACCTTTATAATTACCGCAAGTCCTGTGGCTGGATGTGGTCATACACGGCCCTATTCAGCCTCACGATAAAGACCATACCACACTGTGCTAATTACTGACCCTGTACTCAAATGGGGA
The DNA here is from genome assembly GCA_026937815.1 of Etheostoma perlongum. Lineage (NCBI taxonomy): Eukaryota > Metazoa > Chordata > Actinopteri > Perciformes > Percidae > Etheostoma > Etheostoma perlongum. The sequence continues at coordinate 20,176,730 of CM049384.1, read as the reverse complement.
AAAATTAGCTTCTTGCAAAGTTATAACCTTGGACTAATGAAAAGGCCTATAAGTCATGTCCACCTTCACATTGGAGTATGTAGATGTTGATAACTTGGGTCCTGCTTACGCCATCTGAAACATTGCAAAACCTCCATTAGAGCTGTAACAATTTTAAATTTTGCTGTAGAATTACATGTCTCACAGTTACAATTAACAATGTTACTGTCTTTTTTAGTAAAATTCAAAAATATGTAATCATTACTTTTAAGTTTTGAATGAATCCCAGGTTACATCGTTGGTTATATCACTCTACGCAGTTATCTTGACAAGAGAACATGTATCCTCATCAATAGATAACAAAGCATTAATCGTTAAATTAATAGTTAACACAGCAAAAAGCACAGCATGTTTGATTTTTCTGGCTTGAGACAGCTACAGCCTAGGATGTTTTAGTTGCTATGGCAACAAATGACAGCTGCCGCTAGCATAGCTTTAGCTCCAAAGTCCGGCCGTTACACTTATATAATTACAAGTTGGCACATCTAAAAAACAATTCCCATCAACAACATACCCTTTAGGACTCAATCTAATGTTAGAAAACAAGTTGTTATTTACAGATTAGAAAAGTTAGAGTCCAAATCCCCAGGTAAATATGCTAATTTTAGCATAATGAATGGCGGTTGTTACCCCTACAGCACCGTCATTTATGGTAGTGTTACTACAAAGCACACTAGTTCATTTTTTTTTATAATGTATACTTTATTAATCCCACAAGGGGATATTACACCCTGTTGTTATTACACACATTACCAACAGGCCTGAATTACTGAAGTACCTTAGCAGTGCCCAGGAGGTGAACTGGCACCCCTCCAGCTACCAGTCCACCACCATACTTTGGACTTGAACCAGCGACCCTCTGGTTCCCATCCCAAATCCCTACAGAATGATCTACTGCCACCCATTGAACACAACAGAAAGACTAACTAATGTTTCATTACTAAACCCTCCTGTTGTCCTCGGGTCAAATTGACCCGTTTTCCTATATCATTGTTCATTTTAATTCCCCAAAATAACATGATTGATTCAACACAACGCTCTTTGGCGAGTACAAATCTCTGCTTTCATTCATTTCGGGGCGTCTTATTCAACTTTATAGAATTTGGAAAACAATGTAAGTGTTTTTGAAATAGTATTGCGTAAAAGTTGACATATTCCAGTCTGTGATTATCCATTCCTTTAATTTTAGTCAAAATAATTCCTAATTTCTGCTTTTCTAACTCAAACATCAGGTATAATTTCCTTAAAAATGAGCTTATTGACCATAAATTCCAAAGATAACAGTAAATCTAAAGTTAACAAGTTAGTGTTACATAGTGTTAAAAACATCAAAATAAAGTGACAAACATTGAAAAAAAGCGTCAAAAGTGTTGATTTTCGATTTCGACGGGAAGACAATACAAAGGGTTAAACACATATGAAGGTGGATTTGTAACGTTCAAAAGCCGACTTGAATCTGGGTTGGGGCGTCCTCTGGTAGGACTTCAAGGGATCATAGGATAGCTAGGCTACTGTTGTGTGATGCTATAGGGGCCACGCAGGCATTGTAAACATGTTTAATGGATGCCACAAAAGTGTGACCTATCTCATTAAAAAAAATACTCTAATGTGGTTAAACAAAGAAACCGCGATTACATAAAAAATTGCGGTTAGACAGTTACGTTATAATTTTCAAAGGCCTAACCTCCACTGAAATTTGCACATTAATTACCTCCAAATATATCCGGGACACAAACTGTTGGATTATCTAAGGTAGGTCCCTGGCTTTAATTTTAATTTACAAAAAGGATCATTAAAGGAGACGGTGCTACCGTGGCAAAGGTTGTCAGGAAATGTTTCACCAGTGTCCGGCGCATCCATCATCAGATAGAGCCTTGATCACTGAGCTGTGCCGTCTCTTGAACAATGTTTTGCAAAGCCAGATCACACAGCCGACATCTCGCCGTGTTACTACAGCTTTTGTCCATCCCTGCCATCCTCCTGACAGGTTGCGTGTGACACACAGTGTCCGGGCATGTTTGTATGGATATCTAAGTCCTCGGTCTACCGACAGTGCTCTGCTCTAATGGATAAAAATGCTTGAACAAGGAGAAAAGCTGGTTTTCTGATCAAGAACAAAGTGCCACTGTGTTGCTTTCCATATCATATCATATCATAGGAGCCATATCAACTGTGCACACACAGGCATAAGGCAGAAAGCATAATAATAGAGCAAATTCACAGTAATGGAAACATTGGACTGTGAAACAGTATATAAATGCATCCTCTCCTACTGGTTTCTGTGAGACCAGGGATGGAATTAGACGTTTGCTCGTAGGGTAGCTGGAGAAATGATAAAAACTCTGAATAAGACAGGGGTGACAATGTTCTTGAACTGAATTATGATCCAGTACAATACATCAATACTCTGTGCTTACCAACTGATTTACCAGAATACCTGAAAGAAAAATTCCTCTGTATACTTACTTTTAATTAAAGATGACTTTAGTAACTTCAGAATTTCTAAACAATGTGTGTTAGTGCAATACATTTCCTGTCAAGTTTCTAATTTATTCACTCTGTCAATCCAAACAAAAATGACTAAAGGCACACAAACCATATACAAAAAATGTTAAGTTCAGTTTTATTTCTTTTTTTAATTCCCATTCTTAAATCTTTTTTGGCGGGCGCTCCACTAAGCCCATGCTTTCTTGATTTCTCCCCAGACGTTTTTTACAACATGATCTCATACACTGTCTTGAGCCACTTCAGACAGGTGTTATAGAGTGAGATGATGTAATGGTATTTGTTTGGCACCATTTTAGAATCCTGATTATTTAAAAAGAGATCATGCAGATTTGCTCCATGTTTGTTTGACTAATGCCAGTAAAATGTCAGAGAGAAGTCTTAATCTGGATATTTGAGCACCAGTCGATGCGTTTGCAGAGGCACACACGCATCTCCCCGTGTGGACAAGCCTCCAAATATACGAGCCTTACTGAACACATACCCGTAATCCCTGCCGTTTATCACAAATCAAAATCTGTCTGACTCCTACTGTGATTGATGCGTTGGTGTTTTGCTAATGCTTTAGTGATCATGAGGGATTATGTGACTTAGAAAAAACAACCTGCCTGGGTTCTCTTACTGGTTCGTGTCATTAAACCGTGTGAGAGGATTGTGCTGCTGCTGTCCAGAATCACCACAATCAAAGCTGTTATGTTTAATCACAGATTCTCGCCTGCTGCTCTTTTGTGGTGCTGGTTGCACCAAAAAAATAAATACGAATACAAAAAAAGACTGAAATCAGAATTGGAATGTCTGCACCATATTCATCTGAAACAAGTGGGTGCAGGGTGGCACAGGGATGACGGGCACATCTGAGATCTTTTCATCGTTTGCTGAATGGAATTACTTGCGAGCCTGGCAATAAGTGTGCTCACAGAGAGCCAGCGCGGAGGGATTGTGCTGAGGACAGCAGGACAGGAATGACAGCAGAAGGATAAATCACTGCTTTCGGCGCAGAGAAAAGCCACAGTCTGAACTGGAAATAAACCAGTGGGACTCCTTACGCCTTGCTAATGGCCTGCGGTGCTTTCTTCTCTGAGAGAGGGCCCACAGATCCGCCAAAATGTACAGATGAGTGCTGATATTGCACCCTTGTTCAAAAGGTGGGATATTTTTATTTCCGGAGTAGGTTCAGTTAAATCAGGATTTAAAACATTAGGGTCTCTCTTTATGTAGCCATGGTTAACATTCAATCTTGTCTTTTTCTAAGGAAAAAAGGTATAGTGTGAGCATCTATTAGACAGTGTTTGCTGCAGAGCTTACATTACAATGTTGAAATGTCCCTTCCAAATCAGACCATAAGACACTCCTATATCATGACTCATGTAAATATCTTAGAAAGTGAAAAACTACATCAGTGTTTGGTATGAAAAATCATCGCTGAGCAACAGCTCCATCACAGAGAATCAGCAGCGTGGAACTTGCTGCCTGTTGTCCTTGCCCGCTTCATTTTGATAAAAAGTTGTGTGTGCGGAGGATGAATTTAACCTCTCTGCACGTGCTGCTAAATGGCTATTTGGAAAATGTCTGTGCCACTTCAATGCCAGAAGCCAAAAGGTGATGCTCGCAGCTCAAGAGAAAACCCATTCAAGTCAGACCGATCATTCTTACCATCGCTAGCTGTCAGATAGAACAAATTGAATTTGTCTTCCTTCGGTGGCTTGTTGGAGCTCTAAACAGCGTATTAGTGGCTCTACTTATCAAAGCTGTCAAAGCAAATCTGTTCAGCTGGGAACCTAGGAGACTTAGGTCAGCCTCCAGATGACACGACATACATTCATACAAACAATACACAATCCTCAGGGCACACGAAAAATGAATGTCTGCTCCTCAGAGTGCATGCCAGTACCTGAGCATAATGACTCTTTCGCAGAGTTAAAGCAAAAGCACCCAGTGAGCTTAGATTTGGTGAATAGCAGGTACAAAGACATTTAAACATCCATGTTGAAACTAAGTCAATTTGGTTTTGAAATTAAAGTTTTTATTAAATGTCTGGGGCTCGTATATTGTTTCCACAGCCAGTGACTATATTTCAGTCAGTCAATTAAGGTCGATCTTTGTTTGAGTGATCTGATATCAATTAATAAAATCCCCAAATCAATCTTTGAAAATATGCCTTTTCACCACAGATGTGGTGAATTGACCTCCCTTTGCACCATTAACCCGGTGAAATATAAAACATTTGAGGGTTGTTTCTTGATTGCGCTTTTATATCCAAGCAAAATTGGTATTGTGACTGAAATTTCACTAATCATAGTAAATAAATTCAGAAAAGTAATCAAATCTGGACTTTGTGAATCATAATCAAACCAATTAAGAAAGTCATTGGCAATAGCCATCCCTAATTTTAGTTTTAAAGCAGGTCTTAACTACATGTTGAAATGTAGTCACTGAAATGTGGTTTAAACAATGGCTATGTAAGCTAACATCTAAAAAAAAATATGTACAGTATAGCTTGCACAGACTGAGCGCAACATAGAAACATAGAAATATACGTGCACATGAACATATAGTTAAATTGATAGATTGGATTTTGGTGTATCCTTCAAAAAATAATTACCTGTTGAAAAAGATCAATACACAATGCACGGTGGAAAATACAACTGAAATCTGAAATATATTGTATCTCCCTGCATTAACAGCAGTCTGCCAATCCAACAATGTAATTAAAATCTTGTTCAAATTCATTGCAAGGCTGGAACTATCATAAACAGTAACATTTTTATAATTTAATTGGACCATCTACAAAAGCGATTCATCTAGATGTCTAGACAATGTTTCAGCCATGCTAGCATTATGGCTCCATGGATGACACTGAACCCCGAGTTGCCCCTGATGCTGCGCATCGGAGTGTGAATGTGTGTGCATGTTTATCTGATGAGCAGGTGGCACCTTGTACGGCAGCCTCGGCCACAGTGTATGAATGTGTGTGAATGGTGAATGTATCCTGTATGATGTAAAAAGCATTTTGAGTAGTCGTTAAGACTAGAAAAGCGCTATATAAATACAGCACATTTACATTTACATATATATTACTTCTCAACGCAGCGGCCGCCGGTTCAACTCCGACCTGCGGCCTCTCCCTTTTTAAGTCTAAGCTGTCCTATCCAATAAAGGCCCAAAATGCCCAAAAAATAATAATAAAAAAAAGAGAAAGTTGTGTGGCATGATGGTTGTCAAGGGTCAGCATTTGGTTAGAAAAATGCTCTTTTAAAATATTGGGGATTGTTTCCTTTGTTTCCACCTTCCTTACACATACAAATTCCCTGTGCAAGTTTTGATTTCCCAGTGACAATTATTTTAAATAAAAGAGTGTTGATTGAGGACGTGTTTGTCACAGAGCTAAAACGGCTGAAGTGCAAAACTGAATGCTGGGTGTGGACAATTTTTGAAACCCTGCATGCTAAACTGACATTGGTGTTATTTTGCCATGGATGCCATTAACATTTTAGTGATATTAAGTAGGTTTTGGGGGAAACTAAACCCAAATGCACCTCTAGAGCTGTTCAGTGTTGGACTCCTGCTGTCCTCTCTATCCACATACTGTACTGCAGGTTACCGCTGTCCGTCCCCCCTGGAGGGCTGAGGTGAAAACTTGAGCGATGTTCCCGTCTAGGAGTGGCCCTCTCACTTTTACACCGGCCTCCCCATCGTGCTCCCAGCGGGAAATCCCTGTCATGAACCAAGCGCCAAGCTCCAATAAACCCTGCTGTGGGTGAAGCTCCATTGTGGTAGGCGAGGCTAAAGTGCTTTCAAATACGGCAGCAGTGTTATTGCTCAAAATGACTTCACGTGGAGGTCATTGCGAAGCTCGGACTGTGTACATGTCACATTGCAATGTGCTGCATTGCAATCATACTCTCACCCTTCAAGCTATTTATTTTCATAGAAAAAAAAAACTCTAGAACTAAAAAACACAAGTGCATGCAACTAACATAGTAAATCCACTGCAAACTCAAGAAAATGAAATCCAGCACAAGATAATTCCTTTGAATCATATATTCATAAATATTCATTGACAAATTAATATACCCAGTATATTACTCAGTAACCGAGACATCAAAGCGCCATTGACCAAGGTCAGTGTAATAGAGAGGTGTGTGTATGAGGGAGGATAGGGGATAGGGAGAATTACACTTGTAACATTTCAAAAGCTAAAACTATTTTTCAGACAGGAAGTAGCATCCCTAATATAGTTTTAACCCAGTTCTGTCAGCCGACACGGTGCCTGTACGCCGTCCTCCAGATGTTACATCTCATAACATAAAGCATCAACAACATGTGTCAAGTGGCTCTTGTGAGGGATCTAAATCAAAACCAGAGCGACTGTAGTTGGCTTCATTATCTATAAATATAACAAACTAAATTTTTCTATCTGTGCAAATCACATTCTCGGAGAAGTCTCTGGCGATAGTACTACAGCACTTACTTTAGGAAACTGCTTGACTGGTATTAAAACTTTCTGGCCCAGTTTCATGTTCTTGTTGATGACGACGTCAATGAACTTCTCCTCTTCCTTCCCCTCATCTTTCTGAATTTTTTCGATTTCTAGAAAGAGGAAAGAAGAAAAGTAATGAGTCGGTGTTGACAAGCAGCAAATACTGTATACAGGAGCGTGAAATGACTGTAGTGACAAAAAATTAATATCTTGTCCCATGTTGTAGTGTGATGTGATGGATAAAGTAGAAAAAAGAGCTTTCTCTTCCCCAGACAGCACTTTTTCCTCAACCGCCTGAAAACCTTGCATAGATTCCTGTTTGAAATTCCTCAATTAATGAAGTCATTAATTGAGAAAGGAATTTTCAGAAATACACGTATTCACTTTCTTTCCAAGAGAGGGATGTCTGTGTGTTACATACGGTGAGTGGGAGGCGTGGCTAGCCTAGCTTAGCATAACGACTCAGTGGCTGCACCCCACTGTTCACCAAGAAAAAGCTGCAGCTTAACCTACAACCTGTTTTGCTACAACATGCACAGTCTTGCACAGTTTAAACAAAGATATATGATCTTAATTAGTGAGGTTTAGAGGTGTCTGTGGGTAGATTTTTAAAGTTTGAGCCGTTTCTCACTCCTTTCCAATATTTATGCTAAGCTAGACTAGCCATGCGCCATCTCAAGCTCCATACTTCATTACAGCTGAAACAATATGGCGATTGATTGATTAGTTGATTCATAGAAAATAAATCAGCATGTGTTTTGAAAATTAAATTCATTATCAATCGTTTGGGGAGATATTCCAAAAGTGTTTTTGGTTTCCAACTTTCTATTGTACAGCATATCTTTGGGTCTTTGATTGTTGCTTGGACGAAAAGAAAAAAACTGAACAAATACTGAAATATCAACGGATCCATAATGAAAATAACTTTTAGTCAAGCTCTATACTTTACACACACATGAAATTGTTATTAATCTTTTCATCTCACTTTTGGGAAGAAAGTAAGTAAGCAAGTTTCCCAAAATGTTAAACTATTTCTTTAGTCTGATAGTCTATAACATGTAAGAAAAAATTCCAAAAGGCCCGTACAGTTTTCCCCAGGCAAAGTATTGATGCACTATGACATATAAAACAAAGAATTGTATTTGATGAAATCGAATCAGTGGATATTTGTTTTAATTTTCTTCTAATTGACTTGTTTTCCTGGGCAGTAATCTGCAGATTTACTCTTGCCATTAAAGCCTTGTTAACAAGGAATGCTAGATCCCCTCAGTGTCATTCATCTCATCTATTGGCTGAGTCTCCATCATCATTATTGTGACGGCCCTATCAACCGCCAGCATCTAAAGTGGTGGTAACAGGTTTTGGTTTTCACAAATAAACACATTTTCTTTAGATATGTTTATTCTTTTCACAAATGATGCTAAAATTTCCAATCTGAGTGTATGGATTTTGGTTCATAATAGGATTCATTAGAATTGTTTAGTGCTTTATACCTTTGTATCTCCACAGGTTGCTGCTGCTGAAAATGCAGAGCTGGAGTTTGACTGCCTTTTATTCTCCACCACAGGAAGTGGAAAAAACCAACTCGTGGCAGTGGGCAGGGGGACTCTGAACTACAAAATACAGCAGCATGTGGCCAATTTTTTTGGGTTAGATTAATATTAGGTTTTGGAAGTGTTTTTTTCTTTAGTAATTTCTTATGGTTGGTTGTGGGGTTTATTTTGGGTCTTGATAATTGTAGTAAGTTAAATTCTCTCCCCTTTGTGTGTGGTTTGTTATGTTAATACACACCGTGTAGTATTGTCATGTTGACCTCAGTTTTGTGAAAGACCCACTTTAAATATTTTTGTTTGAAACTTTAATTGATATAGTTGGTGAAATAAAGCCTAAACTTGTCTTAACAACCGTGTGTCCTTGCCTGTACTGCTTGGTCCCTGACAATTAGAGATACCGATTTACTTGTAAAGACAAAACGTGATGGGGAGGACTCTGGAGCACCCACCCCCAGGCTACCAAAAATGTTGGCTGTCACGCTTCTTCTTATGGGAGAGGTAGACTTTGATGTATTTGGAGTTGTAACCTTGAACGTTTAATCAGATGGATAACATCTGTGTTTCAGTGCCAGGAAAATGGGTTTGCAGAGAGGGCAGCTGAGAGGTGCGGCGAGGCAACGACAAAGCTAAAAGCCCAGCAGGTGAAAGGGTGAGGCCGAGGGCGAACTCCATCACAGACTTATGTCTCCTGTTCAAAACTGTTTTTGTGAATGGGGAAATAAATACGATTCAAAACGGAGAAGTCACAATGCTTTAGCTTTACACTTCACGTTTTAACAGAGATTTTTTTTAAGATGGTTTCAAAGTGAAAACATGATCAATTCAAACAGGCTCACACAGATATACCACATAACCATTTTTCAATTACCGCAGGTCAGAAACGAGCTGAGCATATCAGCACTGAAGGGGAGGAGGGGGACTGCTGTGTTTAAGGCTGCTCTGTTCCTTTTGTACCAAGCCTTCATCTGGGTACCTTTAAACATACATAGTCCCATAACTACCGGGACTGATTGCACTATGATACCATTGCACCTTTTTCACACTTTTTCCACACCTTAGTATGTAGTATGTATGTGTGCGTGGATGTCATAATGTCTGTGTCATATTGTCTGTGTGCCTATGTGAATGTATGATGTGTATAAGATGTGTATAAGCAATTGGACACCTTCATTTCCTTTGGGATGAATTAAGTATCTCTATCTATCTAGCACTGCAAACTAGAAACTGCAAAGCCAATAGTAATCTCTCAAAGCTCTGCAGCAATACATTTGCAGAATGTAATTAAATCCTCTGATAGGAGTTTTAACGAGGATAACAAAAAAAGTATCAGTCAGATGGAGATATCTTTTAGCTTTGGTTATCCCAAGGGGGGCAGAGAGTGCACACGTTCTGAGAAAAGACAACATTAATATTTAATGCATTGCCTAGCAACATGCCAAGACTGAGTTTCTTTCTTCCACCAGGCGTTGTCCTCAAAACATTCAGGCTCTGATCATGAATTGGAAGATTGTGACTGAGATTGTGTTTCAACTCCAAATCATTCATTATTATTATTATTTTTTTTTTTTAAAGCTTACAGCACCATTTCCAACTTGCACGCAAAGAAAATGTAGCATTTTGAGTCTAAAGTTGAAACAGTGCACGGCAATCAATTAGCAGGTGTAATAGGCGGCAGCCGAACTGCAGCTTTAAATGAGCTCACCTCTCTAAACATGCCGACACAGAATCACCTGGTGTGAAGAACTAACTGCAGTGCTTTCAGAAGATCTTGTTTGAGTGACCGTTTATGAGGGTGAAAATGTGGCAACGTGAACCGAGAACCACTTCCATCTCTTAGTCGTTACCAGGTGCTCAACACAAAAAGATTTAAACATGTGTCAGTGACCCAAGCACAACCCGCCTGTTGTATTAATTTATCCCACTTCCAGCTCTACGAGACTCCTCTCTTCTGGCTGCAGACGCATAGTGAATAGCGTGTTCTAATTTGGCTGTGGGCGAGGCACAATGCATTCCACAATTCAATTAGTGCCTTGGAATCATGGAACTCACTCACTGAAAAATGTTATGGATGCTGTCCCTGTGAATACACACTTTCCATTGAAAACAATGCTGCCTTGTGATATGAGAAGAATAAAAGAAATGCAGTAGGTTGATAAAGCTCTTAAAGCCAATGTACCTCGGCTGCTCTGAGACCCAGATTGAATAAATAAATGAATTATTGAATTTTGAGAATTTCCTTTATATGATATGTTGGAATCTTTGCTCCATGGTAAGCCACTTGGCCTATATATCGTAGCATATGCATGTACATCTATTTCCACTGACGAGGTTTGTTGCTGCTGAAACATGTGGCTTATTAATATTGCTCGAGAGCAGCTGAATTATTTCTATACCTTTGCTTCCTTGAGTCATGAATCCTTTTGAGTTTTCAGACTCTAAAATGCTTTATATGCAGTGTTTCCTCTATGTTGATCATGGCAAAATCTCTCCCGCCACTGTATCAGAAATAGAGCAGACGGTTTACCTTTTGAAATCATCCTGCCGACGTAATGGCTGCCGCTCATGTTATAATTTAACAACAAGTTATTTCAACAAGGGTTATTGGGCCCGTCCACTTTAACTCAACATACTGTTGTGTTGATTTAGTTTATTGTCAAAATGTTTGCTTTCTTCCGAGTCGACTTTAAAAGAACAGCTCCACCAAAACCGTCACCGCAGGAGATGGCTTTGAAACGCAGACACCGAAATCAAGGTAAGAAATATAAAACTAAGGCTAACATTACGAGAAACATAAACAGGCAAGCTAGCTAACTGTTACTGATCTGTTATCGATCGATGGGACTGTTAGAGACAATTATTCTCAGTTAAAGGTGAGAAAGTATGCTCTCTCCATTTCTGTTTATTTTTCGCACACCTACTTTAATAACATTTTTTGTGTAAAGCTGAGTTCAACACCATGACTATCTTTGAGGAGAGACAGTTTAATATTGTGTGCCATTATGCACATTTGTACGATTTATTGCATCTCACCCCGTACATTTTGCTCTATTGTCAGTCCCTCCACGATTTTATGATGTCGCGATCACAACTATTAACGCAAATTCAACCAATCACTGTAAATTTGGTGTGACTCGCAATTTTTACCAATCATGGCAACTGTTTGACCAATAACCGGAGTTTCCCGTGGCTTCAACCAATCCCAGCTGTCCCACGTCTTAGACTTTGTATCAGTATGTAACTCTGAGAGCCAATGACCAGGCGGGAGTGACGGGTTGACGTGACACACATACATGTCCAAATTCATTCCCTTGTTTCTGATATGAAGACAAGATGTGTGTGACTTGAACATCTCACATTTATAAACAAAACATTTCAGACCATCCTGCCAACCTGTATACATTTTAACATCAATGTACGCTGTAAGGATTTTTCACTCTGATGTCCGCTGTTTCAATCCTGTCGGCTCTCTACAGCGGGCGGGGCTACCGCCGTTCCTCCCGCTACACACACACACACTAGAGTGCGGATCGGGCCCGGATTTTTCTGTCCGAGCCCGGCCCGCGTCCGACAGAGCAGTAACCGAACCCGACCCGAGCCCGACAGGCATTAAGATATTTCTGTCCGAGCCCGACCCGAGCCCGACACAGTTAAAGCACATCAATGCACCGCTGACTTTCCTTCGTTTTCAATAGTTTAAAATCTCCTGCGGCCAACTTCTTTTTAACATCTTCCATCGTTGCGCTGCCACATGGAGCTTAATACGCACGTCTTTCGTTGTCACAGCACACAGGAAGACGGATGTTAGGGTAATATTTGACATTTATTTTAAGCTGTTTTAAATTCAAAATGTTCAATGCCTTATCGCGCTGATGTGACCGAGCCCGACCCGAACCCGAGCATCCTTTCTAAAAATCTGTCCGAACCCGGCCCGACCCGTCGGGTCCCGTCGGGTCCCGTCGGGCTCGGGTCGGGTATCCATCCTCTAACACACACACACACAAATTGAGGACATGCAGCTACGCTTGTTATTGTAGTGCAATGAAAAGTGAATGTGTGTCCCAGGTCAGGTTAAGAAATTAACCAACAAGCCACTGACACATACAGTATCTTCAAATGTTATTATTCAATAACTTATTATTTTTTGTCTTCAATCCACCAGCCATTTTCATATTATACCAACATTTACAGCATGAGGAGCCTTTTTAATAAGGTTACTAGGAAAACTCAGACCAGAGTAATTTTATTCGCCCCAAAAAGTTTCCATTTGATTTTTAAAGAACTATGCATACATATATATTGTACATGTATGTATATATATATATATTGAGCAACTTCACTGTCAAACAACTAAAATACAAAAAACATTGCAACTTTTATCGCAATTGTTTACAGAAGCTTACTCTTAGCCATTTTGGGCCACTATCTAAAAGAGCAGCAAAATCTTTGACGGACTGCATTTTGTAATTTTTGTAAACTTGTAACGGTGTGCCATCTTGTCCAGGTCTCGCTCTAAAAAAAGAAAAAGAACACTTTGTACTTTTTAAGCTTACCCCCCAACTTTAAAGGTCAGTAAAAAGAAGATAAGACCTAGACTGTAATAAACCAGAATTATCCTTGACTACTTGTTAAATCAAACCATACATACTGCACTGTGTACATTTGCAGCCCCTCTAAGGTATATGACTCAAATTAAAAGAACTCAGCTGCTCTCCAGTAATAATAATGCTTAATCAGCCCTCATTAGGGAAAATGGATTTACATACATATGCAACAATAAATAGGGTAAGATGCTGCTCCAGAGCACATAGATATGAGAGTCCCATGTCATATAACACAACTGAAGAAAATCTTCAATATGAAATATTTCCATTATCCATCTGAGCAGTGGAGACATATTGACTTAAGGGAGCAACAGTGTCTGTCTTTTGGTTTCCGTGGGCTCTTCTTGTTTTTTTAAAGGGTATCCCTTGCATTAGATTATGAAATTTAACAACCTTTGCACACGTTAAAAATATATTTACAGTCTATAGAATGTGTCTGCCTGGGTGACAACACCAAACATTGGCACACCATCCCAGCTGTCTGCTTTTCTATTAGAAGTGGATTCCCTTAAAAGCAGCTCTGTGATTTAGGCCTCTCCATTTAAAATTCATAAGCTGGGTAGATTTTGTGGGATTATGCATAACTTCAGCTGTGCATTGGAGAGTCGAGTTGGGGAAGAAGGCAATTAGGTCATTAAGTGTATCATTTAAATGAAGGGGTGTGATACATCATATCTACAGTATCGGCACACCAGGTGAATCTCTTGTTACCAGACGGCCAGTACCAGAAAGTGAGGCTGCAATGGAGAATCCCTTCTCCACTAAAATGTAATAATAAACTCTATCACAACAGTCAGTGCTGCTTCAAAATGTAAAAAAACTGATTCTAAGATTCTTCCATTAAAATCTTTGAAAAAAACAAACAGCCGTTTCAATCCATTTGCTTTGCACTTTAAATGTGTCATATTTAATAATTGTCATGAACCATAAAATAATGTCCTTAAGCTAAACCCTAGTTGAAGACAAATGGATGCTAAATGTGGCAACTAATGTGACTCCAAATTAGACAAACAATTGACTGTCTACACCAAATCCCTAGCCAGTTAACGTAGCTTAGCATGAAGACGGAGAAAAACAGCCAGCATTGCTCTCTTCCCAGTAAACCAATCCCTTTAAAAGGCGCACTAATGAACGTGTTATATCTGGTTTGTTTCATCTGTACAAAAACCAACATGTAGAAGTGGCACTTTGTGATTTTAACAGTAAATGTAACTATTCCCTACCAAGCAACAATTTATCAATCCACAAAGTGCTTCTGTGCTACAGTAGCTGTTTCTACATGCTTGCAGTCACTATGCTACGCTAAGCTAATGGTTCCCTTGCCCTAGCTCCATACATTGCACACATACATGGGATTGGTATCAATCTTCTCCACTAAATCTTGTTAAGTAATCCAATATGCGTATTTCCCAAAAAAGGACGGTCATCCATTCACCCAGTGTATACTGGAGTATAATGCAAATGAAGCTCAGCGCAAATTCTTTCAGGATGACTTATAATAAATTCAATCACTGTTATCTCTCCCTAAAACCATTCAGCTGTTTAGAGACATTCATTTTCAGTAAATCAACCGGAATTCACCACGAAATTCACGTTCCAATCAGAATGACATCCCTGCTTTAAATCTGTTTCTCTTTCTGCTGCTGCCAGCTGTCATTTCAGGCAATGTGTGCAACCCTCCTCCTCCACCTTCCACCTCCAGTCACCCGGGGTCTTCCTCCAGCAGAACGCTCCGTCGACTCTTTCGGTCTGGTCTTAAGGCTCCTTCGCCTCCACCACCAGTGTCTAGACTCCATCGGGGGGGCTTCTCTACCCCTTTAAAAATTATTTTATAACAATGACTCCAAAGACTCTGTACAGTTCATATTATGCATAAGTACAATAAATTGTCTCTCCTAATTGAAATGCACTGGGTGAAAGGCAGAGAACATCAATCTTTGAATTTATTGGGGGAAAAAATGCTTTCCAATGCAATGTAGGGGAATGTTTACTTTACTCTTTGAATAATCCTAAAATGATATTACCCATAAAAATTGCCAATAATATAAAAATATTAAGACCAAATTACTTCTAATTTAAATGAGAAAAAAGCATTGGGTCAGCAGTACTCTAATAAGGCAGTCTGAGTGACCTTACTGGCCACTTTGGCAAATAATATGTGTGAAGCAAAAGTTCACAGCCAACAAATATAATGAGAAGTACATTCTCCTTGGTGTATGCACTGATTCCAACACTAATTATCCAAGACCTCACAGTGGCTTTGAATGCACAAGGGCATTCTGACACCACTTTGTGTTTCAAACTTTGAATATGCCACCTTTTAATGATGTGGGCAAAAGCAGATGAGACTAGTTGGTGCTTACCATTGACTGTAAAATAAGTAGAGCATGTGTGACGTCACCCATTGGTTTGTGGAGATCTGCTACCCGTTGTTGAGGTTGCCGTTACGGGGTCAGCCATCCTGGTTAAGATTTATTTATCTGATTAGGACAATGCTCATTAATTAACATTTCTGTAAATGCACCAGTGTTAGCCAGTTGGCTAATTTTCAACTGTAGTGCTAGTTACGTAGCATGCATGTCTTTACGGTGGGAAGAACCCACACAAACACGGGGAGAACATGCAAACTCCACACACACAGACCCTTTCTAGACCAGTTATCGAACTCTGCAGTGCCAACTTGCTGTGAGGCAGAAGTGCCAACCACGGAGCTACCGTGCTGCGGATGTGAGGATTTTAGACGAGAGGAAGGAGTGAGGGAGGACCCTTACACACTTTCACCAGCAATCACATCATAGCCACGCCCTTAAACACCCCCTGCTTTATCGCTGATTAAAATCAATGAGACCATAATTCAAAAAAAGAACATCATTCTGTGTTGCAGAAGACTTAATACTAGCAATTGAGACCATAAAGTCATTATGAAAATGTTTACTGAGGTAATTAATCAAGTGAGAAGTGGGTCACTTTGTCATAGACCTCCTTTTGCAACTGCACGTGTCGCGCCCTGCTGGACTTCAGATAGAATGCAGGTCTAAGGCTCTTCCACATCTGCAGCACTTTGCCGAAGTGGATGCTTTCTGCATTAATATTAACAGTCAATGGAGCTAACCCACTGCTAGCATCAGCTCTGCTCGGCTCGACTCGGGCCAGGGTGCCCCATCCTCCAATTTCCATTGCAGATTTAAGACATATAAGTCATGGAGATGCTGTAGGAAACTGCTGTGACCTAACGCGACACACACACATAACATCGAAGGTGTGTGGTTTTGGATTCTCAGCATGGGGCTGTTTGTCAGAAGACAAATGTCAAAAGAAGCTGGAGGCAACAAAAAAATACCGCTGGCTAAACTGTTTAAAAATGGGGGGTATGTTCTGGACCCACTTCTGATTAGTGACGATTCTCTCCGACCCGCCTCAGCTCAATTGGAACCTTGACGGAGGTGGTACTAAAAAAAAAAATACCTGTCGGCAGGTTCCAGGGACTTAATGGAAAACCAAAAAAGGCGAGTAGAGTTGAGGCGAGTCGAGCAGGTACCACATCATAGAAAAACGCCATATGGTATCATGAAATGTTTTCTTTCACATAACGTCATATCTTGGCTCAATTCAGCCGAACAGACTGGTGCTTCGGAATTAATTGTACATAAAAAAGTATTTCATGCCACATTTTGTTTTATGTTAGTGGCTCAACCTACAGGTATTTATCTAACTGGCATTTATCGCCATGTGGTGCCCCATGGCAATGTACATCTCTCACAGAAGCCTTTCAGCTGCAGTAAATACTGACTGTCAGGAGTTACATCTGCCTTTATGCACTATTCATAGACATTCCTTTGGTCTATAATAATAGGGGAAAAATTTGACATTTCAATTAAACAACTTGGTATGGTGTATTTTATTGTGTTTGATGTTGACTGTTATGTGATGAGTTACATTTGTTATTTCGAGGCGATGCTCTTGCATTCCAAATCATGAAACATTAACAACTTGGTGACATTTTTTCTATGTTCATATGCAAATATTCAATTCTATTTAATGAAAGTTATTATTATTTGCATCGCTCTTCATTTCAGCACAGACAGGAAGCACCTGCATAGAACAGCTTAGCTCACAGTGTGTTTCCCTGCGTAAATAATGAAATTGAAAATTGGAAAACAGTGACTTTCTCTTCTGCTCCAACAAGCGTCTAGGTTATGAAAATGTATCTGGTCTAAATAGCACAATGGTGGTTTATCGGCAGCTTTCTGCCACTTCATTTATGTAACTGATGCTGTATGCGGCTGTCTGCAGCCGACAGACTCATTATTTTGTTGTTTTGCAATTATGGGTCAAATGAATGAAATTCTCAAACATGAATACTGCATCATTATTCTCATTTTCTGTTCCACCAGAACATGCTTATATAAACACAATCTAAGGACATTGAGGTCACTCGGAAAGTTGAAATATTCAAACTAAAATGTTTGATATAGAAAAGTCTGGACGGAAGCTTGTTCACAAAAATAGAAAGTCCTGTACATACATTATTTAAATGATAACCTGCTTTGTCAATCAGCTTCCTATAATGAGCAAGTTAGTTAGTTTGGGTATTTTGCGAGAGCTTGTGTTTCTGTTTTTGTCCTTGCTTTTCTTACTGGTTTGAAGTAGGCAGGGCTCAGTTGGAAAACGTTGACGTCATGTATTTTCATGCACCAATCAGAGTTTAGCAACATTCAAATCAACTTCTTTAACCACCTTTAGTTGTTGTTTTTTTTAATCATGAATATTGAAGCGCCACACATTTTGCTAGTGGTAGTTATGGGATAATGCTAAATTATAAAGTAACAGTAGCACAAGTAGAAAAGAGTAATAAAGTCAGTAAACTGACTCACTAATGGTCAACTACAAAGCAATATCCAGTTAAAGTGTACAACATTGGCAAACATTGGCCGCAATAATCTACAGGTCATACCAGACCAAGTATCTGAGCTGCAGCATTAAAATGCCTGGGATTGAATTGAGCAAGAATTGTTATTAATTCAACTTTTAATTTGTAAGAGGAAGAATGTCTTATTTCGTCTTTTTAAAGTTACATAAACAAACTACAATGAATCTCAAATACACTGCAGATGCATGTTACTTAATTGTACTTTAGCTAAATTACAAAAATTGGGCATGTGCCCAAATGTATCTAGCTAGAAAACAGGGCAACTAAGTCTTCATCCATATATAAATACTAATCTAGAGTGAAAAATATGGAGTCAGCCAGAGTTGCAATAAATTAAGATTGAACAATGGTGTTTTGGACATTTTTCATGTTGTTGCTGCACTGACAGACCGCGGGGGTTACAGGCAGTAATGTCAGTGCCAGAAACCGTTTGCCCAACACACCAACATGTGTGCTACCCTTGTGACCACACACATTTAGTGTGGATAATATTGTCAAGGCAGTGACCCTTGAAAGAGAAACGCTGAGGCAAAAATTAAAAAAAAAGAGGCCTTGACTCGCTCCTGTCCTGAAATCTCAATTTCACTCTGGCTCCTCCATTGCCTTGACAAGGTCAGGCTGGCAGCAGGAATTCGTCTCGCCCCCTAATCTGGAGATTACATTCTCGACGGCCGGGCTAGGCCCTCCCTTCTTCCCCTTCCCTTTCTGCCTCTCTCCCTGCAACCCTGCCAGCCTGGCTCTCTCTACTGCGAGGTAACGAGCCAAGACCCGCTTACAGTGTAGAGATAATGTCCACGGATTAAGACAGAGAACCCCTCAAGTGGTGCCTCTTTCATTTCAGTATCCGGCCTGTGAAGCATCATAAATACATCCAGCCAGTCAGGGACTCCGTTCTGTGGCTCTCTGTGGAAGTCAAACTCTGTCCTCTTATGGACGCGTATGGTAGCAGACGATCTTAAGTCGTCAAACTCGTTGGTAATGGCCAGAACATTAGACAAATACAAAAGACCATTTTCAAGGCAGAAATCATGGGATCTTTAGGAATTCACAAATTTAAAACAGTTGTGTAACAACAGTAAAAGCTCACTGCAGATTCCCTTGGGTGGCCGGGTTGTTCAAAGTGCACCAGCTTGTTTTTGAGGCCTTTAAGCGTTCAGCTCTTCTTAAAGATGCCAGAAGTGCTACAGGCTTCTAGCTGATGTGACAGCATTCTGTATACTTTAGGCCTGTGTTGTTTGCTTATCATTAGGATAGTTGTGGGTGCAGTTATCTTGGCACCTGTTCATTTAAAGACATGCTCGCAAGGGGATTATCAAAGTGTTCACAACCTGCCAGAGGACTTTACAAATTTGCCTTCATCCATGAAATCATGAGCAGCTGCATTAGACAGCAAAGCGTATTAGATGGAGGTCTTATGGGATAAGGCATCGACAGTAAGTGTCTTGCAAGTATACAAAGTTGTTCTCCATGTCTGTGGGGTTATTTGTGGTCAGATGTAAAATTTAATTGGTAAGGATTTTTAAAAACTAGATAAAGGACCAGAGATTAAGAAATAGTGAAAATTAGCAAACCAACAATACACTACATTTAATCAAAAAATATTTGATGTCCTTAAAAAGGTTTCCTCATAATGTGTTTCCTGGATTTCCCTGCCTGCATTCTCTCACCACACTGGTTAGCATTTAGATTCCCACTGAGTAGTCCACAGGGGCAGATGCAGTCAGGTTCAGAAGAAACCAAGAGACATGAAAGGACGTGTTTGTGTGGGCATCACTTTTTAGCCATAACCCAACTAAACACTAAGACCCATCTCATGCTTCTCAGGTGATAAATATTTTAATGCAACTATTTGCAAATATTGGGCACAAACTCAGTGATTCATTAGTAACCATATCATGAATCAACTCTTCAATTCATCTTTGATAAAGTAGACTTTTTGGCACATGGGAACACTTTTGCTGAGCTGTTTAAAAATCAATAAAAAGTCCATTAATGCATACTTACCAGAGAAAAACTAATTCTACTGATCATATTATAACAACTTTGCATATGTATTTGAACAGACTCAGTAACCTTGCTCATGACTGAAGTGCTAAGTGCATTAATGAATATTATAATAAGACACGTTGTGTAACGTGTTGACTATGCTACATACAGCGAATGTTATTTCTTAAGTAAATTTATAGAACATTCTAAACCGTAGCCTAAAAGAAAAAGTCTGAATATGCAATGAGTTTGATCCTCAAACATCCTATATAGGTTAATAATATTCCCCCATACATAATTCAAAATAAGTCTAATCAAAAAATATTCTGTTTTCATACAATAGATTAGAAAACATCCAAAATGCTCTAAAGTTTCCTAAAAGCATCAGGACTATAGAAGGTTTGTAGATCCATCAGATAAGTTAAAGATTAACACACATGCTGTAGGATAGATTTCCAATAAAATGATCTTTTTTAGGCATATACTGTATCTTCTTGGGCTGCCATAATGTAAATATTATATTTGAGAATGTGGTAAGGGGGGCACAAACAGTTACTGAGGATGGAGCTAAACTTGAATCAAATGGAGGCTGAAGACTCCGAAGTGAGAAGGAACCGGCCTGGCCTGGAAGTGGAAACGTTAGTTACAAGAGTAATATTTCATTCCATTAGGAGAGTCTATGGGAAAAACGTGCCCTAGCTTCAGAAACAATGCCAATTCAAAAACACATTGGAAAATCGAAAACAAACACAACACAAATGTGCTGCCAATGCAAAAATGTGCTGCAGAAAGCAACAACAAATACATTAACAACAAATACAGAAGCAAAGCAAAAAAAGAAGAAAAGGAAAGTGTATGCGAGTGCCAGTTCCTCTCTTCTTAACTCCAGCGGTGTCTCTTCTGCTTCTATTAGCCCTCTGCAGTAATGGGGATTGACTTATAGTTCCTATAGATATACATATTGCTATATACTGTAGGGATGCAGTGATGTCTTCGCTGCTGTTGCAAATAGTATACAACCATAATCTATTGTTATCTAATTCTAGGATTTTGTTAGTTTACACAATGGATTGACTCTCACCAGCTAAGTTTCCTTTCAAATTTGGCAAAAGGTTGCCTACATTTCCAGAAATCGCCAAAGGAAAATGTGATTTAACATCCGTTTACATCCACTGGTGTTATAAACATACGTATGAGGTATTGGTGATGTTCATTCTCCACTCGTGTGCCAATAAACATTTGCAGAAAAAGAGGGTACAATGAAAAGACGTGATTAAAAGAGCGCCAGTCAAACCTCAAATATATGACGAGGATGTGGAAAACATGCTGGAAACATGGCATTTCTGTTCTGTAACACGTCTGTGGAGATTTATGCTTCATGCACAATATGACTTTTTAATGGGTTTATTTGCTAAGTCCATTAACCTTGCCTTGTTTCATTTTGCTTTCTTTATTTTTTATTTGACCACAGCCAAAATGAAAATATGCATATATAACAGGTAAACACACTTTGGGATTTGTTTTAATGGGAAATAAATCAAATTAGGAATATATTCAGGTGTTGGCTCGGGATGATTCTGCTTTGTACTGCCGCCTGTTGGGGACAGGTACACAGAAATTATGCAAGCAAGTATGTGGTCAACTACTCTTATGTTGAAGCGGTGTTACTGTACAGCAAATATTTATGCTGGAGAAAAGCAAGTATATAACAAGCCTGATGCAGAGTGACCCCCTGTACTTGTAATCATAAGTGAAACTGGGAAAATAAGGCTGACAAAGGAGGAATGCACTTACAAAAAATAATGACCATGAAGTGAATAACTTAAATATGTAATGAAAATAAGATATAATTGCAGACTCTTTTTTTATGTGTCCGCGGTCAAGGAAAAGCCTCCATTATACCAAAAGTGGACCACATGAATTAATAAAAGGCCTGCATGATCTTGATACATTGGACTGACACTAGAAGACACCCTTTGACTGTTCTCTGTTCAGATTACACTTTAGATGAATCACCGTCTTTGTTTGGCAATCCACAGTACCCGTGCAGCCTGTGATGCTTTCTCTTCATTAGGCTGACTCCACACCAGTGTGCACAACAAAACACCAAGCCCCAGTGGATGTATGTCCTGAATGAATAGGGAGGAAAGAAAAGGATGGAAAGCTACATCATTTGAAACACTTATTAGGCCTAATTAGCAATAAATTATCTGTCTGGTCACACCCAAACCTTAAACCTGGACATCAGCATAACAAGACCACAGCAAGGCCACTTTATCCCAGAATTAACATAAGCTGATGTTTATCGGTTCGACATCCTTTGCCTAATGACGTTTCCCATAAAATTGTCATTAGGCTGTGAAAGGGGGTGGGGGTGGGGGGTGGATATGGGTGAATGGGATTTGCTAGGAGTGAGGAGATTTGAGGATGAAAATTAAAACTGTGCAGCTTAATGTCCATCATTATCTGAGATTCATCACAGGCTGCATTATCAAAATACACTGAATCATCATAACTGATAATGACCAGACCACCTTCATTTTTTATTTCAATTACTCATTGCGTGTCAACCATAGACAAATGCACGCTAGTGCCTCTTAAAAGCATTGAGCACTGGTTTTGGATATACAAACACTGCACTTCAGATTCCAGGAAATAGAGAAATTCATTTCCACGCTAAGTCAGCGAGCATTAGAGAAGCATTAAAAGGTGGTTATGATATTATGACACGCATATTATTTTCTAACATTTTCCAACACGGTGTTGAGCAAACACGCTGCCTCTCAGCATCGCTTGTCCTCTGAAGCTAACTGAGCCAAATCAATTAGATTGCAGTCTGTCATCTTTCCATGGGAGTGAGCATCAAACAATTCACGTACAACAAGATCAATATTGCAAATGAAATAAAGCACTTGATGTTCTCCAGTGGAGATATACTCATTTCTACACAGAGACGGTGTTTGGCATCCACAGGGAGGTGGATGGCAAAGACTCTGGATCAGCTCTACAAATACATCCTCTGTTGTTTTATTACCAGAGATTATCTAACAGTTTTGTATTTGGGATTAATAGGCAATGCGGCTGAGAACATCGAACAGTAGATGTGTGTATTTATCCAATTTTCTCTATTACAGGTAGCTCATTGTATTTCCTAACAAAACATGAATATGGATCTGTATTAGCTCAAAGAGGCACATATGATTCATAGAAGATGAACTCACATTATTTTTCAAAGAGGTTGCAAACATTTCTGCTCGATTTCAGTGGGCAGAGCCAACCATCCGGTGTTTTTTCAGGCTGAGAAACGGAATTGAATTGTAAAGTGAAGGGCCACTCAAATGATTAAAAGCGTTAAGTTCAACGTACTTGTCTGTGAAAACAGTTGTAAAACCTCAATGTGGCTCGTTATTCTGAGCACAAAACATCATTGGAGTTAGCTTTGTTTTCAAGCTGGGATTGTTGACCTATTCAATTGAACAATGTGGGAATTACCAGGTAGAGAAAGTCTAATTCAAGACTATTGAGTTGCATTATGGGAAGTGCAGGATTCACTAACTGAACCATGTGAAGTCTTTTGAAAACAAACATGGTAGCACCTCTGCTATTATTTGGTAAAATGTAAACTAACCATTAAGTATGTTAATTACTACTATCAAATGTAATTATTTTTTGTATCGTTTTTCTTTTGACTCTCATTCACACATCAATTCCAGCGTGCTACCATGCAGGATGGCCTAACCATTGTGAGTTTGGGGTTCAGTTTCTTGCCCAAAGGACGCTTTGACATGTGGACAAGAGGAACTGGGGATTAGGGTTGGTTACCGAAATCCGGTGCCAATATGACAAAGCAGAAAATAAGGTGTTACTTAAATGCCTGAGCTGCACTCTGGTGCTCCAAAACAGGCGTTAAAGGTAACAGAAGCATCACTACAAAATTACTGTAAAGATTGCAAAAAGCAAGGGGGGGGCATGATAGTGGATGGCTGCTAGCTGGCTGGGGGCTGACTGTGGATGTGTCCCCGGGCTGGGGCTGTAATGATAGTGGATGGCTGCTAGCTGGCTGGGGGCTGACTGTGGATGTGTCCCCGGTCTGGGGCTGTAATGATAGTGGATGGCTGCTAGCTGGCTGGGGGCTGACTGTGGATGTGTCCCCGGGCTGGGGCTGTAATGATAGTGGATGGCTGCTAGCTGGCTGGGGGCTGACTGATCGTGGGCCAAAAATCGTGATACGAACCACATGCTGGGTTTGGTGTATCGTTGCAGCCCTACTGCACGTGATGCTAGTTACCACTACCCTTGGCAGCAGGTAACGTTAGCTATTAGCTGGCATAAACACAGTTACATGCTGACAGCTGAATGGTCTAACATGTGAGTGTATTCCCTGGAAAGGATCCCAACACTGGGACATACAGTCTGCAGCTAAAGACACAGAGCCTAGCTGCACTTTAAGACACCATGGCCACTGCCCTTGTCTGAGTTGTAGGAAGGAAACAAATGGACAATGGAGGCTCTACCTCCTTAGTCAAAGCCCCCTGTATACCGGTTTGTGTACAATTATTTATAATTCTAAAAGGTTATTTAGCTTCGACAAAGAAACATTAATCCATAAAAAAGGTACATTCCATAGAGCAAATGGTAAAATATTGCAACATCACTTCCTTCTCTTCAGGTGTTAGAGTCATTGCCTTCACTGCAGCAGCAGAAATAGCTTCTGTCTGTTAGCTTTTGCTGGCTTACACACACTCTAAGATGGATGCAGAACAACTTACTGGCATGGCATGGTGCCAAATATGTTTGTTTCATGCTCAATCAGAAATCAAAAACATTTTTGAATTCATTGTCACTTGCTAGAAAATCAATTGTGATTTAATATTTTAGGTATCCAATAGCCAACAAGCAGTAATTACTTGCTATTAAAATTTTAAAAAAGTTCAATAAGGCAGAGTTATGCTTAGGAGAAGTGGTTGAAGAGAGCTGTATCAGAAGATCCTGTTACAGTGTAAGTTTATAACATGCTGTTACTGATATCGCAGCTTCTCTCTCTTTCTCTCTGACTGTATTACAAAACAACCAAAATGTTAGAGACTGTGGCTCAAACACAAGATGAGACTGATCAGTGTTACTCTGTATGATGAGACTAATGGCATTTTTCCATTACATGGTACCTGCTCAACTCAGCTCGACCACCTTGCCCCGTCCTCCTTTTTCCATTGCAGAATTAGTACCACCTCATGCGTGAGGTGAGCATGGCTGGTCGTCATAGTGACGCCACAGGAAACTGCTGTCACCTAATGCGACACATAGAACGTCAAAGGTGTGTTGATTTTGATTCTCTGCATGGGGCTGTTTGCCAGAAGACAAATTTGTGTCAAAAGAAGCTGTATGCAGCAAAAAAAACATTATTGCAACACTATTTAAAAATGGCGGGTTTGTTCAGAATCCCCCCCCCGTCTGTCTCTAGCAATGATGACGCAGTGATTAGTGATGATTCTCTCCAACCAATCAGTAATCTGCAGGTTTTCACGTCACCTTTCGCCTCAGCTCGCTTGGAACCTCGAGGTAGTACTAAAAAAAGTACCTGGGACTTTTTATTGTAATGGAAAACCAAAAAAGGCGAGTAGAGTCGAGGAGGTACCATGTAATGGAAAAACGGCAAAAGTCCACAGTCACCCCAGTGGCTTTGTGAGACTCTAATTAGGCACAGTGTTGTTTTGGGCAAAATGTTAGTGTGATACTGGCAAAATGCTCACACAGACTATGCTTACAGTACATGCTGCTATTTCAGTGTGGACCAAAGTGGTGAGCCAACCAACCAACCAACCAAGCAATGACCAACAGACACTGTCATCCCTTGTAGGCAGGATTAGTCTTGACTCGTTCATTTATTTTCACTTCTTCATAAATAAGTTTGCACTCACGGAACTAGAGAAGAGACGTCGCTTCAGCTGGTGGTAAACTTTCTTGTACAGCCAAGTCTTTAATTTAATCTAAACATTTCCCCAAGCTTCTCTTTGACAGGAATCCACATTAAAAATGTTTGACTTGTTGTTCTACTTTCCAACTTTTTCTCCAATGTTACATTACGTTATGTTACATTAGGGTAAAAAGACTTTTACTTTAGTTAAAAACATCTATCTAGAACAGGGCACATAGCTCAAAAACATAGAAACAGCAGATTGCAAAATTGTAATAATAATAATAACTAGAAAATTCCGCAGAAATTTTATCAGTGTGCCTGCTACTGGGTGCACATCCACATACACACACATTGGAAACAGCAGTTAGGAGTCAGTTGGTCAACATTGTCTCCAGGGAACAGTGTCATGATAGGTGTGTCTGTGTCTGAGTGTGTGTGTGTGTGAGTGTGTTTGTGTGAGAGAGTGTGTGTGTGTGTGTCTGTGTCTGAGAGTGTGTGTGTGTATGGGGGGGGGGTGTGTGGTGTGTATGTGGGTGTGTGTGTTGTGTGTGTGTGTGTGTGTGGTGTATGTGTGTGTGTGTGGTGTGTGTGTTGTGTCTCTCTGTGTGTGTGTGTGTGTGTGTGTCTGTACGCGTGTGTTTGTTGTGTCTCTCTGTGTGTGTGTTTGTGTGTGTGTGTGTGTGTGTGTGGTGTGTATGTGGGTGTGTGTGTTGTGTGTCTCTCTCTGTGTGTGTGGTGTGTGTATGTGGGTGTGTGTGTGTGTTCTGTGTCTGTGTGTGTGTGTGTGTGTGTGTATGTGTGTGTGTGTTGTGTGTCTCTCTGTGTGTGTGTGTGTGTGTGTGTGTGTGTATGTGGGTGTGTGTTGTGTGTCTCTCTTTGTGTGTGTGTGTGGTGTGTATGTGGGTGTGTGTGTGTTGTGTGTCTCTCTGTGTGTGTGTTTGTGTGTTTGTGGGTGTGGTGTGTATGTGTTGTGTGTCTCTGTGTGTGTGTGTTGTGCGTGTGTGTGTCTGAGTGTGTGTGTGTGGTGTGTATGTGGGTGTGTGTTGCGTGTCTCTCTGTGTGTGTGTGTCTGTGCGTGTGTGTGTGTCTGAGTGTGTGTGTTGTGTGTCTCTCTGTGTGTGTGTTGTGCGTGTGTGTGTCTGAGTGTGTGTGTGTGTTGTGTCTCTCTGTGTGTGTGTGTCTGTGCGTGTGTGTGTGTGTGAGTGTGTGTGTGTGTGTGTGTGGTGTGTGTGTGTTGTGTCTCTGTGTGTGTGTGTGTCTGTGCGTGTGTGTGTGTGCGTGTCTGTCTCTGTCATGCTGCAGCCCCTCCCTCTTTCCTCTCAGTAACAGAACATGTTGCTATGGTGATTTAATCAAAAAAGGTGCGAGATACTTTTTTTTTTGTTATCTGTAAGCAGTTGGTGAGCCTATTGGTGAGCCTAGCGCGAAAAGTATTAGTCCGATAGACTCCATAGTTACATGTCTGCGACCGGCACAAGATTCCCTACATTTTGACCAACTATGATGTCTAAAGAGGTAAAACTGGAGGAGAGAGACAAATTTGTTTGGGGAAGAAATCACTGAATCGTACTGGTTTTTTCATAGCTTCTGTCGACAGTTGGTAGATCACAGCCAACAGTTTAAGTCCGATAGACTCCAGAGTTACATGTCTGCGACCGGAACAAGATTCCCTACATTTTCACCAATAATGAAGTCTGAAGACTGAAAACTGGAGGAGAGAGAGCAATTTGTTTGAGAAACTTCCAGAGATCCGTGCGAAGCCTCCCACTCTGTCGTCCACTCTAACTCTGAACATTCCGCCACATACACACACATTGGAAAATCTGAGACGGTCTGAAAACGGGACGAAACGTCAACTGTGATTTGGGAGAAACCGTGCTTGATATCTGAACGCCCATTCAGCCCAATAAACGCCAAAGTCTTGTCTTCGGTTTAAACTTTTAATCATGTTTCTACGTTAAAGTATGGCGATACAGCACGGTCCCAAAGAGGGGGCGTTTTGAGCGATGTTGAGTGATTTCCCGAACATTTCCCATTCAAGTCAATGAGAGATTTTTGCCGTATTTTGGCCGATTTCGGTAAAACCACGCGGCAAATCTCTTTGAAAAGTCATAGCACACCATTCCCGATCATTACCCACATGTCGGTGAAATGTGGTGCGCGTGTTGGCAACGCTTTGGGACTAGTAGCGGGACGAAATTTGGCGGAAGATTAAGAATAAGAAATAATAAGTATGGGCAATAATAGTCATTGTGCCGATTGCACATCGGCACACTGAATAATACATTCTAATTCAAACAAACTCAAAATAATTTTAGTTAACTTTTGCTCCTACAGGACGGATCGTTTTTAATAATATGTGAAGGAATCTGAAGTGACTTCACTCACCTCATTTCTTTACTTTCAATTAAAAATGCCATAAAATCGTCCATGTTCATTGTCATGCCAAGAAATTGCAGATCCCTTTATATTTTGGGGCTTTTCAAATGAATGTGTCAGAAATTGCTGACACTTAGTCCCAGTGACACTAGCTATCACCACTGTTAACTGATCCTCAGCGCACCTTGCAACATTAACACAAGAGTCCCCGTTACACTGGAGACAAAAACATCCTTTATGAAATGGCTTGAGAAGAGTTTATAATTGCTCCAAACAAAATAGTACTTAGCTTATGTACGTCACTTTGATCTACTCGTGTGCAGAAAACAGCTGAGTGTAAAATGTGAGAAAAGTAAAACAAGACATCCAAAAGAAAAAGTCTTGATTAAGCAGGAAACAGACATTTTGAAGCAGAGCCAGATGCCTCTAAGAAGATTCCAGTCTTACTGCTCAGGGAGCGGACCATGACGAGTTTTACAGTTATGAGGGAGGTCTTAATGAGTCTCAGAGGGCTCTGAAGAGGGAAGAGTGACTTCATACCGCCTAACAGAGTTGCTTAGGCGTACTGCACGGATGATATGTGTCCTATGAGGGGAGAAATCCCTTCTATCCCTCCTTAGCTCTTACTTGATTTATTTTACTTCCTACTACACTTTGCACTTACATGACCCATCTATCGTCACATGACTATTTCAAAGCCACTCAGGCTCGCTTTTGGTTGTTCGGAATTTTTTATTGTGATCTGGGAAAAACGGCTGGGCTGGTATTTTATCAATTATGTGATATGAGACTAGATATCGATATACTAATGTATTTTGGACATTGTAATATAGCTTAAGTGACCTTTTTGTGTAGATATTTTGTTAACGCACCAATTGTCAAACATACAATTTTGTTGCAATATTGATATCGAGGGATTTGGTCAAGAATATTGTGATATCTGATTTCTCCCTATCACTATAGGGAAAAATCCCTATCTGGATTTAGTCCAGATGAAAGCATTGGCTGAAAATGTAAAATATCATAACTGGTATGTGGAAGTTGTCATTATCTACAGGGCAAATCTCAGGCTTTATAATATACTGTAGGTGCTCACTGAAAGAAAGTGTTTTGACCATGAACTCGACGCCACGGCGGAGGTGAAACCAACAGCTCTATATTGGGTTTGTTGAATAGACTCCATTTCTTTTTCCTGTTACAGGCTGTCTCTACTGAGACTGCAACAAGACTGTTAGCAGAGGAGCAGGAACAAGAGATCATTCAAGGTTTTGATGCATAGGTCTATATTCTTCTTTTTCTTCCCATAACTTGATAGATAAGTATTTATTTATTTTTACTTAGCTTAATTATTTAAGTTTGACACATAAAAAAGGACAGCTAAATAGATGTAGTTTTTCGGTGTGAAATGACCTTCCGTGTCATTCTCATATGAATCATCCGATTCATGGCCAGTGTATGCAGGATTTCTCTAATGAGTTGAGGAACTAATTAAATAATTATGTGATACTTTCCACATTTCTTATGCCGTACTTCCATTACATTGCTGTCAAGAGTTTAATTATAAAAAGGAGATTAAAATGATTTTACACTGATCAAATATTAATACAGCTCGTGCGATCATTTCTCTTGGCCCTCATATTTCATCATAATAAGTTGAGTTGTATAGGATATTTTTCTCGCTGTGTCATTTATCCGGAGGAGACTCGACCTCAATGAAAAAACCAGCTGCAAATGACTGAAGATGAAGCGTCTGTCTGGAGTTTTAAATCGTGTAAGTACAGTAACGTGTGTGTTTGCCCACCTCTCAACCGGTAGCCATAGAAATTGTGTCCGTTACAGGATGGAGAAAATTAGATGGCTCAGACACAGTTTGGACAACAGTGAAAAGTACTTCAGCGCCTACTCAGTGTCCCATGGCGGCATATAGAGTTACAGTTAGTGATATCCTAGAATGGACTAGAAATTGATACACAATGCTCTCTTATTTCCAGGCACGCACACTGAAATCATTGTTCACTTTTACTTTTCTGTGCAGCTTTCACTTTGAAAGAATGGAACACGGCTGCTAAATTTGGCAGAAAGAGCCGGTGTGGTGGGCTATTACCGGGATAGGAAACCAAAGAGATTACATCCAAGGTGGGGGAACATGGGTTTAACTTGTGGTAGCCAATTCGGAAACATTTGTCCATGAATCCTTAATTCCAGAGTGCAATTACATTCACTGATATATATATATATAATATATATATATATATATATATATATATATATTTCTTTATTGACAGACTCAAGGTCCAGATAAAAAGTACACTCAACACATTACAAAAGGGGTTCAGATCAAACACAAACATAAATACATATAGACAAACTGACTCCCAAAAATATCACAAAGAAAACACACATACATACCATAGCTTCAGTGGGGGGGGGGTGTTAATGGTTGCCCATGTCCATCTTCAGTGGCAGCTATTTTATGTATGGGGAACATGCTTGAGTGTAGCTTAAGTCATTTTACTTTAGTTTGTTTTAATTGTAAATGTGTCATCTTTGTGCCCGTAGGTGTGCTGGTCTTACAGTGAGGTGTGTTCAGGTGCATTCTGGGCATGCTGGTATTACAGGGAGGTGTGTTCAGGTAAATTCTTGGCCTATTGCTATTTTGAGGGAGTGGGAAGTGATCGTGCCATTGACCAACAAAAACTTGGTTTTAAAGTCAATAACCCAGCATTTCATATTACGATTTTAAGAGCTCATTAGTAAAATGGGCCTAGGCGATTGCACATTGTGCACACTATGCTTGTTACACACACAGACACACACACACACACATACACACGCACACACACACACACACACACACACACACAGGGAAGCGCAGCAGCACACACACGAGATACAAAATAAAAATATTACGGTGCAAATCCTCCATCATAATAGCAATACGCCAGAGTACAAACGCGCCTGGCTTTTAAAGTGAATGGGAGATGACACTTCCACGGACACTTTTATCCGCCGTCAAACAAGCAAATGTGGATTCGGACATGCCCTAAACGCACCTTTGCCAGGCGCTTCACGCTGTGCACTTAGATTGTTAAAATAGGGCCCCACATATTCAGCTTACATATTTTTTATCATTCTATGGGAAGGATCACTTGAACACTATTGTTTTTGTTTTTGAAAGTCACCACTTTCTACTGTTATTAGAAAAAAGCGTAACTGTTACTCACAGTAGATATTAATAATTTAACATTTTTGTAAAAAAGCAGTTGTTTAATGGTAAAAGAAAAAAATCTGCATCTACCAAAGTCAATAATTAACATGTCATGTCCTGCTGGTTGCTTTCTAATCCACAATGATGCGAGAACTGCCCTCTTAAACCACAAAGTTGTAAGAATCAAAGAAACCACCAACATGTTAATTGGTGTGATTAGGAGGCGCAAAAATGACACCGAGGGAAAGAAGCCAGCTGGTCCCCTTCCAGTTCCAGTTGTTAATCTAAACTAAGATAACCCTAAACTGGCTTTAGTTTCATATTTAGCAGAAAAAGACATGAGAGTGCTATTAATATTCTCATCCAACTCTCATCGAGTAAGAAAATAAAGCGAAATTCCCAAAAAGTCAGATTACTTCTTTAAAAGTTAAGGCTGGCTATATTTTAAACCAATCCCACTGGCATTAATCCACCACTGAAAATTGTCCCTAGCAAATGCACTAATTATTAGTAATGTTTAATGTTTGCTAAAAAGTGAAGTGCCCAGCTGTTTTTAAGGAATGTACGTAGCCTTCTCTAGCCTTAAACTACATTTATTGGTTTTAGATCTTCAATAGAAACAAACGGGCTAAGGGAAGGATACTGCAAACTATTATTTGGTAAATTACTTCCAATGAAATATTTGTATAGTTTCTCCATTTGCTGCTGTTAGGGGTCGGCTCGGCTGCAGACGATCAGGTAAGATAAAATATCAAATCTAGGGAAGATGTTAGTGTACAGTGTTGCTACATGGCAAGTCTAGAGAGGCAGAGCGTGACAAAAAGAGAGTTGTTGATGGAGTGGGGGGGGGAGGGGAAGGGAACACGAGGTGGAGGGGTGGTTAGCAGTAGGCAGCTGGGGCTGGCTGTGCTGAACGGGCAGCAGCCAGGCTGATGGATTACACCGGCTCTCTCCTGGGTAAACGGACACCGCCACCCCTCCCCTTTTAACAATGTCTCAGCCTGTATCGTCATTGAAATGTCTCCAAAGATGGAGGTGAACATGCAGCTGAGCCACTTAATCTGAGAGGCTACGTTTCTACCGCAAGCCCTGGATTTCGACCCCCCTCAAGAAAGATCTCTTCTAAACAAATCTGATATAACTTTCTACTAGTATCAGTATTATCTGTGAGCCAAGAGCAATGCTGAAAAACAAGACAATCCAACCGCTCATCGATTCAGTCAAGACTAATTGCCAGGAAAGAAGCCCATATTGTTTTCATACATATTTCCTATCTTATTGTCATTTGCAGTGCAGCAAGGAGCAGAGCGACTGCTCTGCCGTGGCTTGGCGTGTGGTTTTACAGGTTATGACACCAGGGATCATCATTGCCTCTCCTAGTAGAAACAAGGCCTTTAAGGGCCCGCTGATAGCAACACAAGCCGCTTCTATCAGGTCCGTGCTAAAAGGTCACGCTGCTTAAGAGTGTACTCGTACTCGGGCTAAATAAATAATGAGGAATGAGAATGTGCGAGAGAGCAAAGCAGAGCAAATTAACCCCCCCCCCCCTCCCTCCCTAAACACACACACATGTACTTTCCCGTTTTCATATCATAGTGTCTATGTCAAGGGGCTGTCCTCATGTTTCACAGCTACAAACTCAGTCCTCAGTAAAGCCCTTGACATTTTCTCAACTACTTCATGAGCCTTTTGGAGCGTGGAAATCCCACAGCCCTGTCTGAATGTGTTTGCTGTGCTGAATGGCAGAGTAACAAATTAGCAGTAACATTCATCATCATTCACGGGAGCTGTGATCCCTTTTAAACACTTACACAAATATCTGAAGCCACATTTAAAATATAATTACATCATTTTCCTTATTATTATTATTATTATTTCCTTCGCTTCCCTAAAAGTGTGTCTTGGAGCAAAAAAAAGCCAAATTATAGATAAAACTATTATGGTTGTAAATAATTGGTACTTAATACGTCATTTTCATGAACAACATTCAAATGTCTACTCAAGTCAACTTGCTCAAATACAGACCACTGATTGGTAAGAGAGAACTCCCCAGCACCTCTTCATCCTGCACATGTTTAATAAGACAGGCTGACGTCAATAGTGACTGCAATTATTTGTTTTCACAAGCCTCAGATTTAAAATGAAATTATAAAAAGGCAGCCCACACAACCATGCCATACACTTACACTACGCAGATGAAAGGAATTAGCAAGTGTCGCGCTGCAGATGACGTCACAGCAGTGTCACACGGCGTCGCTATGGCGATCAGCTGAGAATCCCGCCTACACTGAGGGTGTATTATCCACAGTGGGAAATAAAAAGAGAAAAGGAAAATCTCTGTCTCTTTAGCTGCTAAATGCCCCACTATGTTCATCAGCTAGTGTCTAAGGGACTGCTGTTTGGGGCTGAGCAGTATACCGTGGGGTAAACACAGCGCAACCAAAAACGGCGCTCGGAGGGCAACGAGATTGAATGAGATGAGTAAAATTGCAGCCGGAAAGCAAAACAATGAGCTCAAACTCAACATAGAGCTGAGGAGAGCTGCAGGTTCTGGCGATAATTCTCTGAATGTTCTTCACCAAGAGCAACTCCTTTCACATTGTTTTCACATTGTAATTATAAAAATGTTGAATATACCCGCTTAAACGATTAATCAAGTATCAAATCTTTTTTGTGAACTACATCAATCAGCTAATACTGTTAGCAATATATCCTGTTATAGAAAGATCACTTGCTTTGAGTCACAATGTTCTTCGCTTCCATCTCATGTCTCTGCCTACAACATCCCAAAACCTCATCCATTTTCACTTGCACTCACCATATTGTTGGAGGCAACACATTTTGACATGCATTTTGAAGCAAAACAAGTCTCTTACTGTGTTGGAATGACCCAGTGGTTGGCGTTATTGATTCCTTAATCTACTTTGAAAATAACCCTTGCTACCTTGACAGCCCAGTCTCCAGTCGGTCACCATATCTGATCAACCTTTTGTACGTGGCCAAGCTTTTAAAAGCATGAACAGAGGCTCCCTATATTCTGCTCTTATTCTCTGTGATTAAATCAATTGTGAGTGCTTAAAACCTCACTTCAGGCCCATGGCTGTAGGAGCGATAGTGTCGGCCTGCTGAATCCGTGTTCGCTGAGTCACCCTGGCGTGCTCTGCCAGGCACTTACTAGATCCCCGGGGAAGCAAATCAAACCTGGGATTTTATGAAAGGGGATACAGCAGAGAACCGCGATGGGGAACCGGCTTGGTGACAAGATGAAGGGGAAGAAAATGAGAAAAAGGGATAAAAAGAATAAGCGCCTTTGTGCGGCTCATTGTGCTTGGCCAAAACCCGAAGCGGAGTCCTGCAGCCACGTATACCTCTATGGTCTGGTAGCCTGAGGTCACAAGTTGCTCGCGGGCTAGAAGTTGCGAGGAAGTCTGTAATTAATCATTCTACATGGGTCTTAACAGGGAGATTTGTTCACCATCTTTATTAAATATATTGAATTACGGAAAGATTTGTTTTTCATTTGTGCAGTGGATTTTTCTTCCCTTCTTTATCCGACCCCATAGGAGGCAATATGTGTGATCAAATAGCAAGCGAACTGATGGCAAATAATGACTCAGTGTTAGCGAACTGGCCTGTGGGCAGAGATTAAGGAAATGAAAAAGAGTTCACAGAGTTATTCATGCCGCTCTCCCAGTCTCATTATCGACCGCACACCAGAGGGGATGACACTTTGGCTCTCAGCACCTGCGTCCTCACAGCCGCACTAACTCCAAACAATGTCACGATGGAAGAAATTAAAGCTGCAACTGAACGGGGCGGGGGAGTAGTGGCGGGAGGGGTAGCTCAGTAGAACTCTTTCACCCTTATTGACTGACAGCTTGAATGTTGAGTGGAAAAACCCACAGTGGATGTGAGTGGGTGTACCTTACAAACTTGCGTTTGTGATTGTTTTCATGATGACACACAGCAAAGCAGGTAGTATCTGTGGATGGAGATGCATTATGGAAAGGATAATTAAAACATTTTCACATGGGGCTCTCTGAGAAAATTAGGAGTAAATTATTAGCAAGGCACTTGTGTACCTCTTTTTGTTTTCACACTGCACAAAACAATGAATGTATGGCTCTTGACTGCATGTTCTTTTCTTTTCACCGTCTCACTGTTGGCAAGCAGACACATTGAAATGTATCTCTAACTTGAGTGGGTGGTTAGCTTTGTATAGGCCACCAAGGTTTAAGATTGAGCTGCTGCACCAACTCCCCCACATCTCCAAAAGCTTTCTCCCTTAGTATTTGCAGCTTGAAAATGCACATAAATACTCCAGGTGTAGCCGGTATTATGGGGCAGCATTCATTCTGCAGATTGGAGTTTTTGTTCTAAAATCATTTCTCAGGGGCAGAGCAGCTCTGGAGGCAGATGGCTGGTTAGCTCCTAATGTGCAGAGCAAAGAAAAAACAATGCTTTCGGGGAGTTATATGAGCTGCAAACCTAAATGGCGGTGAAAGAACTTTTGTTAAAATGTAAAAAACCAAAAAAACAATGAGTTTGTTTTCTAAGTTTATACATGGAATGAAAAGACACTGGTTTACGTAGTGCAGCCACTTCTTTTTTCAGCATGCATGTAAGTATACTTCACCATGTCATTCATAAAGAAACTACGCACAAAGCTAGCCTTATGCCTATGTTTTCCTAACCTTTGTCTTCTAATTAGTATGAGCAGGAACACGCTTCTCAGCTTCTCATTCAGAGAGGTTTGCATGGGTGTTTTCTTGTCTACTTTTCAGAGTTTTAGCAACAGCAATAAAAACAAACTGCGCCAACCTGCACCACGAAACATACCGTACAGTGTTCCAGTATTCCAGCCAATAACCGACAAGAAGGACATGGGAGTAGGGGTTGGGGGGGGGTTAGTGCACGTAAGCACGGAATGGAGGGGGAGGGGACGGGATGAGGAGGAGGGAGGGGCAAGCTAGTCTAAGTTTTCTTTGAAAATACTGAACGTCAACAAGAAGTAACGTCACCCAGCATCGCTTAGGGCACCTTTAAGCTGCACTAATCAATATCTTTTAACAATAGATGAAATCAATAGATGAAATTATTACACGGAAGAAAAAAAGGGTCGCTCGTGCTGACCAACCCACAGAGAATTATCGCAGACTCTGCAGTGTTTCTCTTCCGCTCTAGGAGTCTTTTAGTTCTTTTAGCTCATTGCCTTGTTACACACAACCATTGGAAAATCCGTCATTGGAAGGGGCAGGCACTTTCAAAATATAAAAAATACACGGCAGGTGATTGGATGAACCATCTGTCTATCCACGTCAATCACGGGCTAATTTCAACCAATCATACCTACGAACCACATGACATTTCATTCAGCAACAGCGGAGCCAGCAGCTAGCTTTTGCCAAAACGTTTAACTGCATTTCATGGCCTCATTCATTTGCTCAAACTGAGCAAAATGTATCTGCTAACAAAGGCCAAGATGCAGTTGAAAGTTCCGGAAAAAGACAGTAAATGGATTTTGAATTGAGATTATTTTGTCAACAAAAACAACACTATTAGTACTTTTAGTAATTCTTGAAAATCTGGTGTTCCAAATCCCATTTTGTCAACAGGCACGTATATTACTGTCCTGGATACTGCTTCTGCAGAAGAGCACTCCATTAGACATGTGCTGGTGTAGATTTGTGTAGAAACTTCCTCAGCTACAACTATACCACTGCATTTATGTTGCCAAGATACTGTAGCTCGTGGCTCATTTGGACTTGGAGCTTATGTAGCGAACTTTGACAACTTTTTTTCAGCTAGCAGCAAGAGTGTTGGGCTTAAAACATGAATTGGGCCATCCCATTGAAGTAAATAAAACAGTCAAGGTGTTCAAGAATGTCTTTTTTCTCCAAGGCATAAGCCATATAATGACATTCTGAGGAAATTCACAAGCAGATATCTGGTGACCATAACGTCTCCCTTCTTCACTGTTGAAATATGTTGTTCTAATAAATCGATAATAGTGGTCTGTGCTAGGGCTTCACGATATATATTGTTTTTGTAGTCATCGCGACATCAACTGGTGCAATAAAAACATTTATCCAGATTACTGAAAGCAGCAGAAATGCAGAACTGAGTACACTTTAATATCCGTTTACTTATTGAAAGTAGTATCATTATTGCGATATTCAACAATGTTAATCGCATATTTTTCCTCATATTCTGCAGACCTAGTGGTCTGTGCATCAGCATCTGGGCCAATCCTGCCAACAGAAATGGCGAATGTGCCGGCCGGCACAGACCTCCATCTCCCATGGCTGCAGCCGCAGCCCGGTTGTCAGGAAGATGGAGATATGCGTGGCTTCATTTAGTGCAGTGGGGATGCTGTGGAGAAAAGGGGCAGGTAGAGCTAATGGACTACTCTAGGACACAGTGGGGCTGTCGACTCAGCAACGCCGCTGGCTGTCTCTGCAGGACGCGCCATTTTTATGACAATTTCTCCCGAGGCTACAGCAAGCATACGGGAGGGCCCAGGAGACACCACCTCCGTGCCCAGATTGTGCACGATTTACTGTCAACAACATCCATTTTCAGGGAATTTCAGATTATTTTAGAACCAGCCTGTGTTAACATAAATCATGACGGCTGCTCTTTTCTACGATGCAAAAAAACAAAAAAAACATTTAGTCCAGGATTAAAATATACTCACTGCTTAAAATGATTTTCTGATTCATGTCATAGAAGCTATATAGCAATTTGTATTATTTCAAAACATTGGAAAAAGAAGAGGTCATTTTCGGACTCAATCCTAACCAAAGTAAAGTGTTAAGATGGGAGTTCTTGCAGTGTGAGAGTGCACATACGCAGTTTGAGCAGGTGTTTGTCAGTCTCACTTATATGCATTATATTGCATGCTTGTCTATGTAATCACACATTGCCGCCGCTAACCGAGAACGGGATCTATCATGAGCTGTCAGTCTAGCAGAGCAATAAGAGAGATACAGCAGCTGCGCTGATTGACAGAGAGGAAATTGAAGTGTCACATGAAACATGTTAACCATATTTTGCTGCGTGTTGTCACCCAGTGGCACGCTGTTTCACTCAAGCAACCGGAGCAGGGAAACCAACAACAGGAGGAAGAATTCAAGGGGAGGAAAAGCTGAAATAAAAGGGATTGGTTTCAAATTGTTGAGCATCTTAACTGCAAGGCAAGACATTGCTGTATTAGACCTGCACTCTAGCTGTGGGTATATTTTCTGGCAGTAATCGTTGAAAGCATTGTCACCGTCAGACCCCTAACCAAAGGGATCGACAGTAAGAGTCTGACTAAAATGTTCCACATAGGCTTAAACAATTCGAATATCTATTTTTGCACATAATGTCCATAAGAGGGCAAGCATGCAACAAGATACCTAACTTTTTGTGTAGGCACATGTATTTCAACATAAACAGGTCTTTTTAAAGATATACATACCTACACATTACAAAATAAACTAATAAAAAGTAAACCATGTAAATGAATAGAAAGACTGCAGACCTCTCTCCCTCTGCACCCTCCCTCTGGTTGGTGCTAGACTAAGAACTGAGCCCCCTAGCAAGAAAGCTAAACAAATAGCTAGCCAATCGGCCACTTAATTATTAATTTGTGAAGCATTTAACAATTTAATGTTAGTTCTGTGCCGTTTTGCTGTGTCAGCACCTTTAGGCTGTGAAAATGAAAAAAAACTGTGAAGGGTATGCATAATCTTCAGGATGCCAGTCCACAGTACAACACATTCAAGATGTGTCCTCATGTCATCTGAAAGAGAGAATCCATTCTCACACCACGGCAGAGTCATGTGTAACGTCTCAGTGCATCACCACCCACTGCATACCATTAGCATGGCAGCTCCGACTTAAAAGATATAAGAGCCAGCTGTCCACTGCTGTCGTCATGTTCCCCCAGTTGGTGTCCAAGTTAGTGCTTAAAGCCGATCGGAATAAACTGCACCTTACAGGGTTAACGGGTTATTTAGATCTGCACAGAAACATCTGGACTGTTGCTGTGCTGTGACAATGGCAGATAATAGAATGTGTGTTCACATGAGACTTGGCAGTGGAAACAGTCCATTAAATGATCGCTGTGAAAGCCTGGGTGCGAAATACACCTTTGAAGCACATACATGCCAACTGTGGGCAGGTGATAATGGGATGGAATCTCAGCAGCTAAAGGTCAACCATGTGTTATGTGTTGTTAAATGTGCTGCTGGTTGAGAATATCTTCCAATCTTTCTCATTTGAAACTGTGGAAGTAAGAATGTACAAAAAACACACTATTGACTCCTAAAAACATGTTAGACTTTTTTTTTGTACGATCAATTCCATACAACCTTTATATTCTCTAACTCATTGAATAAATTATCGGAATGGCAGTAAGACTAAACAAGCATAAAAGCTTGTGGAAGGTTATACATCTGAGTTAACAAAGAAGTTATTTCTGAGTATCTGCTCTGGATTCTGTCAGTTGAAGACAAAATGTAAATTGATAAAAATGAAAACAGTGTTGATCAAGAGCCAGCACAATGCTTCTAAATACAACTATGTTGTTCTGCGGTGCCAGAGACGTCATTACACATAGTTCTGCAAAAACATAGCATATCCTGTTTATGATTTAACCATTTCCAAAGGGTATTCATTGTGGTAAAGAGGCTTTGTTGTAATTGTTGTGTTTACCCTGCTTTCCAGAGCTTTCAACGAATAAACAAAATGAAGAAAAACTACAACACTGTGCAGTAGTGTTAGACAGCCTATACCAAATGAAATATAAACATCAAAACATGTATTTGACTGCTGGTGCCCTCTCCACCTCTAAGCAGGCTTTAAATTCAGGAAACACAATGTCAAGTCTCACCACTTCCATTTCTGGCTCTGACTATCTGAGAGCAATTTGGACAGAATTCCACTTTTACATATTTGAAAAAAAGATAATAACGGCTTCATTTCAATAAAAGTATGTTGAGTCACTATCTATCGTCAAATGAGTTAACACAATGTTGAGTGGCCTGCTGATCAAAGCCCTTGGATTTGCAGTGTTAGAGCCTGGGTGTCTGTGGCGTGTTTGCCATCAACATGCAGTGGTTGGTCCGCCACAGAGGGCAGGTGCAGCAGAAACAGACTTTTTTTTGTTTTTTAACTCGCTTGTGTGTAAAGTGGCGCTGTTTAACTCCGGCCTCTGCTAGCGTTAGCATGTACAGTTAAAAGTACAATAAAACTTCTAAATAAGTGCAAACCCAAAGAAAACTGACTGACATCAAAAGGTGACACTGTTTGGATCCCTGAGGGGGGGGCAATTACAAAAGCAGATTCATTTAACTTGTACTAGATAGACAATGTATTTAAAAATGTGATGCCTTAATACATCACAGTCTTAATGAAGAAAATGATTAGGACTGCATTTAAGACATTTGTAAGAAATTATCAATCGTTGATTTCATAAAATAGTGTCCATCAACTCTTTGAACATTAGGAATATTCAGCAAAACTCAGAAAAAAATCCAAAGCTTTTGAAAAGCTGGAACCAGTGAATTTATGGTATTTTTTGATTAAAATATACTACAAAATGTTGCCGTTTTATTTTCTGATTACTGAATGATGAATGACTATTTTTTATCTCTAAAAAAGATCATGATCATCTTTTTTATAGGCAGCATATCTCGATTGTTCTTGTATTGATAATCATACTCCATGATATATATATATATATTATTAATTATTTTCATGATATTAATATCCTTACAATGTGACTGCTGGTTTCTTTCTTTGTATTTTTTTTCCATTTCAATTTGTGATGGAACACACACTTCTAGTGTATTATATTATTTCCACCCCAATGAAGACTCAGACCCTAGACTACATAAAAGGCATTGTACATTTTCTTATTTTTTTTCTTTTTTTCTATTCCGTAAATGTGTTTGAACGTGATCTAACCAAGCAGAGCTATATGTACTGTGTTAAATTACAAAAGGTGTAGCCATTCAATGCCAATCCAGCATGGCTCTTTCTCTATAGAAGACACATGAAATAGCTTGTTAAAGCTTCTACTGTTGCTGCGCCTCGGTAGCTGCAGCGAGACTCCTCTTCCTGCTGCCCTTAGCTCCTACTTCATCCCAGCAGACGTCTTACAGTGCTTTGCTCAAGGAGAGAGAACCTGACATGCACATCTCATTAATTATCTCAGGTGAAATATCAGTCCAGCGCTCTTAGCCATTTGACTAAGGCAGAGGTAATGAAACCCCATGTAACAAAGCTAAACGAGACAGAGTGGGGATAGAGGGCGTGGGTTCCCAGGTTGGGGGAGAGCTAAATCTGAAGCTAAAGCAGAAGCTGAGGTCTAAATCAATTTGAGGCTTACGTTTGGGGCTGTAGAACTGAATGGGTTAGGCTCGGTTTTCAAAAACAAAACACCATGGCTTTGGTTTCCGAAATTCTAAAAGAAAGTCATCACCCCAACTTGAGTAGAGCAAGGAAGTCTGGCGCTTGGCGGAAATCAGCTCAACAGTCCAGAACAACCAAACCAATGATCTGCTGCCCCCATGCAGACAGCCATATCATATCCACATGTACAGTATTTAAAGGACCAGAAAGTATGCTTTATTAATAAACTGTTCCTAAATGTGAAGCATTGAGAAGGTCACGGTCAATTACATGGATAAAGTAACATCAATGACATTCATGCTCTCACAAAAGGGGAGGATTCCAGCCTCCGGGACGAGGGGACAGATAATGTTGGTAATGACCCGCTGCCGCAGCCACATCTGCAAGAAGTCAATGAGTAATGCCAGGAGGGACAACAATGTTTTTGCCTTTGTGCAAATTGAAGAAACATAACCATAAATTTGCAAGT
Source organism: Etheostoma perlongum (assembly GCA_026937815.1). Lineage (NCBI taxonomy): Eukaryota > Metazoa > Chordata > Actinopteri > Perciformes > Percidae > Etheostoma > Etheostoma perlongum. The sequence continues at coordinate 20,134,262 of CM049384.1, read as the reverse complement.
GGTAGATCAATACAGCCCAGACGTAGCCAAGTCAGGAGAAATGTATCCTAAGGAAACCATTCGATAACTCCGACCAGAGATGGACCGGTAACCTGCTATTAATCTCCCATTTCCAGCCACAGGTCAGCGGTTGTTGTGAACGGGCTCGAGACATTTAGTGACATATTCGGCCATTAAAGCTTGCACTGATGTGTATACCTGACAATCAGATGGATATCCCCTTGTATTATTGGTGCAATCATGACCATTCATCAGATGTGGTCCATTAGAGTGGTCACGTTACAAAGGGCGGCACTGCAGCCCTTTCCTTTCACCAACACGAGTCTTCAATATCAGCAGGCAACGGGCAAACATATTCAGTATTTCATCTCGTATTGCTTACATGACAGATCATTGATCGCATGAGTTGGATTTCCAACATAGAAAGATCGAGGGCTCTTTTTTACAGTCTGCAGTTTTTGAATGTATCTATATTAATGCAGTCATAGTAACCTAAAGCAATGCATAGTTAGGAACAGAAGAAGTGTTTCTCTTTTCATTTTAATGGCAAGGACAGGCCTTTAACTATGCTTAATAGTAATGTTCCCATTATGCACCGCAGCGTCTCTGGAGACTACCCTTAAATATGGGACTACTCAATCATGACGAGAGGAACCCATGTCGGAATGAAATGGGTCATACGATCCTTTAAATAAATATGATAATGAGGCAGACACTAGCGATTGCCGGGGGGTGTATTTGTGTTATGTGGAGAGAATAGTAGGTAGACTGGAACTGAATAATAAAGCTACAGAGGAGAGACAGTGAGAGTGGAGAGTGGTCTTCAGCAGCACAATGGAGTAAAGTTGAGATGTGCATTTGTGAAAGAGCTTGTTGTGCAAATGTTTGAATAAGAAATATCTGATAACTGATATGACAATAATTTACCACTGGAAAAAAAATGGTACCAGGACAGTTTACTAGTGCTCTTAGAAAGGAAAAGAAATATTCAAAAATAATATATTTTTTGTTGAAGTATATGATGAGGATAATGGTAAATGCTATAAGGTAGTTTGACAGCAGCATGGGCGAAGATGAGTAACACAGTCAGTGTGTTTGTTTACCTACATAATGTGTGCAAACATCTGCCACCATAAGCTACTGCTCATACCAGTCCAAGTACAGTTGACTATTTTATCTATTTCAAAATGTACATAATCTAGTTTTAAAGAGGAAAACATATCTACATCCATGGATAGGGTTTAGGCATAACAAATCAAATTCCACATACTAAAGCGGATAGTGAAGAATTAAATCCGTCAGTAAATATGGGGCTAATACATTCTGAAAATGCAGTAAAACTCACCATCGTCCATCAATTCAAAAACTTGGAATTGGAAGTCTTCCGAGTGGCCCTTGCTGCTAACTGTAGAAAACTCCAAAAATGGAGAGGTTATGAGAAAAACAGCAGAGTAAAGAGCCCAGGATTACTTTAACTCTGGAGGAAGAGGCTTTGAATGAGCCTTGTGATGAACGGAAGGTGGCTCCTGTAGTTGGGCTCTTCCCCCTTCAGCGGGGGTCACGATTATCTCTCCCTGGCCGCCCTGGATAGCACAGTGGGGGTAATCTACTTCTGACAGGGAGATCTATGTATGACACATGTATTGCAATTCGTCCTACAGCACTGTAGACTCCCCAGCCTCAAAGGGAGTAAAAGGAACAATAAGTCAAGTGCTTGGAGGGATGTCACTTTACACTAGGGTTAGATACATAAATTAGTGTGCCTCGATATTTGGCTTCTGTTACATATCATATATTGATCTGTGATGTGATCCTGGAGGTTTCTCCCTGACCAGAGTGCAGCAGAACTGTTCTACAAAAGCCTGTTTGTCTGTCATATCATACACTAAATTAAAGAAATATTTTAAAGTTTGTTATAAAAAACGACTCTACTATGTCATGATTAACATTTAATTCAACACGGTTTTCCCATAAAATAATAAATAATCTCTAAGTAGCTGGACTCCGTTTTACTCATTGAGAAATTCTGGATCTGGTAACAACCTGCCCATCACCGCGCTAGATGGAGATGTATTCCGTGACCACATTCCAACATCTACATTAGATTGAGCAGTAAAAGGACCAGGACAGGACAGCAGTTTTACGGAGCTCGGGCAGAGTTTTAGCGTCCTGTCCACCAGACCCAGACTCAGAGGAGGACATTGTTTTGTTACTACTAACGGTAAGTGTAGAATCTTATGTATATATGCATATATATATATATATATATATATATATATATATATATATATATATATATATATATATATATATATATATATATATATATATATATATATATATATATATATATATATATATACACACACACACACACATATAGTATGTATGTATGTATGTATGTACCTATCCATCTATCTATCTATCATGTGATTACAATAAAAAAATAAAATAAAAAAAATCGTTTTCACTTGAATGGCGATTCGAATACGAATAGATTTTTTGCACACCCCTACCTAATACTGTAGCTAGTTTGGTCACTCACATAGCAACCACACTGGCATCCACAACATGACTTTGAATACTTTATTCTAGACCAATACATACATTTAACCAAATGGCATTGGCGTTAACATGCCTTCCGGCACTTCTGCGTACACTACTTCTGTTTTGATTATGTAGACTTTTTTTTTCTTTATTGACAGTCAGGTCAGTCGGTCAGATGTTGACTTACTATGGTTAAAATCATAGCAAGGATTTATGCTACTTAATATTTACAACAGTTCCCAGATTTACAAGAAACTGCATCTGTCCTGACATTGTTTCTATTCCTGTGCTAGATTCCAGAAATGGCACCAGTGATGCTAGTGCCACCCAACAAGTTGGACAAGCCAACTAGTGCTCGGGATTTCTTTGCCACAAGGAGGTACAACTTGAATGGATACATTTTTTCCCGGCATTGTCATGTGGTGCTATTTTATTTATTTGGTTATTTAGTTCCAAATAAACTAGTTGATATTTTGTTCATATGTGTGTGTGTACTTCTAACATTTTGGTTGGTAAAATAAAATGTTGTACATTCAAATCTTCTGTGTCTGGAATGGATGTATTCTTGAGTCTATAAGGTAATAACAAAATAATAAGATAACCTTGTTTCACATTTGTTTGGCTAAAAGAAAGGTTTGGTTTTGTCTATTACTATTACTAGTTACATATACTATGTTGACTGGGTTAAATAGAATTGAATTACTAAAAAGAAACAAAAATAAGTACTGTTATGAAATTATTTATATAGTATAAATCATTTTCATTGACTAAAACTACACTAAATGTTGTCAGTTTTCATGGACTAAAACTAGACAAACAGTCATGGACAATTTGCACTAAAATAAGACTGAGACTTGACTAAAAAGAGTATGAACTTGACTAAAACTGATAAAAATTAAAATGACAACTTGACACAAAGACTAGACCAACACTAAAATAAAAACAGTTCGCCTAAAGCAACACTAGGTGACAGCTACCATGTCGGTGTGTTTTCCCTCTCTGTACTGACAGTCCGCGCTGCGATGGAGGTTTCAGGATTCTTTTCCGGCTTTTACATATTAAACAGGAATTGGCTTTCAAGTCTGACGTAGCTAATCAAGCCCAGGATACCTTTGAGTCTCAGATCTTAAGTGCACAGACATCTCCTCCTTCAGTAGAGGAATGTGAAAACACCACTCTAGTGACAAACTTTGCACAGATCCAAGTAAGTATAGTTAAAAGGAAAGACATTTTAGGCCACATAAACATAAGAAAAACACATTTTCAGTGGAAAGGGACTTATTATTTGGTTGGAAACCACAAAGGCCTAGATCTTTTTTGTTTTGTGTATTAAAGCAGATACTTTTCCACCCTGAAAGAATAACATTGAACATGGAATATGTGTAATATTTTGGCATAAAAACAGCCAAATTCAAAGATGAAAAATGACAGAAGATATAACAATGCAAAATGATGATTATTTTGTATTATTAATTAAGTTCAATCATTTGAAAAGCTAATGGAAGTATGCAAATTAATAAACTAAGTAAGGAGATGACATTCATTTGTTTTCTGCTTAAAAGTGTCTGAGCAGATACTCCAGTTAATATAAATCACGCAGCATGGTCGCCAGTGTTTGTGTTTTCTTTTGTAAATCAATGCATCTTCCCTCATTGATTTTGAATACAATGCTCCTTGTGCATGCAGCGGTTTCATTTATGCATTTTCTCCATCAGCTGTGGAATTGCAGAAATACTGTTAGCCTCTGTGAGACGTCAACCTGCTTCTGTTCTCTCAGACGTTGTGCTGTATGTGCTCTACAAGGATCACTAGACCCCGAAAAAAAAAGCTGATTCCCGGCCGGCACTGAAATGCAATCCACTCCTCTGTGTGTCTCCCTGGATCCTGTGTTCTTATCAGCTCCTCCAGGATGAGACACTGTCAATACAACAACCACAAAAGGGGGGGGAAGCATTCCTTACCCCCCCCCCCCACACTTCTTATATCAACGCGGCCCATCTTCACACAGAACCCTGGTCCAACAGCAATTAAAACCTCACCCCTCCGGTGGGGGGGCGGGCGGGCGTGTGCGAACCACAGATCTATAAACTTGATTTCTATCCATTCACCTCGTGCAGCCTCCCATCGACGGGCCAGCTCAGGAGGCGTCGACTGTGTGGACTGCACGCTCGCTGTAATTACAATCACCTTTCCCAGAGATACATTACATATGACAGAAAAGGATTGAGCTGTGATACTTGTGATCCCGTCACTAACGAATGAGCTGCCTCATACAGTAAATAGCTGCGGCTATGTCATTGACAGAGCCACTGTGCACGGTGCACATGTTGTTTTGGGTGATATGTTGCTTCATTAGCATGAACACGCACACTGTAGTTTATTTTAAGTCAACCTTAAATACACCGTGCTGCTGCCCCAAATGCTCACTAGTGCACCACATTTGTATTAATCCAAAATCTAAAAATAATCCCTAACAAACGCACTATTTACCCCTGTATTAGTCATGTTTTAAAAAATCTTTTTAAGGTAATTAAGGAGCCCTTTTTAAAGATAAAATTATATATTTGGGACCTGTTTTAACAGTTTTACTGTATGTCTTCAGTAGGTCCAGGAACCAATGTGCTTGAGGCTAAGTGCCACAGACAAGGTAGGGAAGTTGAAAATGATGGAGAAAGACTCAAATATGGTGGGTTTTTCTTTCCTTCTTTTGAATGGATTCACTGACATTGAGGAAAGTATCGAATAATGCCAGCCTCATCATCCAACTCTTCTGCTGAGCTTGTTTCATGGCTTCATCGCTTGTACTGCATTTGTCTGAAAATAGGTGTTTCCCTTTAAAAACCAAGTTGAAATTGCACTATTGTGTCTATTTTACTCAATTTATTCCCATTCGTCATTATGAGTTGTAGGACTTTGATCAAAACAACGCTGCGGCATTCGTTGTCGTTTAATACCGACATTACCAGTATTTCTAAGAAAAAAGGAAGGAAAAGGAAAAGTGTTCTGCTAACTAGCATAATCATACATAACATGGAATAATTATATTTTTTTAAATATTGTGCCTTTATAGTTTCTATTTATAAAAAATACTGTTTTCCTTCAGTATTCAGCAACAAAATCTATAACTCCACAACTCTGCCCAGATCATTTCTGCTTGTAGAACAGCTGTCCCATTAAAATATAAGGTTGGTATAATTAAAATATGTTGCTTTTGTGACTGCCATGCACTCCTCACAGTACGCTGCAAGGCCTTTGTTTTGTCTAAGAAATCCAAAAAATATCTTTCTGTGGACTAATGATGGCAGCAGAATGAGATTTAACAAGCAGACAGACAGGGATCCACTTCCAGGCCAACCTTCAACCTAACAAATCCTGGGTCAAACTTTAACAAGACGTGCTGCCAAATGGCCCTGTGAAGGCGTGCATATGAGCCATCGGTTGGAGCGTTAGACAGACAGCAGCAACACAGTATGATTTTTATCACCAAGGAAAGCGTGGATAATTCTGCTTGTTATGAGGGTTGTATATTCTGAGTTGACCCCTTGTTTATGGTTTGCCTGTAAGACTTAATGAATGTTTTACAGCCAATTGCAACAGCATTGACATGTTAACAGGCTGACAAAAACAATATATACACAACATGATGGCATCTGGTTGCTGTGCTGTAAAAATGGAAATAAGCCAATGAGATCATTCAGTAAGTCCGTAGGTTTCACTGTTAAAAAATACTTTGTTACAAATAAAAGTCCTGCATTCAATATGTTACTTAAGTAATAGTATGTAAGTATCATCCAAAAAATGTACTTAAAGTATTAAAAGTAAATGCAGAAAAATCCTTGCATTTTAGAAACTAGAAACAGCTGTGTGTTTAATGGTCTAATCATTTCAGCTGGACTTGTAGGCCGTTATTTTGTTAGGTAGTTTAATTTATAATAAAACATCGTATTTTATGTGTTTTGTGTGCTAACATTTTTGCAAATTTGTAAAGTAACTAAAGCTTTCAGATTAATGTATTGGAGTAAAAAAGACAATATACTGTATCTCTCTAAAATGTAGTGGAGTAGAAGTAGAAAGGGCAACTAAAAGGAAAGACTCAAGTAAAGTACAAGTTTTGTACTGAAGTACGGTACCTGAGAACACCACTGAGTATATCCTACTTTTAAATGACTTTGTTGGCATGCCATATAATAGAGGAAAAGGGCACAAGAAACAGAGGGAGATGTCCCGAAAAACTCGGAACACAATTCTGCTTTAATATAAGGCTCTTAAAATAGAGACGGGGGACACAGCCAAGCACGCCGTCCAGCAGGACATGGGGAGGGGTCTCTTGGCACTGGTGCTACATGAGCATCCATCTCTCCTCCTCTCTCGGTACATTACAAGATAAATTTCCTGCTCCACAAACCTAGAAAATGCACTTAACTTTCATTTACTGATATCCCACCACCTCTCGCTCATTAAAGATTCATGCCCACCACCACCAAAGCCTTTGCTTCTTTTTCTGTTTTCAAAAGGTGAGCGCGCGACATTCAATACTTAAAGTGAAATTAAATTGCTTTTTGTTGTGTCTGCTACAGCCAACAGTATCACGGGGCAAAAGGAAGCTTAAACCAAGGTTTCCTCCAGTGTACGGCAAGCCTGGTGGCCCACCAAGCCCTCCACCAGGTCTTAGCCACTGGAAATAGCACTGACTTAATGTAATCTGGGTTTAGTTTATTCAATTCCTATCACAGAAAATATGGGGCTTCAGATTGCCATCACCCTGTGACTGGCCTCAGGCGGGCCCTCATTGAAGAAAAAGACACTTGTCACCGGGCTAAAAAACTTTACTAGGGGAAACCCTGTAAAACTGTAGCTAACCAATACTACTAGCTTAACCGAGGAGGACGCCATTAATGTTTACATCTTGCGCTGTCACGAGCACAAGCCTCTCGTCCATGACTACGCTTCCTTCTGCACAGTGATACGGTTGGTAGGTGTAGTTCGGTAGAAAGAAAATAGGTCCTACATGAAACTGCTCACAACCATGTCTGTGGATTATCTGTGGATTATAGTAACCGGGTCATGATTTCTGCAAAGACGCATTGCTATTAAGTGTTAGTGTATGTTGCTTAATATTTCGTTTTATGGACTTCTTGCTCTTTGTACGACTTCATCTCAGTGCGCCAGAGTCGAGTAGTTGAGACCTTTTTGGGTCTCATACAGATGATAACGGGTGACGAGTTCCGAGTGAGAACGGGCCGACAACAGCACAACTGTGTTTTCTGGCACACAGAAAGCACGCCAGCCGACCTTTTTTCTTCCCTTCAACAATAACAAACTATTAATATATAAAATTTAAAAACACGCTGACATCATTTTTGATTAGAAAAAATCAGTTGGATTTTAATGCACCGAAGAAGATTCACATTGTTTCTGGTTACTAATGGAAGAATGATGACATTTTGAAATGAGGTTTTGTACCTTTTCATTAAGTCTTAACATGATTAACACTTTTATGGTGTTCGGGTCTGTGGGACCTGTTTTCAATGTTTGCTCAAAGAAAAATTATGCTATTTATAATTTCTTCTAATTGGCCTTGGCACATTTTCTGTGAAGAACATAAAAAATAACTTATTTTCAATGACCGTACACGGTACGCCCCCCCTACACATAACACAAATATATGAGGTGTTCGGGTCTACAGAACCCGAGTGTATGCAGGACTCAGCCGACATGGGGCGAACGCTCCTATTGGATGGACTAGAGGCCGCCCCCTGGAAGCCCCCTGGAAGCCACTGGTGACACTTTCAGTGTTTGTAGTGTTTTAAATAAATAATTTTGATGTGATCATAGTAGAGCCCCTAGCACTCCCATTCAAAAGGCCATTTAACCCAAAAGGATAATACGGTAAATCTTAGAAGAGGCGCTTCCGTCCTAATTATGCTTTTAAAGTGCCCATATTATGAAAAAAAAACTTTTTCTTGGACTTTGGGTGTCATTTTGTGTCTCTGGTGCTTCCACACACATACAAACTTGGAAAAAACTATCCATGCTGTTTTGAGTGAGATACAGTTTCTGAATGTCCTCTGTCTTTAGTCTCCGAGTGAGCACGGCTTTCTACATCACTAGCCAAGACAGGGTGGCTAACTAGCACATGCTAGTGCTAGCATTGTTCTTTCAGACAAAATACTGCTACAACACACACTAGTACACCATAATTTCCAAAAGAACTACTTCCTGTCCCTGTTCTGCAGGTACTCCACAAGTGGTCCTCGTCTAGAAGAAGTCTCCCAGGAATCCTGCCTTGGACAGACCAAAGTTAGAGAAAGAGATATCTTGCTGGTGTGATCTTACCTAGCTACTGAGCATGTGCAACTTCCAACAAAGATAGTATAGAAGTGAGATTTCTCACTCTGTAGCTAAAACAAGTGAGATGTCTCACTATGTAGCTAAAACAGAGACCTAAACACACAGCCATGTGCAGTACCAACCAAAATTGGTGTTTTTTGAAAATTAAACCATGTAATTGTATTCTGGTACAACCTCAAAATACAATTATGAGCCTAAAAATGAGCATAATAGGGGCGCTTTAAACAAAAGTTTGACTCGGGTACATTCACAAAAAGATCCTAGGTTGCATTTTGGCAAGAGTTACACTTTAATTTAACATGTATGTTCTGTTTTTAGTTTTGTTATAATGGGTTATATGGGATTCTTCCCCATGTTCTACATGGCCTACAGTGTGTGAATTTAAGTCTCTTCGTTTCTGTACAAGACTCCTTTGGAGAAGAGTGCTGTTTTTAGTACAACACACCAGTACAAATTAAAATTATAACACAAAACAGACTTCTCCTGACACTAGAACCATTCTAAAATCAAAGTCCAAGTGTATTAAACCAGAGATTACGGAGATGATGCAGATTACAGCAATTAAGACGGAAAGACGGATTGTATTTTAGCATCGATATTGCGATGTGCCCATGCGCGATAGTCACATCGCAGGACGTTGCGTTGTTGATGCTAATCCTTTTTTGCTGCTTGATAGAAAAGTAAACTTTCACAGTTCTCCTTTTACATGATTATTACCGACCGCCCCTTCCCCTTTAAGACCATAGTGGGCAGCGTGTGCGTGTGACGTTAGTTGTTATGGGAAGTGAGGCTGCCGCTGACACAGTGATGCGCATAGTTTTCGATAGTAGTCAGTGATACAGTAGGCTAGTCAGTGTTTTATGTTCGCTGCAAATACAAAATAAATCACCTGATTAATGCAACATAATCGCAACGTCTCCCAGCCATTTCCCACTGCAGAAAGCTGCTACCAGCCAGGCTAAAGATAATATAGTTATCCTAAAGAAACAAGCAGAAAGCTGCTACCAGCCAGGCTAAAGCTAATATAGTTAGCCCAAAGAAACAAGCAGAAAGCTGCTACCAGCCAGGCTAAAGCTAATATAGTTAGCCTAAAGAAACAAGCAGAAAGCTGCTACCAGCCAGGCTAAAGATAATATAGTTAGCCTAAAGAAACAAGCAGAAAGCTGCTACCAGCCAGGCTAAAGCTAATATAGTTAGCCTAAAGAAACAAGCAGAAAGCTGCTACCAGCCAGGCTAAAGCTAATATAGTTAGCCCAAAGAAACAAGCAGAAAGCTGCTACCAGCCAGGCTAAAGCTAATATAGTTAGCCTAAAGAAACAAGCAGAAAGCTGCTACCAGCCAGGCTAAAGATAATATAGTTATCCTAAAGAAACAAGCAGAAAGCTGCTACCAGCCAGGCTAAAGCTAATATAGTTAGCCTAAAGAAACAAGCAGAAAGCTGCTACCAGCCAGGCTAAAGCTAATATAGTTAGCCCAAAGAAACAAGCAGAAAGCTGCTACCAGCCAGGCTAAAGCTAATATAGTTAGCCTAAAGAAACAAGCAGAAAGCTGCTACTAGCCAGGCTAAAGATAATATAGTTAGCCTAAAGAAACAAGCAGAAAGCTGCTACCAGCCAGGCTAAAGCTAATATAGTTAGCCTAAAGAAACAAGCAGAAAGCTGCTACCAGCCAGGCTAAAGCTAATATAGTTAGCCCAAAGAAACAAGCAGAAAGCTGCTACCAGCCAGGCTAAAGCTAATATAGTTAGCCTAAAGAAACAAGCAGAAAGCTGCTACCAGCCAGGCTAAAGATAATATAGTTAGCCTAAAGAAACAAGGGGTCCGTCCGTCCGAACTAACGTTATAGTTTGGAGCCGCAAGGCTGGACACGTATCACTAATCTACTACAGAAGGTTGTGTCTGATTTAACGTCATTTCCACTGATTTAATTGTTCTTGGATACACAGAGTGTGTTGCTAGTGCGCGTGACATGCAGGTCTGATCAATTTATCAAACTAACGAGCTGGCCCCGCTAGTCGACCACAACCTGACATTTAGCGGAAGCAACATGCTGTCACTGTCATACACTTTAGCCTGGATTGATTATAATATGAATACAATTGTGTCATGCTAGTCAACCAGCGTATTTCTCCCTGGTGTCCCTCCCCAAAAACACTTCAGAAGAGTAACGTTAGTCACAACGCTTACTTGCTTTGGTGTTTGTAAAGCATTAAAGTTCAACTAAGAATGGGTCACATTAGAAAAGATGCTATTTAATTTGTATCTTCTATGTAGATGCACTCCCCTACAAAATCACAGCAGTTGCGAATGATTTATTATTTCCAAATAGAGCTATTTATGTCATCTTTTAAAAATTTTCTTTTTTCATATAAAAAGTAAAAAAATTGCAATGTCAGATATATCGTGTAGGCCTAGTATACATCGCAGGCACATTAATTCTCCCAACATCAGAGGGGCGAGGGATGGAGAGTGTGCTAAACTGTACACATTCCCATGACAAAAGGAAAATGGGAGGTTAAAATTTTCAACCTTGGCTATTTCCTTGCCATGTCTCAGTGATGTTTGTGGGGAGCTCTGAATCCTAATATTGTACAGAACACAGTATTTACTGAGAGTGTAGGTGACTTACACCATCTGTTTATAAAGCAACAGGCTCAGGCAGACACTCTGCCAGCAAAAAGGCACAAGGTCCCTGGGCTTATCTTGGTAGAGGTTCGCTGCTGCTGCTCCTCGGCAGCAGCGAGGTGGAACGATAAACATAATTAAATTGAGTTGGATTACACAAAATGGATCGGATCAGTTGGGAAGGCGGAGAAGCTAATCCAGAGCAATCCACTCTTATAGAGGGGCCAACAACATAAATAAAGAAGAGGGAAAGGAAAGCGGTGGCTGTCGCGGGGAGATCAAGGCAGGGCCACAGAAAGGACCCCTTCAAGTAAAAACCAACTCCAGAGTCAAATATTAACTAGAAAATAAGAAACTGGGCTTAGAATACTTCTCATTCTCTACTGAATCAGAAACAAAAAAGCACTAAAGGATGGTAATGTGCATGTGCGGAGCGCAGAATGTGTTTAAAAGGCTTCCATAGTGGCAAAACTTAACAAGCAATGACTTTCTTTTGAGGAAGTAGGAGATTACATTTCTCTTTCATCGCGGCAGTAGTTACAATGACTTCATCATGGATGAGACTCCTTCTAGCTTTTCACCTGTGTTTTAGTTATTGAAGATGACTGAGGTGTATGGTGTGAAAGCAGAAGGCAACAGTAGACTGGGAGTTCCTACATTTTCTTTTAAGACATCTGAACTTTTCTATCTGTCACAAATGCATTTTCGACAGCACCATGACTACATTTTTTTATCCATTTCAACTCCCTCTCCACTATTCCATCTTTTGTTCCCCTCCTCACATTGTATTTTCCCTTTTGTAACTGACTTGGTACAATCCCCTTAGAAATAACCTTTCCCTGGGGAAAGAGACTCATTTTCTCTATAGCCCAACCCGCTCGTACCCTCTCTGTCCTTTCCATCCCTGTCTCCCTTTGTCTCACAGCCTCAAGCACAGTAAACAGGGATGCGATGCAGGGAAAGCTAAGGCAGAGGCTAGATTGTTGATGGGATGATGCCATTACCAAATTAAATGTGTTTGAAGCACCAATTATCAAAAAATGTCAAGTAGTAAAGTTGGCATTTAAAATCATATTTGTAGTCTTATTTACGCAAATTGAAATTTTCATGTTATTGTATGGCTACTTGAGTTTAGACTGTAACATTTGAGAATGTTGGCTTTCTTTGTTAAATGAACAAATGGTTTTATAAAAAAATACCTCAAGAATAAGGTGTCAAAAAAGCACAGCTAATACACTGTATATATACAGCACATATACTATGTATATTTGCCAAGCCCATTTACACATCAGGAAATGTATCCTTTAACCAATCCCAACTGATTAGGAGTAGTGGGCAGCCATAGGTCGGCACCCGGGGAAATCCAGTCGTAACGCCAGAACCTACGTCAAGGGCAAAGGAACTCAGCAGTGGCCGCCAACTTTTTGAATGGCTCTGGTTGCTCTGGTGTTTTTCCCCATTCAATATCTCCAATGACATTTCATTAATTGCTTATATAAAGTGCTTTACGTCTGAAACCAAGCCAATCAGCTATAGATGAATTGTGACCATAACACATTTGATTCAGTCCAAAAGAACATTTTGAAAAAGGCAAAGAGGTACAAGCCTGTGTACATAAAACAATCATAGTCTTCAAGTGGTAGCAGCTGGCAATAGCAGTTTTATAGCAATAGCTCCACCAAACTGAGATGTCGTTGTTACACTTAGGATTGTAGGCAGAGTAGGTAGCACTTGTCCATGACATCAAGAATAAAAAATGTTTTTCTTAAAATAAGGTAGAATTAATACGGACTCCTGGCTTGGCACCTGTATCAGAAAAACTACCCAACCATGCCAAAGAGCCAGCAACACACATCTCTAAATGATGTCCTTAGCAGAGATGTGAAATATCATCTTTAAGCATACTCCTACACCCAAACAAGTAGAGGTTGCATTATTTAAGCTGCACTGGCTGGCCGCTTTAATTGGGAGTCTTCTTTTGAATAGCCGTCCTAGCAGACAGCTCAAGGCAGGCCCTCAGCATATGAGGTGGAGAAGGAAAATGCTCATCTTTGTGTCATTTGAAATATGAATGCAGTATAAATACTGGAGCAGCCTGTTCAACATGGGAATTTCACAGACTCCACATTACATCAACAAGCCAAGCCCAGGGCCAGCTTTGTGCCAGGTGGAGTGTGTCCCATGCAATATGGTGAAGGTATTGCATGGACGGTGGTAGAATCGCTTAGGAGATGCACGCAAAGAGCAATGAACCAACAGATGGAGAAATGAATTAAAGCAATTAATAATTTGTTTCGTGGTATGACTTTTGGAATGGGGATTTGAGCAGAAATCAGGTACAGAAAGAGTCATAAAGGGACAGTGACATGATGATGAATACTAAAACTACTAGGGGTGTCACATATTTAATTTTATATTGAAAATTAATGAAAATCTGCTTCTGTTTTCAAAATCAAAACGCAGGATCGGTAATTCCCCCAGTGTTTTTTTTCCTCTCTCCATCTCCGCCTACTTGCTCATGTCCAAAGACAACAACAAAAACAAACCGCGTAGCTTACCGGCTTGTAGCATGCAGCTAAAGACACAGGGTAACATTTGCAACCTGCAGCTGCACTATTCCAGTGGGAGATGACAGAAGAACAATAGAACTGGAAAATCGTGTTTCCTGCTTCCCTGATGTCACCATGTGGCAACATTCTGCCTTCTCCGTGAGTGAGTTAGGGAAACAAATTATAAAAGTAAAGCATGTGGCCTCTAACAGGGAGTCCGTGGTGCCTTCACGTGCACCTCGTTAAACTAATGAAGCTTTCAACTGCTCTGAGAAACTCAAATTGGTGTTGCACAGTACAATTCTCCCATCCATCGGCTCTTATTCTGAGATTGCTTGCAAGAATCAAACCATGAACTTAAATACGAAAGTCAAATTAAATCTGACTCAAAATGCTTAAATATTCACTAGAAAGCATGAGCCTGTAGAATATCTGGAGTACGGCACCAATTCTAACATTACTTAGAAAATATAACCATGTTTTTTTGGAGCAGTGGGAGTAAAACTAACTAGTGGGCCATAAAACCTAAAACACATTTGATCCATTGTTCTGTACTGTAGAAATATTGATTACTACAGCTTTAAATACATACACAATGCATGTCTGGATTTTAATGGTTTATTGTTTTTCCTTTGTTAGATTGGGTCAATTAAGCTCATCCGGGTGACTCTAGAAATTACTTCACACAGTTTTCTACCAGCACTGTTATAATAGATTTGATTACCTCTCATTGTGAACTACTGTGTCTGTTTTATTTACATGCAGAGGAACACTGGTGACTCCAGCTAATATTCCAGGTTTGACAGTTTAACTTTATTAAAAGGCATCATATCAAGTACTGTACCTGAGTGGGGAAATTACTTCAACATAAGCTCATTATTGCTACATTAATGAGTAGCAACATACACGCCGCATTAGAGAAAAATAAAATAAATCAATGCAGGCATGTGACCCGTTGCATCTGCAAATGAGGTGCTGTTAGTTTTTATAGCTGGGATCTGCCTGTGTTAGTCCTGGCCTACATACCACCCTCTGGATTCCAGTGGGAGCTGCAGCAAAGCAAAGACAGAGCTCTGCAAACACCTCTTAGCCACAGCGCCGCTCAGCAGCCTACCAGTGCACGTTGGAATGCAAAGCGGGTTTGCTGGAGCTCCCCCGTCTGCCCTCTTCCAGCTCTCTTGCAAGTTCACTACATCTGCGGGTCAGCTGCAGGGAGCTCTCGGCCTCTGACAGGTTCAGCGCCGTGGCTGTGCCTCCACCTCAGTGTGTGGCTCAGAATGTCGGCCAGCCGCAGATCCACAGATCATTATCGCTATCAAGCACTGTTTCCCCAACAAAACGATATCGCTGCCTTTGATCCTACGCCAAAGCTTATTTCTGTTCACTTCTGGGCATTCTAACCCAGGAACTGCTCTCACTCGGGGCAAAACCCAAGCATGGCTAAAAATAGGCCTTTGTTCTGTTGATGAGATGGAAATGTAGGAATTAACAATAGGGCACTATGTCTGAAATAAGACATCCCCCCCCCAGTCTGGGCAGATAATGTATGTTTTTTGTCTTGTTTTTCTTTGTGGATAAGACAGCTGAGGCTGTTAATTCAATGCAAACATGGTGCTATCCTCCTGCTGTGGAATATTCAATTAAAAACCGCCAGCTTGCAACGTGCAAACTGGGCCAGAGGTCCTGAAAGATTCAGAGTGGGCTGCACGCTGCTCTGCATCCACATACTGAACAAACAGAATATGGTGAAGGGAGAGACTACATTTTGAAAGCATTGTTGTTTACACAACTTTCAGGAAATTCATCCATAGATGAAAGCAGTGATCAACCGATTTTCCCGGCATCATTTACAGACAGGCGTCCACACAGGCAGCGATGTGTTGCTAGAAAGAGTGCTAGAAGCCTAAAATTTAAGACAACTGTAAGTTTTAAACTGTTTAAACTGACTTAGCTGAAATATCGCCATACACTTTGAAAGTGGAAACACGTTGCTCTACATGTGCTTGCAACTATAGCTAAGCAAGTGTGTGGGTCATATCTGAATATTAATTTGTGTTAACGTGTATCATGTACCAGAAATAAGTGCACCGTGTATGCCTTACTTGTTTTTAGAGCTTGCTGACCTGTATCATTATCAATCCAGTTCAATGGTGGTTGAGTTTTTCAGTCAGTTATCTACCAAACAGAAGTTTGTGTGTGTGTGTGTGTGTGTGTGTGTATGTGTGTGTGTGTGTGTGTGTGTGTGTGTGTGTGTGTCTGTGCCTGTCTCACTCAGTGTGACACACACATCACAGCAACATGAGAGTGCTGCACCAACTGAAGAAAAAACTTTGAGCGATATGTTTTATACGTGGTTGAATATTTTTTACCCGTTAATGTTTAGAACAGAAACATCTGACATCACGTTATTTTCCTCTGCTGATTTATGTTCGACAAATCTGACAGCTTCTTTTACATTTTCATTTACTACTGTGTTGTCTTTGCATATTAGGTTGCATATTTGCCTTAGAAATGCAAATTTTATTTTATGTAGAATAACTGAAACCAAGCACTTTATTTCAATGGCTACTTTTAAGTTGTAAATAATAGTTACTTTTAAAATTAACTACAGTACAGTGTGCACTTTATTATGTTGCTTGCTTGTTGCAACTGTGTGCAATAATGTAATAATTTTATTTTTGCTTAATTACTTTAAGAATTTATTTACAGAATTTTAATTATGCTTAAATATTTATTTTCAGCACACTACTCTTTTTGTCCTTGTTCTACCTAACCTGTTTTTACTATTTGTTAAATATTGTTTTTTTTTACGTTCAATAAATGTTCCTTTTTTAAACTGAGACATGTAACATTTGTTTGTTATTATTATTCAAGGAAATCAGCAGCCCGTATTGATCATTGGCTAAGGCTGATGAAAATCAGCATCAGCACTAAAAAAACCATATCGGTCGATCCCCAGATGATAGTCACTATACTGTTCAGCAATAAGAAATCTATTTCAATGATAAAAGTCCTAACTGCTGTGATGATCAGAATAATCTGAATACCCCCCCACCCCCACAATGTTAGAATGGTTATTGGAATTTCAAATGATAAAGTTACAGCCCTAAAGTTACTTTTTGGGGTACAAAGTACTGTTTGTAAGGGCAATAGTGTTTTACTTGTAGTAGGGCTGCTCAATTAGGGAAACAATTGATGATCACAAAGTATTTTTGGTCAATATTGAAATCAAGATTCTTAAAACAGAATTACTTTTGGAAAGATGTTGCAATTTCAGTTTTTTATTCAGAACACCAACTAAGAATTTACAGGCAAAACGTAATGTAAAATATCTATTGCTCCGTTTATCTGATCATTAAGAGCCAAAATTGTAATCACGATTAAAATATGAATTCATTGCACAGCCCCAACATGTAGCCCTTGCGGCACCATATGCTGTTAGGGTAGCACCAATTTAATGTAAATAGCTGAGCACTTCATGCCTCACGAGCTGTTTCCATACCTAGAGGCCCTGAATTAGTATGCTGCTGCTGAGGATTTTTTGGTTCCATGTAGGCTGCTGGTCCTGCTTGTCTCTTCCTTTGGCTTAAGATATTTCTTCCGGTTCCTAGTGTCCGCTGCCGACTGTATGAGGCTTGTCACAGGGGCAGAGATATGGTCCTTGCAGGATAAGAGCTCTGTGAATGGCCCAAACTTATCAAAGCAGCCCGCCCTGTCCCCAAGCTTCAAACACAATGCTCCCCCTAATTTCTCCAGAATGGAAGTCCCTCCGGACCTGAAGTAATCTCATATTCTCCGTTTGCACGCAGTCACTCAAGTTACTCTAGCTCTGTTCCCTGCATCCCTTGCCAATTGCATAACCATAGTCCAGAACTCATCAGCGAGATGGCAGAAGAAGTGCTCTATTAAGCTGCATCATGTTCCATCTGTTGTGTAAGACAGAGATAACAGTATTTACAGTTCTGGAGTTGTGGCAGCCGGTTTGGCCAATTTTTTGTGCACAGCAGAGTTCTGCTTAGTTCATAAAATGTCACGGATTAATTCTGCCGCTTGCGATGGTGGCCAACTGCAATTTTTACCCTCACCAGAAAAAGCACAAACTAACTTTGTTGGAAGTGTTATATCAAGAACTTGAAAAACATTGGGGGCATTTACTCTAAAAGTTCTTTTTTGGCTTGTCCTGTTTCATATTCTAAGTCTTCCATCATTTTTATTCAATTTTGGGGAGCGGACCATATTTGCTATAACTCTACAGGGTACCTGGGGTGTGGATAAAGGACTTTAAGAGTCTCTGCCAAGAAAGTGGTAGGTAAGAGTCTTTCAACTTGGCATTAAGTATTCAGTGCTCAGGTCTTTCTATCAGTGAGGAGAATATGTATTCACAGAAAGACTAACCCAGATGTGAGAAACCAGCTGATAACAAAAAGTGCTGAGTAAAACACAGCCTTATCTACTCACAGATTTCCTTACTGTACATGAATCGGCTCAACCTACATCTGTTCTTTCAAACAAGACTCCGATCTGAAAGCAATACTGTTCTGGCCTTAACATCCATTACTACAAAATACATTATCATTAGGCAAGGC
This sequence comes from Etheostoma perlongum, assembly GCA_026937815.1. Taxonomy (NCBI): domain Eukaryota; kingdom Metazoa; phylum Chordata; class Actinopteri; order Perciformes; family Percidae; genus Etheostoma; species Etheostoma perlongum. The sequence continues at coordinate 20,115,605 of CM049384.1, read as the reverse complement.
AAGTTTATTTATATAGCACATTTAATACCAGTTGCAATACAATGTGCTTCACACAAAAAAAAAAGCAAGGATCAGTACATGTTTATAAAAACAGTAAGAATTAAAAGCATTAAATAAAATAAAGAAAAGAAAAGTCAAAATCATCTGTCTACCACAATAATTAATAATGCTTCAGCGAAGCAGTATCAGAAAGCATCTGAAAAAACATTTGTCTTAAGTCTTGATTTAAAACTGAGTATTGGGGCATTTATGATGCTTTCTGGAAGTTGGTTCCAGAGTGAACCGTATAACGGCTGAGTGCTGCTTCACCCTGTTCAGTACGGACAGTGGGTGTTTCTGCTCTGATCTGAGAGACCTGAGTGGTACATACTTCAGTACTTCAGAAACATGTCCAATAGATACTTTGGTCCTACCATTAGAAGGCAGTCATTGTATTGTATTTTATTTTTCACATCAATATATAAAAAGGTGATTATGTACTGTATGAAGAGTAGTTCTTGCATATTTATTCTCTACACTACAGTGAAGATGTGTGCCCCTTTTCTTTTTTAACCAGCACATTCCCATTATGTTATCAGGAGCCCATCTAAGGACATAGCAGTTGCGCCAAACTCCTTCATGTCAGAAACTCCCAACGATTTCAAAATGTAATTCACTTGACCACAAAACTCAACCTAGTATGATCAAATGTGATCAAATGAGAGGGGACGTGTTATACATGTGTGATCATTTGAGACAGTAACGTAGAGACGCAAACTTCTTCCCTTATTTGTATCCAGTCAACAGTCAATCCAAGTCAAATTAATCCAATAGTCAATCAACAGAAAATTCACCAGAAACTATTTTTATTTTAGTTGTTTTTCAAGATTTCAAAATAGGGAAACATGTTTTACTTTGAGCTTAACAATTTAGGATTTTAGGATTTCTTTTCTGTTTTTGTACATTACTGTAAACTGAATATCTTTGGGTTTTAGACTGTTGGTCAGAGAAAAACAAGCAGGACATCCCATCAGGCTTTAGGGAGTTGTGAAGGACATTGGTCACTACTCACGGACTAGACCTAATCAATTAGTTGGATAAATAGTCAGCAGATTCATCAATAATGGATAAACAGTAACTGAATATTCATATAACAGGTTTTGAAGATGTCAGAATATCCAGAAAAGTCCCTTTGTGTGTGTCACTAAACTCAACATTGCACGATATGAGGAAAATATCACAATAACGATATAACTATTTGAAGTGTACTCAGTTCTGCAACTTTGCTGCTTTCATTATTCTGCTAAAATACAACAAATGGCTGGTTGAATTTAAAACAAGGGAAATCATTACCAACCTTCTTTTATTGAACAAAATTAACATTGAATTGAATATAAAAAGGCACCACTAAAAACTAGAACTACATTATAAAGTGCAGTTTTGTACTCATATTTCCTTTCAACTAACACACAAATCTCAGTGTCTTTTGCAATATGTCGCAACCTTTTTCGCAACAGTTGATATTGCGCCAGCAAAGAAAACAATGAAATGAAATTATGTCTCACTTTGCAGACGCCCACTTTGGAAGCATTTGAAGGACCCCTCGTGCTTCCATTCTAGGAAGCATCAGCTAGAAGGCACACGGCTTTCTAATTAAATAAGCTTGGTGCAGGAGCTGCGTCTAGGGGTCCGATAGAACTAGTTACAGTGGAGCAGGACTAGTTACAGACTAGTGCTCCTTGTCTATTACCCTTAAAGGGAACAACAGTCTGTCTGCAAGACTCGAGACAAAGCCCATGAATGCATGGTACTTGAAGGGTGCACTTGGATTCTATAACAGTGCACTTCCCACATAAGGAGCATCGCAGGGCTGTGACTGAGGAAGAGCAACATTCAGACAGCTTCAAAGCAGAGGGGCTGTGCAGTGTGCATAGGATTAATTAATGTCTGCTGCTGCTGCTGCTGCTGCTCCATCCGTTCAAAATTCCATTTCGGTCACGTCCACTTCTTCAAAAGAAGGGAACACATGTACATTTGAATAAGTGTGTGATCATCCCCCCAATTGCACCACGGCTTACACATGTCTGCATGGGATAGAGATGACTGCAGCCTGCAAACTGGGATGCCAGGTGGATTTAGTGTTTAACTGATGCTTCCATCTAGGCCTAGGCAATATATCAATATTATATGGACATCGATATATATGAGCCTAGATATCACCTTAAACAAGTGTTGTCTTTTCCTAGTTTTAAAATCTGCATTATATTAAAGTGATCTGATTTTCTTTACTTACCAGTTATTAACTGTTTTTTTTATTCAACTTTACCCACTTAGTCATTGTAGCCACATCATTGATTATTATGTATCAAAACTCTCATTGGGTAAATATTTTGTGAAAGCACCAATATAGTCAACCCATATCACTGCAATATCGACATTGATGTATTTGGTTAAAAATATCGTGACGTTTGATCTTTTTTACCCCAGATCATACAGTTCTACAGCCGTGCCTTTAGAAACTGTGGGCTATAATTTGATGTCATGCCATCTAAAATAAGTGCACTTAATCCCTGTAGGCCTACCAATATTGACTTGGCTATCACTTACATTTTCCCAGCTTAGTGCCCGATGAAAACTTGCAGCAAGTTCCTTATTTTGAGGTGCCAGGGGTAGGAATGTCTTCATATTATCGTTCTCATGTCCCAAACTCCAATTAAAATGAAAAGTTTGTTAACCTCTGGGCTGAGCAATGAAGCAGGTGCCGTCTTCAGTCAAAGCTGCCCCGTTGTACTGATCTGTACACCGCAGAACGGGAGGCAGGCTTGCTAACAGGGACCTCGCTATTTTAGCGTGACCAAATAGGACATTGTAAGTAGACCCCCAAACCTCGTATTTATAACTTGAAGTAGGCGGTGTTGCTGGTGGAGTCATGTAGCCTGCAGCCCAACACCAAGCGTTAAACCTGAACAGTGTGAAATAGACGCGGAACTGTTTTCCCACGGCCAAAGTGTTTACTTCAGTGTTTTGCCACGGACATTTAGCCTACCTTGATCCAGTAGCCGCAAGGAGTGCTGAAAAGACGGGTCCAGCGTGTCCTTCTCTGCCATAAGCTCCGGCAAGTACTTTTCGCTCTCCATCTCGTCCTGGGCTGTTGGGGCTCCAAGTAAACGACTCGAATGTAATTGTAAATACAAAAGCAAACCAACCAAAACCTGCTTAACGTCCGAACGGCTCCAAGTTAGGGCACCGCCAAATATTTCTGTAAAGCAAACTCGCGGGCGATAGCGTCATTCGCGCTCGCGCTACAAGAGCATTTCTTCAGTCCTCGCGGCGCACACACACACAAACATACACCCACACACATACACACAATACGCGGTTAAATGTGACCGGGAGGTTTTATCCCATCGATGTGTTGTTCAGCCAGCAGAGCCCCGCTACGCATCACAGCCGCTGGTGTGAGGTTGCCTCTCCTCTCCGGGTGGACAGTTCGGTCTCTTTGAAGCTCCCTCGGTTGTATCCAGTGCTGAAATGTGGAAGCGGCAGCTATTGGTCGCCGAGTGCGACATGCAGCCGGTGGAAGGGGGCGGAGCAACACGAAGGAGCTGGCCGCGGTACTGAGTCCCGTCATTAGCATAACATTGTCATAAAGTTACCCTGAACAAGGGCGGCAATTCAGAAACACTGAGCTCGGGCAAAGTGCCTGTTTCTGATAGAAGCCCCCATTTAAAACTAACAAAGCCTGTTCGCCTGGATGTCATGTTAATAATACACAGAAGCTTCGCAGCAGCTCATCTCACTGGAGCTCAATGTCTTCTTTTTTTTTCAGATGCACAAGACAATAAGACAAAACAATTTGCTTAGGATAAAAAGCTGGGACATATTTGCAGGATTTCACCATTGTCATTATCCACACACGGAACAATTACAGCACATTTGGTATATGAAAAAAAAAATATCAATATCATGTCATTTTACACAAAGACCCAGAAACCAACAGCACTCATTCAATACCTACTGGCATACTGGTGAAACATAATTATATATGCAGCATGTGAGCACAATTAAAAACTAAACTAATAACTAAGTAGAGCTACATTTTTGACAGAGGGAAAAATGTATCTCAGTCTATTTAATATTCTACATTAGTAATGCAGATTCCTAAACCGATTTGTGATTCAAATTGCCAACAAAAGGCAACTGATACACAGTAAACCTGGGGCTTTTTGGGCCCCTATGGCTCCGTTATCCCCAAACTGTCTACACAGATGCATGCATTTAAAATCATGTAAATAGAGGTACACTTCCCGTGGTATTTCAGTATCAGTCGGTAGCCTACAGTCACTGGAACATCTCAGGAGGCGACATAATTGCCTCTTCACTCATTTAAGCAATTGATTAGGACTGCATGCATGACTCCTTAGGTTGCTTTAGGACAACCTGTCAATAGTTCTCAGGGAAATCCATCCACCTTTCTATAGGTCAAGCATGCGCTTCTCCCGGGCGTGTTTATGAATTCCTTAAATAAGAACGCTGTTGTTTCCAAAGCACAGCCGCTAGAAAAAGCCGAGCCAACCTTGGCGGGCCTGCGGTTTTGGAAGAGACAACAGACAGTGACACTGCATTGTCATTAAAAGACATCTATCGAGTTTATCCAGACAGCAGATATCGAAAGATACAGCCACAAATCCACTTTATCAAACATCGTGAGCCTGGAAACTTACAATGAACGCAAATGCAAAAAACAGCATTTGTATACAAGCTTCATATCATTTAGAAAATGTGGATAAAGAATAAGAATTCTGTCAATATGTGGAGGATGCTGAGGTAGCCTCAGGTGGGCGGCTATCTGCAGGCAGATCAGCACTGGTTATATAATTGAGATTTCTCTCTTCTGCCATTCTATTTGAAGAACTTGGAGAAAATGTGACCCAGAGGCTAAAACCAAAATGGCTTTATGTATATTTATCAATGCTATATATCCTCCATGAACTTTGGGGTGTTTTTTCTCTTCTTTTCTGGCTTGATATGTGCTCTGGAATAAGCGCTGCAGGCATCAATGATGCGGAATGGAGAAAGCATGTTATTTGTAAAGATATGAAATGTTTTCATTAATTTGATTCATAATAAGTGATGCACCTGGTAATATTGTGAGATTGCAGACATTGCAGCCCATGCAGAGAAGACATATTTATTCATATATCTTCATGTCTTAAGCATGTTCCAGACCCCGTGTTTGTGAGTGATTTACCGCAACGAGAAACGCATTATGAATCAGCTTATTTTTTAATCTCTCCAAGAGACCATTAAAAACCGGCTCAAATGCACTAATCTCCTATTAAGGAGAGCGACTTATTTATAGATATGCTTGCCATCTGTTGCGCCCCGTCTCTATGAACAACAGCCTCACATTGTCATTGATGTTGGAATCAAAGTTGCAGGCCTATACGTCTTCCTCAAGACGTGTGTTTGTAAAAGGGAATTTGCTAAGTGATAACAATGCATCAATTGCAATGAAAATAGCCATGGTTCATGGGGCAAATTGTTCTTATATGAGTCACAGGCAGCCACGAGGGCAGCATCACAGGGCTGTGAGAAATGTCCTGCCAGGTGGGTGTAAAAGAATGAGGAACAGCGGGCTATTACATTGACAAAGTGTTATTTTGATCATTAGAGAACGGCTGCCCCCTTCCTTGCCCCTCAGCCTGTCCCAGCCCACTAAATATGATGTTGACGACCACACAGCTTGTGCAGCGCCCCGGGGTGTCATATACCGTACGTACCACCTTTACTATTATGTCTGCACACTTCTGCATTCAATGTTTCTCACTGTCTTAATAACAAAGATCTAACCAGCACTGCAGGCTTCTTCCCAGGGACTTGATGCCAGCAGCGGAAGAAGTATTCAGATCCTTTACTTAAGTAAAAGTACTAATACCACACTGTGGTACACACAAGTAAACGTCCTGCATTGAAAAAGTGAAAATTATAGGTGAGTATCATCAGAAAATGTGCTTTAAATATTTCAATGAAGAAAAATTCTCCCATTTTAGAAATTGGAAATGATCCAAAAAGTGTGTGTAATGGTCTAATCATGTCAGCTGGACTTGTAGGCCGTTATATTATTGGCTAGTTTAATTTATGAGAAAACTACAAACGTTTTGTGCGCAAACATCTTAGTTTGTAAAGTATCTGGCAACTAAAGCTGTCAGTGCAGTAAAAAGAACAATATTTCTCTTTGAAATATAGCAGAGTAGAAGTAGAAAGTAACATTAAAAGAAAAGACTTGAGTAAAGTAAAAGTACGTCAACATTTGTGCTTAAGTACAGCACTTGAGTAAATGTAATTAGTTACATTCCCCACTGCTTGATGCAAAGCCTAATAGATTTCATGGATGATGGAAACACTTCACATCAGCTTTCAATCTTCATAACATCCTGTTTCAGCGACAGGATGTCATGGGGTTCTTGTCGCCCCAGGAGTAATTATACCTCGGTGTGTCCACAAGTGCTGTGTCACTCGGTGTCACAGAGAGAAGAAGAACTGGGGTTCTAGAGTGACAAAGCACTTTTGGCACTGCTACATGGACAGGGTTACAGCGGCAAAACAGGAGCATTTAAAACATGTTAAATAAGTGGATTCATTAAAAAAAAGCCGCATAAATGGTTTGCCATATAGGACGTCGATACTTAAAAATGGGGAAAGGACCTGAGCTTTCTGGAGGGCTCCTTGGAGGCTTTATGCTGGGGAGAGACGTGTATGATGGCCTTATGATGATGTCATTATACATATTTGTATTTGGTTTATTTTGTTAATATTTTGTTGAATGGTCTTGAATATCGTAGTTACTGTGTCATCTTTTCTGGATTTTTGTCTGGTGTGGTAGTAGTGGTGGTGGTGGTGGGGGGGTATGTTAATTATATTATGCAAATTGTTTGTTTTGTATGTTGTTCAAAAGAAGAAATAAAATGTTAAAAAAATGAGAAAATGTTAATCACAAGAAGAAGAAGACATGAGTGGATTCCTTCCCTCAGCACATTTGGGTGGTGGCAGAAGGATCGCTAGGAGAGTGGCAACACTGCCTCCTTGTGACCATGACAAAGGATTTGAGAAGACATAGGGAGTTCAAAAGAGATAACCAGGCTTTTATTTTGTTTGTTTTGGAGCCTTTTCATGAATGATGGAGCTTGAAAGTTAGAGGTTGATTAGCATGAATTATTAATTGTAAATGGCAACAGTATTTTTTAATTTATATAGCACCTTATATAGCACCTTTCATTATACAGAAACACCAAAGTGCTTTACATTACAATCAGCATAAAGATTAGAACAAAGCATAAGCAGAAATGAGAATACAGCATCAAGACAACAACAATTAACAAGAAAGTTCATGAAATCAAACAAAAGACAAGTCTCCCCCTACACACACCCACACACTGTAATTTATTAAATGTCTGAGAGAAAATCTTTTTTGAGTGTTTGCTTTTGTGATTAACTATTTTTAACAAAATACAAAACATACAACTAGCAACATGAACAAATCCCCCCCCAGCCACCCTGTCATCACCACCCACCCAGACAAAAATCAAGTATAGATAACACAGTAACTATAATACTCCACAATAATACAATAAACTATGAACCCAATAAACATAAATGACAAGATCATAAGCCCATCATACATGTCTCTCCCAGCACAGAGCTTCTTAGGAGCCTTCCAGAAAGCTCAGGGGTCTCATTTATAAACGTGGCGTATGCACAAAACGGGGCTAAAAACGTGCGTAGGCCACTTCCCACGCAAAGATTGTGATTTATAAAAAAAAACATACATGACAGGAGAATGTGCCATCCGCCACGCAAACTCTTGTTTGCCTATTGAACTTTTGTCTTCAAATTGTATCTCGGGGTGGGGGATATAGTTACATAACAATTACAAATTGTTGTAATCAAAAGTACTGCGGTGACCCCCCCCCCACCCCCCTGTGCTTAATGCTGCATGATGGTACTGCTGGCCCTGCAGCAGGACTCACCCCAAATGGAGGAATCAGGAGAGAAAGAGACTTCAGGAACCATGACCATGACCGGCTAATATGCTGATTTAAATTCCCTAAAAATGCACTCTTGGATCTATGTACTGGAGTGGGTCCGGTAGAGAGGGCAACATGCCGGGACCGTGCAATACTGGTCCAAATACAGGGCCTCGCCACTCTGGGGGCAACTGGCTGGTTCCTGAGGGAAATGGCAGACAGCTAAGTGTTTTATGTAAATATTATTATATATAATCTTCAACTTTATCACTAAGGCTTGTTTGGATTTAATATAGTTATGTTAAATCTTATCATATGTCTGGTATGTAACGAAATTATTCCATTTGCAGCAATTCCAGAGAAGTTTTTTTGCTTTTTCTCCACCAGTTGTCATGATTCAGTGTAATTAAAGAACTGCCAGGGTCAACTGCTCAGCATTCATGAGGTGCTTTGCATTGACTATTTATGGTTAAAAATGGGTGTGTACATGGCGGGATAATAGGCTGATTCACGTACAGACACTTGTGGGTAATCTGCGATTTATAAAAGGAACATTGCTTACAGATGTGCGTACACACGGTTTTATAAATTTGATTTTGGCGTAAGTCATTTTTGGCTTTTGGACGTACGTACACTTTTAGTAAGGATCCTACGTACAGTTTTATAAATAAGACCCCAAGTTTTTTCCCAATTTTCTATAATAGACATCCAATCTGGCAAACTGTTTATAGGACTTTTTTTTTTAAATTGTCGCCACCCTAACTATCTCACAAGCCCACTCCTAGACTGACGCCCCACTTGATTCTTCCGTCCCTGTCTGGTTATCATTAAACTAGTGTGGACCAGCTTCTTATCACTCCCACTTAAGATTGACCCATCTCCCACAACAAATACTTTACTTCTGAATGTGGACACAGCTGTGATGGATCTCAGGTCATCGTGGTCAAATGGTGCACGTTGTGCTCATCGCTGTTGGTAAAAGCAACCTTACAGAGATCCAAACCTCCACCAAAAGCAGACTTAATTGGAGAAAATAGTTTTAATGGGTCACAACAAAATGAGAACATAAACATAAGAGCTTCACAAATACAGAGGAAATTGTTTACAAGGCATTGTGTTGCCCTTTTTTTCTTCATTTACCCTCCGTTTACCCATGTTTAAAAGCTTCTACAAACCACATGCACGCTGTCAGAAAGAATTAACGCCAAAGAGCCGTAATTATGCTAAATTACATTTTCTCTTATGCTTTGCAAATGCTTAAAAATCCCTCCAATAACAGTGAAATGTAACACAATTTCTTCCACAGTAGGGCTGCACTATTATGGCCAAAATAATAATCACAATTATTTTGATCAATATTGAGATCACGATTATTTGTTTTTTAACCAAAACAAATGTTATAGTCACATAGGCTGTTTATAACTGCTTCCACATCCAAATTATGCTACATTCTTCTTATGTTGAAGTTGTATGTTGTACAAACATACAGCTGCAACACATGTAAATGAAAATTGTCTGAAATAAATAGCCTAGGATATATCTTAAAAAAAAGTATCTGTGTAAAAGCTCCTTCACTTGTTTTCAACAAGAGAGGGCGTGTGATGGACGTACGCACAGAGTGACAGCTGACTCATTATGAATGGGTCCAGCAGCTCCGTCTCCCGCTATTACTCTACCAACTGAAGTTAGTTGCATTCAATAACCAGCGTTACCAGCGGAAATACCGGTACAAATACAGGTTTATCTCTCATGCTAAACAATATACAGCTGCGAAGACATTATGTGCACCGGTTCGACGTAGAGGAAAACTTTTAGTCGCAACCTAGAGCCCTGTGAGCTAACAGATACTAACTAGCACCCTAGAGCCCTGTGAGCTAACAGACAATAACTTGCACCCTAGAGCCCTGTGAGCTAACAGACAATAACTTGCACCCTAGAGCCCTGTGAGCTAACAGACGCTAACTAGCACCCTAGAGCCCTGTGAGCTAACAGACAATAACTTGCACCCTAGAGCCTTGTGAGCTAACAGACGCTAACTAGCATCCTAGAGCCCAGTGAGCTAACAGACACTAACTAGCACATTAGAGCCCTAGCTAACAGACACTAACTAGCACCCTAAAGCCCTGTGAGCTAACAGACACAAACTAGCACCCTAGAACCCTGTGAGCTAACAGACTAACTAGCACTGGTCACTGCTGTTGTCTGAAAAACAACACAGGCAGGACAAAATGTTGCGTTTACTGGTAAACTGGTAAACCTTGCGACCGACGTATATCTGACTGCTATCTGTTGTGTAATTTTCCTCCCGTTACTCTGTCCTCTGTGACTGTCTACATCTAGAAACATAGCTTCCCGGTGCAGGGAACAACTCTGACTGGCACATGATCAATGGTTTATGGAGCTGTAGATTGGCTTTGTAAAAAAAACTTGGAGCGTTCTATGAACAGTATGACATATTTAAAATATCACTCTATTACGCAAATTTGATCGTGGGAAGCCAAAATCGTGATTGTGATTAAAATTCGATTGAATGTGCAGCCCTATCCCACAGTGTCTCTTGTCCTCCAAAGTGAAGTTCTTCTTTCAAGATATTGTTTTTCCTTCTCATGCAGGCCTCACAATGCTCCTTCAGTCACAAAAGGCACCTTATTGTGGCTACTAAATGGAGCGCTCACATCCATTAAACAGCCATTCAACAGAATTATATTGCCAGGGCCAATCTATCAGGTACATTGATCACGCATCGTCGACGGTGAAGTGCAGACTCTGGTCTTCTCTCCTGGAAGTGTTGTGCAAAAGAAACCTAATGAGAAACTGTCAGCAGCGCACAGGTAAACAAATCAATGGCACCCAGCAGTGCTCCCAAGGTCGAGCCATGCACACACACACGCACACACACACACACACACACACACACACACACACACACACACACACACACAACATCAACCCTCTCCTCTAACAAATCTGAGGCTGGAGCCGCAGCCAATGCTTCAACGGTGTAAAGGGTGCTGTCAAGATTTGACTTTTCGCAGATAAACAGGGTCAAATGGGATTACTTTCCACTGGCTGGATCATTGCTTTACCTTTTAAAGCAGCAGTTTTGACATTTTAGAAAATATGCTTATTTGCTTTCTTGTCAGGAGTTAGATGTAAAGATTGATACTACTCTCAAAACAAGATCATGTGTTCATTAATGATTTTTAGAGGAGCTGGTAGGCGGATTTTGTTACCTTCAGGTAAGCAGTTTTTCCCCCATTTTTAGTTGTGTTTAGTTTGTGCTAAGCTAACCGGCTGTTGGCGTTATTGCTTAATGCTTAGCACACAGACCCAAAAGTAGTATCAATCTCATCATCTAACTTACCGCAAGAGAGCTAGTAAACATATTTCCAAAAATGTCAAACGGTTTCTTGAAATGACTCATGTCTGTATGTGTATAGTCTTGCTTTACCCTCCTCCAAAACACACTTAAGGAGGGTCTGGCTACTCCATGTAGCATTGGGTGATGGGAGGAAAACGTTTTGGCGGTTGGCTTTTCTTTACATCAATCACAATCGTCATGAGGCAGTGCTAAACTCCGCTGCAAAATAGTCGTGCAATAGAAAACTCAGATTGGACAGATAGTCTAGCTAGCTGTGTCCATTTACCATTCAGTGTACCATGCAAATTTAAAATTCCATCCGCATCTGCATCTGGCAATACCGGAAGTGGAACGTGAAGGATAGAGACTAGTATGTGTATAACCATGCATTACATTTAAATGTTTACAGGACACACATATTCTGTAGTCTACATCCCACAGGACAATCAGCTGTCTGTATGGGCATTGTTTGTATATGTTGATAGGTTTAAAGCTCCAGAAAGGCTAGTAAGTGTACATTGAGTCAAACTTTATTTATCTTCAATTTATTTTGCTACTTTCACATTCAAGTCCATACAGTCATTGGTGTTTATAAGTAGCCTATCAGCACATTCTCACAGAAGGCTTCTTAACGATATTGTACGAAAACGTATGTAGCTTAGCGTAAATTCTTTCCGGGAAGACCCAACTCTTAATCAATGCTCTCTTCCTAAAGGCTTTCACCTTCCTGCTAAACCGATCAGAATCATACAAGAACCCTGCTTTAAAATCGGTTTCTCCCTTTTGCCATCAGCAAAGGGAGAACCCCCCCCCCCCACCTCCAGTCATCTACTCCAGCTGACCAGTCCGGAGCCTCCTTCAGTCTGGTTGTCGGCTCCTTCATTGCCACCACCGGTGTCTAGATTCAATCGGGAGTTACGAACTATTAGTAAAACAATGGAGTCTAATCTCCAAAGACTTTGTAAATTTTACTGAGCTGTACAATAAACCTTTTTGCCTATCTGCAAACATGTCTCTCCTGATTGAAATGCACAACAATTGGTATGATATCCTACGAAACAGGCAACGCCGGCTGGTCACATAGCGCCTGGCCACATGACAGTTGCACTTATTGGGCTTTACAGTTAAATTTACCTGGGAAAATGTGATTGTAAGCCAGGTACAGGGCACTGAGAGGCAACGGTCCTTTAAGGGGCAGTTGCAGTTGAGTTTAGTTTAATTTTAGAAAAAAAGATCCTGGTTAGTTTTTGTCCTGGGACACAAACACGCCTTTCCTGGGTGAAAGTCTAGTGTTTCCAACAGGACACGGACTCCGTTGCCCCGATTTTGTTATGAACAACAACCCAACAACCTCTCATACAGCAAAAAATAAATAGAATACATACAAATTCCAGTGCATTACTTTTCATAGTGATATGTACATGTAGTCATGAGAACAGCCTGAGGGTATATGAGTGTACTTTGATGTGAACATGTGTCAAGATGGAAAGTGTTCTCAGTTAGCCTATATAGAAAATACCAAAATAATAATTGCAAGGAAAACTAGACTGCGCCAGAACAATAAAAACGATGACAAGTAATACAAAAATGCACAATCTGTAACCGCTAGTGAATTCAGAAATTATACACTGACATGTTCCATTAGGCTTTGTGTTGTGGCAGATTATCACACTGCCTGTACAAACGTTGGGTTTTTACTCTTCTAAACTATAACCAGGACATGACAGATAATGATAGTTGGTGTAATAAACTGGGGTTTAAACAGACAGATCCTTTCATCTCTAACAGTGTCTACACAGTGATTCAGAGTGCATATTTGTGTTTGTCTCTAATGTGTACGAGCTTAATAGAGCATCCTGAAGTAGCCCGTAATGTGTAGTGACTAAGTGTGCGCTGAGAATTATCACATTGCCCTTACATACCAGATAGAGGCGCAAGGTCAACAGCAGTAATTATTCTGTGGGAAGCGTGTTGGTCTTCAGTGGGTAATTTCATTTCCTGTCATTAGCCACAGCGATTAAACACAAGAACAATAATACTATGATAGCATCAGCAGCCACTACACAGCCCCAGGCTCTTCTCTATTTTTCACAATATTCTGTCAATGCCGCTTTGCATGGGTCAACACTATTGTTGTGTAACCTGGATCTTTAAACCCTTACCTGCGAACCTTAATTAGCAAATGATGATTATAATTAGATATATAGTTAATATCATCATGTGTTCCATCCACTCCCATCAATATTTTGGCCACTTGGAAGGGCAGCAGCACAACAGGCTGTAAACACAACATTAACTTGGCTAACATGTTAAAAGGTTACCTATTTACACGTTACTGGTTTCATTTCACTTGATTACCACAATAGTGCCGTGGTGGCAGTTAATGGGGGGTAAAATAATTTTCCCAGTAGCAGTTGCAGTAGATGCAGTGAGCACCAACAACCACATGGGAGCAGACCAGATAGTAGTTCCTCTGTCGGTATACTGGGGAACAGAAAAATGCCATGAAAGTATTAGTATGGAAACAAGTCACATCACTCTGTTTAATTCTCTTTTTTAATGAAGTTTTTCAAACAACATACAAAAAAAAATCAACAAAAAACTAAATAAATAAATAAATACAAGACACAAAAGTAGTTCACTATGAAGAAAGCAAAAGCAAATAAGTATAAGCCAAATAAATATTCTTTAAAATATCTTTTAAATCTTGTTGGAACAGCAGTAGGAGGAGGCAAACTGCTTTCAGGTCCTACCCTTTTTTGAAATGTCCATACCTTTACATCTATAATTACTAAAATAAGGTGTGTTTTCAATCTATTGATCAATCTAACCACAGCCCAATAACAGAAAACATCATCAAAATCCCCAAACAGTTCCCATCCAATCAATGGCTCAAGTGACTATTCCATCAATTGCTTAATAACTCATGTATGTACCAACTTACACATTACAGAGTCCTTATTTTATGCACTATTCTTAGGATGTAACCAAGTGAAAGGCAGTAGCATGTTGCTTTTCCACATCTACTTTTATTTAGAATGCAAAGTTTTTGATAATGGGTGATCTCACATTATTTAGTTTGGAACTGTGGTGATCACAAGGGAGCCAGCACCCTAGCCTTACTTTAAAAGAGAAATATTGACAATGCATTATTCCAGGAGACACATTTTCTACAGACTGATACCGGCCACTTAGCCAACAGATTCTATCATACAGTTACATCCTCCTCAACAAGCTCAAAAACAAAAGGAGTAGCCATTGTTGTCAAACGGAATCTTTTGTCCTATTGGTCAAACAATACAGGCAGAATTGTGATTACTACAATAGAGCATAGTTTTAGGAAAATTGTACTTGTGTCAGCTTATGCGCCTAATATTTTTGATGGCAGTTTCTTTGGTACGCTCACCAATCAAATGCTGGAGTTAGCGGACTGTTCTTGTGTTGTTGGTGTGGACTCAATGCTGTGTGGGAGCCAAATATTGATCGGTGGAACGCAAAAGGTCACTGGGGACCAGGCTCAGGCTACAAATGCTCTGAAGTCATGGGCCAACAACTTGGCGCTTATAGATATTTTTTGCATGCAGTTAATCCCACCTGTAAGGATGATTCCTTTTCCTCAGGTAGACATAAACCTTTTTCCAGAATAGATTTTCTTTTTGCATACCCTCAATTATTTAATTCAATTGACAAAGCGGTGTTACTTCCAATGGCATTGTCTGACCATAAAGGGGTCCTCTGCGTCACCACCCTAGATCGTCTGTCTCATTGTGCTGCTAGATGGCGTTTTAATACTTCTTTACTGAAAAATGTCAGGGTTCTGTCTGTCACAGTTTCTCACATACTGAACCAGACCCAAATTCAGACCGTGAAGAAGGTGGGTGGTGGTAAAAAAACAAGGCCAAATGTGGAAACAGGTGAGGGGAAGGTGGAGACGAGCGTATGGGAAGATTAGTGCTGGTGAACAGCAGTCTCGGTGGTTCAATGTGGTCGAAGGCTCAGTTGGCCAGGCAAAGGTGAAGAGTAGTCCAGGGTGATAATGCAGACAAAGGGACAGGAATCAGTTCAGCAACAAAGCACCAAAAGCTAACTATCAAACAATTACAAGCAGGCCCAACATACTGGTTAGGCTAATGACCCCGCAGGGATTGGATGTGAGGTCACAGCTTATATGGTGTAGAGATGATGATCAGGACCAGGGGTGCAGTTGCTGATGAGCCACAGGAGAGTGCAGTTACAGATCATCCTGGGTTTCCCCGCCTTGCCCTCGTTGCACGGCAGCAGGTTCTGGGTGCGTTCAGGAAAGTCAGACAGGAAAACAAACTCAAGGAAGAATGTTCATGACAACATCGCTCACTTTGTAGCAGAATTCCAGATATTTGCAGACATTAATGTTGGCTCTGTAGAAGACCCCAGGATGTTGTGTGATGCGATAAAAGGGTTTATTAGGAGCAGCACCATACTGTTCTGCAGTAAAAGCTACGTCACTTCAACTACACAACCTTGAAGCTAACTCCACCAGATTAGACTCATTGTTGCATATTAATTTTACTGACCAAAAAGCTTTAGAATGATCATTAGTGAACAAAGAAACAACATTCTGAAAAGAAAATCTGAATTTCTAATTCATAGAACGAGACAGCGCTATTACTTTCAGGGTGCTAGACCTAGTCACCTTCTCGCTTTGAAGAGACCATTTTGCAGATATTCCCGGTATTATATCTTCAGATGGTAATATTCGAACTGACCCTGAAATAAATAAATCCTTTCAGACATTTTATTCCAATTTGTATAAATCAGAAGGAGACACGTCTTCGGTGCGTGTAGTGTACAGTACGTCTATGTATGTTGTCATCTAGATCAATGTTTTGTTCAACTGTTTTAATATAAAAAATAAAAATCACAAAAACAAAAGAAGACTGATGGAGAAAAGTAGTCTGGCTGTCACCAGACCAAGATCAATCTTTTAAGATCGAACATTGGTCTGGGGAGTCCGCTCTGTATTTTGTCAGCAGAAAAGGCATAGTTCAAATGACTCTGTACGCAATTGGATGGTCCGTCAACCAATCAGACCAACAATCTGCGCAATGTACTTTGCAGAGCTGGTTGGTAGTAAGGCAAACACATCCTTCTGTTGTAGGAATTGTTCAAGGGTAAGTTTCTGTTCTGTTTTCAGAAAACTTTCCTTTGAAATTTTTAAAAACAGCAGCGACAGCGGCATCAACGGGTTGCTGCGCTTTGAATGCAAACAAAAAGCTGCTTGCCGTCTGTCACTCCCCAGTGTGAGTCCAGTGCTGATTTGAGTCGCGCATGCTCAGATGTAAAGGGTTTACAGCATAAAGTGTCATACCCGATAAGAGTCGAGTCAGACCGGCTCTGGTCGAGTGCAGATGTGAGTTGCGAATGCTCAGATTTAAACAGTATACAGCATAACTGTCATTTGTGAACTTCATGAAATAATAAACCTTTCTCATTACAAACAATAACAGAGGGAATCATTTCCAAAACGTTGTAGCTATCTATGATTGTTTGATTGCTAACGTTAGCTCAAAATGCCATTCAACTAACAGCCTTTGTTGTGTTTGATGCTAACTTGTAGCCAGCAGTGAACCAACTTCGTTAAGTAGGTCAAAAGAAGTCTCTTGTTAGCATCTTGTATGCTACTTGTCGCAAAGTGACGCATGCCCAACTCACATCTGCACTTGACTCATATCGGGGAGGGACACCGCTGCTCGTCATCGTGTTAACACACCAATAGCAAGACAGGTGGATAGGCCAGTTTGTGATTGCTGCCCGCAGATTTGTAACAGAAGCAGGATATAAACATGTGTTTCCAGCCTGAGCTGCAGGGCGAAATCAAATCGCCGGCAGATGGGGCTGGGTTTACCCAGTCTAGAAAACTAGTGCAGTGCCGATTGCTTGGCCTGTTTTAATATTACTGCTTAAAGCTTTCTCCAGAACCATTGACCCCAAAATAACTTACAGAAGGACCGCAACACGCATAGCAAGCACACTGTATAGCCTACTGCTCACTTACAAAATATCACGTTTAAAATGTGGAGAAATCACATATATTTGCCTTATGGACTGATGGTGGTGCAGAGGTGTTCATTTCCAAACAGACTTAGTTAGACAGTTAAAGTTGGCTTATGGATTTGATTCGCAGAGGTATTTTGCCGATTATATGTAATGTTATTAGTGTTATAAGTTAGAAGCACAGTTGAACAACCCGACCCAGGGTAAGCGTAAGAGGGTGAGTCTGAGTGAGAAGGAAGAAGTGGTGAATTTACAGCTCATTAATACGTTATAGTGTCTCTTGATTGAGTTTCCTCTAAGCAAATTGATCCGGGCTTTCATTGTAAAGAGTGGAAATCGTTTTATTGGGTTTCCTCTTCAGCATTGCTGAGTGAATTTAAAGGTGAACTTTTATTGTAAAGAGTAGAAACGGAAGAGCCAGCGTTATGGCAGCGCTTTTTTTCCTCAACCTTTTTTTTCCCCTTGTTCTTCTTGTTTTATTCACAGTTTAATATCCAATGCTGTCGAAACTGCTCCAAATTCAAAAACCCCAACTTCATTGGATACTTAGGAAACCAAGTGTGAAGTATATTGGATGAACGGTTCATGATATATTTCAAAGACAGTCCACACACACACACACACACACACACACACAGGCTTTCCATTGTATTAGATAGATGAACCCTACTTGTACTTACTCTAAACATTGTTCTAAGTTTATGAAATCAATCCCTTGTTTCAAATCTTCTTTAACCCTCATGTTGTCCTCGGGTCAAACTGACCCGTTTTCCTATATGAATGTTAATTACCCCCAAAAAAAAGATTGATTCCACACAATGCTCATTGTTCTTTACAAATCTCTACTTTCCTTCATTTTGGGGTGTCTTATTCAATTTTATAGCAAGTGGTTTTGAAATAGTATTGAGTAAAAGTTGACATATTCCAGTCTGTAATTATCCATCAACATCCATTCCTTTAGTTGTAGTCTAAATACATCATTTCTGCTTTTCTAACTCAAACATTAGGTATAATTTCCTATAAATTACGTTTATTTACCATAAATTCCAATAATAAAAAACAAAATAACTGTAAAACTAAAGTTAATATGTTAGTGTTAGGTAGTGTTAAATGTCCCAAAAAGTGACAAACATTTAAAAAAAGGAAAAACATGTAAGAAAACCTAAAAACATCGATAAAAAGCGTCAATATAAGTGTTGATTTTTATGGGAACACAACACGAGGGTTAAAACAGCATGATGTTAATTTTTTTTTTAATAATGGTCCCGTTTAGTATAAAATAGTAGACAGACTTTGTGTTGTTTTATTTCTGCACACCTGATGAATGGAAGTCCAAAGTTCACTCTTGTTTTAGCTCTGTTTTGGTCTCCATCAACTCTGAAATCCTTTTATTTTGATTTACTTTATCACTGACCGATAACATGACAGTTCTAATAAGAATACAGATACCGGGCTTCAAAAACCACCTGTCTGTCACACAGGAGGCAGTCATGTGCTTTAAATTTCCAGCTTGAAATGAAATAACAACTCTTGATGTCACAAAGACTTTCACCCTTTGTTTGTGGTTTATTTTTGTGTTTTTTATGGAAGAAGGTGATGTACAAATTAATAAAAAAGGAAAGAAAGATGGGAAAGAGGAAGCTGAACTAGTTAGACGTTGGGATAGAGGATCAAAAAGCAGCAAGAGTCTAGAAAACTCATTTGGGGGAATCAAGATGGCTGTAAGCCAAAATCCTCCCATCTCTCTTCATACCAGACCCACACTGCCTCACCAGCCTTGGCAAAAGCAAGAAAATGACATAGAATGGGGGCGAGATGTACCAACAACACAGGTTTTTGCCAAGTCAAGTCAAGTCTGAAAAGTCTGAATTGTGAAAAGGTAATTGAAAAAGAATCCATTGTATGGAAAAAGGAAATTGCAAAAGCAATAAAAAAGAAAGTCACTAGGGGGCAAATATGGATTGCAGTGTTCCCCACTAAGGTTTCATTAAGTGGCAGGGCAGCCACGTGGTTTCGAGAGTTCATCCTGTAACAAGCAGAGGTGATAGGAAGGTCCAAGGACGAATCTGCATCAATGTCAATATAGACTGTCTAATATTATTGTACAGAGCACGTGGGACGTCAACCATTGGTTGGTGGAGATCTGCTATACTGTAAGTCGTTGAGTTCGCCAGTCCTGGTGCAGCCATCCTGGTTGCAGATGTGAGCCCTAAAACACCCCCTGCTTTATCACCGAGAGACCATAATTCAAAAAAGGAACATCATTCTGTGTTGCAGAAGACTTAAAACTAGGGATTGAGACATGTTTACTGAGGTAATGAATCAAATGAGAAGTGGGTCACTTTCCCACAGACTTCTACAGAAACAGACCTCATTTTGCAACCGTACATGTCGCCCCCTGCTGGAATTCCGATAGAATGCAGGTTCAAGGCTTCCAGAGTTACAGAGCATCCACTAAAAATACACAGTTTAAATGTTTGGCTTTTATTTATTTGTACCACTGGGTTTCACCTTTCCTAAATGGAGTTAAGTACCATAGTACCTTACAACCCTACAAGAGCACTACGCTCCCAGAATGCAGGATTACTTGTGGTTCCTAGAGTCTCTAAAAGTAGAACGGGAGCCAGAGGGTTCAGCTATCAGGCTCCTCTCCTGTGGAACCAGGTTCCAGTCTGGGTTCGGGAGGCAGACACCGTCTCCACATTTAAGAGTAGGCTTAAGACTTTCCTTTTTGATAAAGCTTAGTTAGGGCATAGAATTGAATATTGTTAGGGAGTGAGGAGTCGCAGCGTCCGCCTAACTCGGCCCACCTGCTTCTCGTCATAGTTGTCAGATTTATCTGTCATATAATAAAACTAAAGGGAGACTTGGCATACAGCCCGATCCGGTTGGGGAGAGTTCTAGCCTGTCCAGGCTCCTCTCTTTACCCTGTCTCTCTTGGTTATGCTGTAGTAGTTTTAGACTGCTGGGGGACTTCCTTCGACACACTGAGCTCCTCTCTCCTATCTTTCTATTTTGTGTGCATCTATGTCCCAGAAATGCTTGTTACTAACCTAGCTCTGGGGAGTCATTCCCCGGAGTCCTTTTGTTCTTTTTCTCCCAGCATGTTTCCTCGGATCAGGGAGGTTCCAAAATCATGGTTGCAGCTGTCGCCATGGTCCCGCTACACGTTCCCTTCCCTGCCACGATCTGCGATGCCCAGCTACGTCCTGCTGTGCCTTGTAATGCTGCACAGTGCCTTGCTATGCCATGAACTACTACAAAGAACTACTACAAACTACTATTATTTTGATTTATTTTTTAGGGACTGTTATTGTCACTCTTCATTCTATCCCCAACCGGTCGTCAGACACCGCCTACCCAAAGGGGAGTTTTTCCTCGCCACTGTCGCACTGTTGCTTGCTCTGGAGGAAACTACTAGAACTGTTGGGT
This sequence comes from Etheostoma perlongum, assembly GCA_026937815.1. Taxonomy (NCBI): domain Eukaryota; kingdom Metazoa; phylum Chordata; class Actinopteri; order Perciformes; family Percidae; genus Etheostoma; species Etheostoma perlongum. The sequence goes on along the minus strand of CM049384.1, from coordinate 20,094,773 downwards.
CCTTGTAAAGTATCTTGAGATAATTCTTGTTATGAATTGATACTATAAATAAAATTGAATTGAATTGAATTGAAAGTAGGTTGTTAGTAGATCTGGGTGATACAGTAAGGATGCTGATACATGAAGTAAAAAGGAAGGACACATAATGATTTGATTTCTGGAACGAGGTGCAATTGTGTTGTTTTTTCAAGATTATTTTTAGGGGCTTTTCCCTTTATTTGATTGATAGTGACAGTGGATCAACAGGAAAAGTTGGAGAGAGATGGGGGGGATGACTCGCAGCCAACGGCCGCAGGTCAGATTCAAAACCCGGGCCACTGTAAGGGACTCTTACTGGGTGAGCTAGAGGTCACCCCTGGGTGCAATTTTTAAAGGGAAACTCACTTTCAAAAAATATCAAATAGTAGAATACATAACTTGCATGGATTGCAGACTGAGCTTGCTATCTTGGCGTGACAATCTGTAAATGTAGGAAATCAATTTATCCTATCCAGTTGAGGACAACAAACAAAGGTTTCTACTCTCTCTGCCACAGCAAACCTCCATTAGCTCGTGTTAACTACAGAGGAGAAAAAAACAATGGAAGTGCTGGGGGTAAAAGAGGGTAATTGGCTCTGACTCTCTCCCAAGCAGCAGCAACAGCCGGTGTGTGATTGTGCAGCGGCCTGCTGGTACTGGGAAACATCCTTGCCAGCACAGGGATGAGAGCAGCTTATTACACAGAGAGCAGCGCTGAGTGGCAGCTACAAAGGTGGAGATTCTGAGGAATGATAATTATCTTTGAAAGTGGGAACGCTCCAACGGGGGGGTAAGGGCAGAGTTTGTATACGTCAGGCTGTCAGTGAGTGGATTCAGGAATTCTTTCTTTTACTTTTACACCCGTGGGACATTTTGAACCTGAAAATTAAAGGAAGATCTATTTTTGAAATTCATCCTTATAGGTAGGGCTGATGTGTACAGTAGGGCCATAAAGAGGGCTGAAACCAGAGACATGTCCCTAACATCATCAATTCAGCTTCTGACACATTTGTAGAGCTGGGTTATAACAAAATGTACCGGAACATCTTATATTATAAAACAGAAGAATTGCAAAACAACTTAATGCAACAAACAACAAACTATAAACTTATAACAACAAACTTAATGCATGACCCACATGTCTTCATTTATGTTGAAATAATGCTTTTACCTTTTAGCTTAAATGTATAATGCAAATCACACACAATGTTTAAGCACATATAAAATTTAAAATTCCAACACCGGTTAGGGCCGCCCAAAGGGCCGGATGTGGCCCGCGGGGCTACTAATCAAATCAACCTATACTGTCGTATGTTTGGAGGACTTGTTGGACAAAATATTTTTTAGAACACTCCTGTATTTGTTCTGAAGAGAAGCTATTGCATCTTTCTTTGGTTTGTTAAAACATACTACAGAAGCAGAGGATGAGATCATGAATTACATTTAGAAAAAACAAGGGACGTTTGATTAGTGTATGAAGGAAAGCTGCATTACAATTCTGAGTCGTTTCAGTCAAAAATACAAAGTGCAAAGTGTGCAACCCCCAGCAGTGTTTTGCTAGATTGGTGCCCAATACGACTTGAACTCTGTAGGATTATCCCTAGCTTTCTGTCTCTCATATAGCATAACAAACTATAGAAACATCTTTGTAAATAAAATCAGAGAATATATCCTTCCTGGCACTTTGTCCCACAGCAGAGCGTTTCTGAGCTCCTCCAGCGGCTGTCAGGCGGAGGCCTGCCTGGCTATTAGGGCCGGACGAGCGGTTTCTGCTCTCCATTAGAACTGTCAGCTCCGCTGAATGACTCTCTTTAATCATATCATTTCACACAAGGAATTCCAATCCCTTCCAGAGCAACAGAGAAGACAAAGGCACAGCAAGTGAGACCTTGCAAGAGAATTTGCTGGGCTGGCAGCTAGGAACGCAAGGAATTGTGACATTTGAGAGAGAACGTGCAGGACGGTTTTGGCGTGAAACCGCTAAATGGGAAAAGATGAAAGACTCTGAATTCATTACCGTAAAATCACATTGAGTTTTGACTGCTCCTATCAGCACAGCCCAAGTATCCTTCCTTTGATTCATGATGTGCTCTTGCATTCTAACACATCCTTTGAGCCATGAGTTTGATATGACCAAGTGATCCCTCATGATGGAATAGATCAAAGACTCAATTTTCTGCTTGTCTGATATTTCAATGTCAAAACTATTTGCTGGGAAGGTTTGTTTCGACGTTCTTGCCGACTGACCACCCACTGGAATAACTATGTGTCCGCATTGGGGTTTGCTGCAATAGGACCACTTTCTGTAAATCCTTGTATCGTCTTACTCGAATCATACTCCATCCTGTATTTACACACTTCCACAAAGTGAATGCCAACCCAGGCACTACCACAAACCCCACTGTTACATGCTCTATTTGTTGCCAGCCAGTGTCACAGGTCTATTATTGATCTCTAACAACAGTCATGAGGTTGTGAAGCTTGCTTCTCCAGGGGCCATCAGCTCCAACATACACTCTCTTATTTCTACACGCAGCAGGGTGGACAACTTGCACTAGTCTTTTTTTGAATTGGAGAGGTCAAAGGAAAGGTTTGTGTGTAGAGGAACCATGAAGTTATTCTTGGCTATCTAAGGTGTTTTTATTTAGCTTTTGCTCCATATGTTATGACTTTGTTAGGGGAAGCTTGTTTTTTCTTTAAAATCACATTCAAGCACCATTCATCTGCACACAATACCTATAGTGCCATGACACAGAGCTGGATTTAAATCAGGAAACTATCTCTTTAATGTTGTGAAATGCCCATCTTATGTTGCTTCATGTGAGCCAAGAAATACCCTCTGTCGGCTTGAAGGGATTGAACACAGCATTAAAGCAAGCTAAGTAATTCTTTTGCCAAACACACGTGGCAATGACAGGATAAAACAAAAGTGTAGTGTAGCATAAAAGTCGTGCCAGTAGAGCAGAGTCATAAATGTTTTTGGACATGTTACTGAAAGCAACATTATATAACTTTTAGTTGCAGCTTTGGTTCCAATGAGACCACCTGTAGGGGGACCAAAGCGGGAAAAGTTACATAGTGTAGCTTTAAAAAATGTAATCAGTAAAAAACACAAAAATAACTAAAGAATGCAATTTCTGAAGAAGAAGGCTGAGGCTATACTAAATCACTGGCTTATATGTGTTAGAAGAAAGTGAAGTTGGAGAACAATTAGATACAAAATAGGACGTTGGCTCTACAGGATGATTCATTTCCTTGGTAACTATCGTGTTTTTCCCAAATTATGTACATATTTGCATGCACTATGTTATGAAAAAGCTTGAAAAATAGTGCAGAGCTCCCATAAATAATAATAATAATAAAAATGAAGCATGCTCCAAGACCACCCCATCCCCTCCTCCCCAGGTTTGGGCTGAGCCCCAAATGTTTACGTCTAGTTTCACCCCTTATTGTATTGCTTATGAATTCAAGCTTTCATCCATAGTAGAATATGAAGAATATGTTATTTCTCCTGTCAAACTAGTCTTGCTTTAACAATAAAACAACAAAAGATACTGCACGTCTCCAAATGATCAATGTCATAATGTCTGATGGAAAATTAACTGTCAATGGCAGTATGGGTTTTTCCTGTCATGAACTTGAGCTTGCAATATCTATTACATCTGTCCTCTTCAACCTTTGAGGAATGGCCCGTGTTTCTGTGTGAAAGGACATGGCTCCAGCATCCCTGTCTGTCTCTGCAGGGCCTGCTGGGACCTCTTAGGTGACAGCGTCACTCGAGCTGAGGTTGAGGGCTTCCTCCGGCCGGCTGCTTGGCTGCCTGCCTGCCCCTCTTCCTCCAAGCTCAATGGACATTGATCCCCAGCAGCGACACTATGTCCCAGGGAAGGGTAAGCAGATACACCTCGTTGCCTTCAACAATCATTCTGCCCCTGTAGGGACAGGTCGTGGTAAATTAATAGTGTGCTTGCAGCGACTAGATATTGTTAATGTATTTGCTATTGATGGAGTGAGATAACATGAGTAGCTTCAGCTTTACTTAACACAAAACATAAATCCTCCAAGGCCATTGAGAAGGAGCGGTATAGGCAGTGATTTTTTTCCAGGCTTATAGCGAGGTACAGCCAAAGACACATTCATTTAATTCATGAGAATAACACGACAGCCACCATTAGAACAAATTTAACGTATTGATCTTTGAGCGTTGAATAGATACAGAACTATTTTAGAAGACGTGGTTTCATTTAGAAAGATTTTTGCTTTGTTGACAATTGAACAGTACCTAGTTTGCCTACACCAACTACACTAGTGTGAACTAGTGAATGAAGAGTGACAAAGAGAGAGAGTGGTAAATATAACCCACCACCTTGTAATGCTCTGCCTAAAATCATTACAAACTATTTGTATTGACTAGATTAAAATGCTTGAAAGCAAAAAATGAACGAATGTTTAAAAATGGAACCTTCACTATATGACTTAATGCTTTATTCATTATCCCCAAAATGCTTAGGACAAGGCGATGCAATTGTCCCTTTATGAGAATCTGTTGTCCGTTTACAGGACCACCTCACACCTAACAGAAACATTGTCAAATTTATGGTAAAAATATCACAGTATTCAGTTTTTGAAAGGTGCACTGAAACTTGGGTCATAATCCACCTGATCCTTCATAAGAGCTGTCACAGTGCTACATATACCGCCTAAGCCCACTTTGAACTTTCGGATTTGACAGGCTTTGGTGTGCTATAACAGGACTTATAAGACTGATTTACAGAAGAAAACGAGACCTCTTGGTAGGTCCATCAAGTTCAACAACTTTGCTCTGCAGCTGGCTGTATGCCATAACAAAGCATTCACATGCATATATCTGTGGGACCCTTTGTTCCACCATTGTTAGGATGCCCAGGACCTTTACACAGTGTACAGTACAACCAGTCCCAGTCTGCATTATCCATTCCAGCTAAGACTTTGTTGTCAAGGCAGTAGCTGTGTGATTAGAATAGAGGTTATCATTCTGTATTATTATCATTATGTGAAAAAACACTGGGCTGTTTGGTGGCAGCATTGCCATTCTACAACAAGACGGATGTCTACACCAACAGTTTAACGAATACTTTTCAAAAATTTCAAACCAGCTTTATGTCATCTTTGTGTGGGCAGTGTTTGGACGAGCGTTGTTTGATTCATTTCCTTGGTGACAGCCATGGTGCCAGTACCAGAGCACCGGAGGATCGCCGAGATGGTTTCATCACAGCAGACCTCCATGGCGCATTTTGCGTCATCTGGCGGATGTCGGCAGACTTCAGCTCCGTGCCCTGGCACTACAGAGGGAAGCCAAGCACCATTCATCTGCACACAATGCCTATAGTGCCATGACACAGAGCTGGATTTAAATCAGGAAACTATCTCTTTAATGTTGTGAAATGCCCATCTTATGTTGCTTCAGTACCTACTGAGATGGGAGTCAGGACATGTAAATGTATAAAACTTCCAAGATTTTGGACTTCTACAGCAACTTAAATAGGCATGAGATGGTGAACATTTTGTCAGTGTCTCTGTGACTCAGAGTGCCAGGCTGTGCTATTTAATGGAAGGAAGGAGTATGCATCAAACGCAAAGAAGACATTGTAAAAAAAAAGAAGAAGCATTTCTTACCAGCACTTCTAGCAAGACTGTGCTTCACCGAACACATACATGAGGCCTAATGTGCACCAATACATACTACTGGGACACAATGTCTGTGAACGATTATCTGGCTGTATTGGGAGTTCAAATATATTGTAGTTCTCTCTGTTCCCTGAGCTTTGCCTCCCCCCAACTCCCAAGTAACCCACTTTCTTGGAAGGAAAGTGAAGGGGACACAAAGCTAAGGGAGTGAACATCGCAATCGGTTTGCAATCAAGTTTATTGACAAGCACGTCAGCTGAATCTGACACTGTGAATTGTAGGTAGGTATGAATGTGCGCTATTTGTGTCTTGTGTTAAGAAGTGTCACAGATTGGTGGCTTGGCCATGGCATTACCGATAATGCTGTCAGTTAAATGCGTTATTAACGGCGTTAACACAAACCCATTTTAATGGAGTCCATTTTTCACAACTAGTAACGTTATAAAAACTACAACACCACACCGGATCTAGCTAGACCGGAAACAAAACAACAGGCACGCCGCACACACTTGTTTGGGCTTGCGAGCCGGCCAAAGTGTAATAACAAACCTGCAAACTAGTTGCGTTTCGGCAAAATTCGCCTTTTTGAATGGGAAAGTGTAATCCACGTCAATCATGTACAGTACAGGCCAAAGCTGAAGCTCATCAAGAGAATGCTAAGAGTGTGCAAATCAGGAATCAGAGCAAAGGGTGGCTACTTTGAAGAAACTAGAATATAAGACGTTTTCAGTTATTTCATAGTTTTTTGTTAAGTACATAATTCCATATGTGTTCATTCATAGTTTTGATGCCTTCAGTGAGAATCTACAATGTAAATAGTCATGAAAATAAAGGAAACGCATTGAATGAGAAGGTGTAACCAAACTTTTGGCCTGTACTGTAGAGCCGAAGAGTTTTTATTTGAGGGGGGGGTGCTAAAGTGCTAATACGGCACCGGTGCCTTAAAGATTGTTATCTACCGGACCGAATAGCAACGCGGATTTCGGTGCCTTATTTTGGTGCACTTATTTAGGTGCTCCGAATGGATGTTAGAGGGAACTGAATCATTGTCACACGGGTCACCAGTCAACACTACACTTAGCAGTAGGTAACGTTACCCCCAGATTCCACATAATGTCTAACGGCTGCGGATCGGCTCTGCTGCGTGTTCCACTGTCCGTCAACACCCACCAGGTCCGGATTTGTTGCGGAACAGCTGCGGCTATGAAAGACATGAAGACCCACAAGATCTCGGAATTTCACGTAGAATAGAACCACAAAAACAACAACAGTTTGTTTTCATTCAGAGGAGTAGAGGAGAAACAACTTTGTGCTGTGTTTTAAAGGTGTAGTGCAGGGAAATATTATCTGCCGTTCCGCATTGACTTTAATGGAAACCTAATGACTCTGCCGCCGTTCCGGAGCGGATCTGCAGTCATTACACATCTAGTGGAATTTGGTTAGCTTACCATTAGCTAGCAGCTGGAGTAAACACAGTTAAAGTGCCCATATTATGAAAAAAATATGGGCAAAAAATACTTGGAAAAAAACATCCATGCTGTTTTGAGTGAGATATGCTTTCTGAATGTCCTCTGCCTTCAGTCTCTGGGTGAGCTGTTAAAATTCTGCACGGCTTTCTACGTCACTAGCTGAGATACGGTGGCTAACCGTTGCATGCTAGCAATAGCATTCTAGCGCTAGCATGCTAGCTCCTTCTCAATGGCAAAACACTGCTACACCAACAAGTGGCCCTTGTCTAGAAGAAGTCTCCCAGCTAATCCTGGCTTGGACTGACCAAGGCTGGAGGAAGAGTTATCTAGCTGATGGGATCTTACCTAGCTACTGAGCATGTGGGACTCCCAACAAAGATAGTATAGAAGTGAGATGTCTCACTCCGTAGCTAAAACAGTGACCTAAAAACACAGGATCTGCAGAAATGTGCAGTACAACAAAAATATGGCGTTTTTTTGAAAATCAATCCATGTAAACCTATTCTAGTACAACCTCAAAATACAATTATGAACCTGAAAATGAGCATAATATGATACGCTTTAAAATGCTGCTGACAGTTAAACGGTGTAAAGTTTGACTGTATTTCACTGGACAGGATTCCAACAACAGTCTGTAGCTGCCGTTGTCTGAAAAACACAAACTCAGCCTCGCCTCACCAGCCTCGTGGTGTAGCATTAAAATAAGAAAGAAACCGCACAAAAAGAAATCAAGGAACCTTTAGAATCAATAAAAATGTGCGATTAATCGCGAATAAATATTTTAATCGTTGGACAGCACTAGTTACTGTCCTGTATTGCCCAGTGCATGCTGGAATAGGCATAGAATAGGGTGTAGAGGATGGTTGAATGGTTTATAATTTTTTTAAGACAATAAAGAATTCTAGCACTTTCCCTACAAAACTGATAAAAACAGTGAAGGAATTGGAGTAACTTAGTCAAAACTGGTGGTGGAATTTCTTTTTCCAGTAACAAGGACACTTCATGTTTTGTAGGATCTGTAGAAGACATACTGGAGCCCTGAAAAGCAAATAAGAGATAAGTTGAATTTTGAGGTCAAATGAGCAAGCAGCAACCATCACAAATAAGTGTTCAAGCCTGTCAATCATGCAAACATGCCCCCAAACATACATTTTTTAAGCCCTAATAGCCTCAGGCATTTCCAGCCTCCCCAGTAAAACCATCCAGACACACATTTCACAGGAACTCTGAAATTACTGTATTGATTGTTGGATATATCACTTCACAAAAACACTGACTTCTAAAACCACATAGGAACATTTGTTGCTGAAATCACCCCACATACTGGTTTGAAAATCATATTTTCTGATCATATAAAAGTCCTGGGTGATGTATGGTTTAGGATTATGTCTTCTCACAATAATTCAACACCACTGATTGTCATGTCGTACAAAGTATGAATTTCAAACGAACAAAAAAAGCAAAGTTTTAGTACTGCATGTTTATTTTATGTCATGTTGACTGTTTTGTTGATGGTCAATTCAGTCATTAATGTATACATTGTCTGCACTTTGTAAGTACAATCAACCATTTATTCACAAATTTATTGTCACATAAATACTCTTTTTATAAATAGTCTTTTTCAAATGTTCTCTAGATATTTTGCATTTACTTTACTAGATAACTTTGCCTTTAATTGCTCTTGTATAGTTAATTTCTTTACTTTTATTGCTTCTCTTTTACTAGTTACATATCATTTTTATTTAATGTTCACTTCTCTAGTTATCTTTCTCTATTTTGTGCTGCTGCAACACATGTATTTTCCTTTAAGTGATCAATAAAAGCTTATCTTACAGTATATATAATAAATCGTATAAAATAAGTTTTTAGGGGAAAAAATAATGAAGAAGAATCCGCGCAATACCTAATAATGATAATGAATGACTCCATGGAGTTTCACACGTTTAGGATATCTGTCATGCGACAACATATCTCTTTAGCGTTGCTGTTGCTTTTTAATCTGTTCACACCTCCCAAAAAGAAGAGAATGTGCCACTCCACTGCACAGAGAAAATCAGTCTCTCTCATAATAGCTCTGGGCAATTTCAGACCACACAGAATGACAAGGGAATCAATTTTCCTGGTTAGGTTATAGATGGATTTTCTTCGCCCGGTCCGGTAAGAAATAACTGAGATATGGTATCTCAGTTATTAAGAAATCTTCAGCAGTGTTACATACAGTAATGAGCGCTACACCACTTTTCTGAAACCTAATGAATATTGTTATTATCATACATTCAGAGAGAAATTCATACATTTGCATTTGCTGATCTTGCTTAACATTTCAGACCCAAAAAATGTATAATTAGTCACTCAGAGTAATCTAGCAACACATTCATGTGCAGGGAATATTAAATAGTGAAAAAAACTGTAATCCATCACAAGAGTTCACAGTTAAACTGGCTCCACTTACTAAAGAGGAGATGGTGAGTAGATGGATCCAGCCTGACCTCATGTGGAGGATACTGAACAAAGCAGTTTACAACATGGGCTAAGTGCCTGGGTTAAATTCCCCCTTAGCCCCCAGCATCAGCCAGGTGTTTAACCCCTGCATGCTCCATGGAGAGTATACTGAAAAGCTTACAGTTTAAGCCCACCATTGTGAAGCACATTGCCACATGCAAAGGTAATGAAGAGAGGTATACTCTCCACTTGGATGTGGTCTTGCATTGCTAGACCCATCTCCACAGTACTGTGGAGGATGGTCTGGCCCTCCACACATTCCAGAATGGAAGAAAAAACGGTCAGGGGTTATTTGTGTGTCTTCAAAACCCAATCCCAATAGTCGTGGTTCTTATCTCCGGTCGCAAAAGAAAGGGGGATCTGTAAATGGTCTTGGGAAGGAACTTGTTTTGGTGAATTACCCTACAAAAGAAAACGCCACATAAAATATTAAAATATTTTATACATATAATATTTTATGTGTGACCAAATTTTTGGTCACTTTTTCAGTGTTTGAAAAAAAGTTTTTGTTGATTTTTTTCAAAATGTATCACTTTTTAGATTTTTTTTAAATTATGTTTTAGTCAATTGTTTTGCTTTTTCCAATGTTTTGGGTGTTTTCTTGTCAGGTTTTGTTCCCTTTTTCAGTGTTTTAAAAAAGTATGTTTTTGTGGATTTTCTTTCCTGCATTTTTTAGAGTTTCTTTTCAACATTTGTCACTTTTTTCTTTTCTCACAGTTCTGATAAAGAAAGTTTTTGTAAATGGGTAAAATCTGACCCAAGGACAACAGGAGGGTTAAAGGTGCAATATGTAATACTGACAGCTAGTGTTACTGCAAAATAAAATTCAAAATACTGGAGAGATTTGTCTCCTCCGCCCCCTTCCTCCCCAGACTCAAAGTTCATGTTGGTTGCCATGCTGAGACCGCAGCAGCCACATCAATGTTGCTAGATGCTCGTCTTACATAGACAGACATTACTCCACAGCACAGCGGAGTAGTTAACATTAGATGCTGGCTCCGTTGACAGTCAAAAGCTTGTGCTCACGCGGAGCTATGGACCCAACTGACAGACACTTTTTTGGCTTAGAATTACAGTAGGAACCACTAAAAACACCCCCACAACACAACCTCGTCGTCCTTTTCCACCCGACTGAAATACAATTGACTTAGAATTACGGCAACAATCGCTAAACACATTGCTAACTCACTGTCCTCTCTTACCAATTTAGAGCCCCCTCTATCGGCTTAAAATAGCTCACGTTGTAAACAGCCGTGGCCTGCTCCTCCGGTAACGTTAGCAGTTAGCAGGGTTAGCATGACGTCGTTAGCCAGGACCAGTCAGGATCACTTTACTGGCTGTATCTCAATAGTTTTTATGCGAGTAAGTAAACGACTCAGGTACTGTAGCTATATGTGAGTGAATGTGAGTACGCAAATGTTAAAATTACATTTAGGAGGAAATTAGCCAACTCTGGGTCCTTTTGGGCTCTTAACTGTCTCCATCTTTCAGATACATCTCCAATAATTACCCGAGGTTTGTTACGTCTCTGGTCACGCAACATGCAGGGTTTTTTTAGGTCGGGTAGGTCTCCGTTGATCCTGTATGTTTGTTTGCTGCTGTCATGGCTGTACTAGCATTACAGATGTAGTGAGCTGACTTTACGTTTTTACAGGTAGATCTGGCAAACTGGCCTGGCTGTCAAACCGGGTAGTTGATAACAACACAGGCCAAAACACAAACAGAAATTCCGTTACGGAATAGACATTACAAAGGGAGAAAATACTGGCATTATTATTGTCAGAAATTATAGTCTTTCAAGTTAGCATAGGATTTATTAGGCTACAGTAAATATATTACATATTAGACCCAGTGTCCCAGCCAGCAGACTGATCTCATGAAATGGTGTATGACACGCCAATTCATATGCCATTATTGGAGTGTTATCAAGACGCATACTTGCTTTTAATCTTAATTATGTCTGGTTTCCATTAGGCCTACCTTGTGATTGCGTGTGAATTTACGCCGTAGCGAGTCGTATAAAAGGGCGAAAATCCGGGTGGGGAAAACACAGGGCTAAACTCAACTGTCAGTTTCTTTTTTTACTAAAGCCAACCTCGTTCTTTTTTTCCTAAACCCAACCACATGTGACGTGTCCTAAACTTAACCGTGGCTTTCCTCTCGTGATAACTCAGCAAGTGGCAAAAACATGGCAAGTGGCAAAAACATGGCAAGTGGCAAAAACACGGCAAGTGGCAATGACACGGCAAGTGGCAATGACACGGAAAGTGGCAATGACACGGCAAGTGGCAATGACACGGCAAGTGGCAAAAATACGGCAAGTGGCGATGACACGGCAAGTGGCGATGACACAGCAAGTGGTGTGTATGTTTGCGTCCGCGGAATACAGGGGGGATAGCTTAAAAATGCGTACAGATAACATGCCACTTGGCTTAAGAAAGTCGTGTGTATGTTTATGCAAAGTCATGATGTTGCAGTTAGAGAGTAAATATCGTAAACATAATCTTTGTAAATTTTTACAATCATTCATCCGCAAGAACCAAGCAGGCCTGCTCTGAAAATTTAAATAAAAATTAATAAAAAAAATGTTTGTGTAAAAATCCAGTCGTCCGTCGATCCAGTCAAAATCAGATGTATTAAGCACGAGTAGTCATTAAGTTATTAAGTGAAGTCATCAATCAGGCCAACGACTAACTTATCAAATATGTTAACATACTCATCATTATTTAACACAGGGGTGACATTCTAGTCCTCACAACATAAAGGAGACAGCCATATGCATCAGATGGTTGCATCATAAATGTCAACAACAAAAGGTTATTTAGTCTATTGACTTTTTCCACTAGGGAGAATATTTTGCTTTTTTGGATCAAGGACATCGCTTCAACAAAAAAGCGCTGGTACAATCTTGTAATGGAGTATATTCCCAATGATTAAGGACTTTTCACACAGGAAGCGATTGCCGCGTCTTGTAATTCATTTTCAATGAGAGGTGAGCGGGCAGTTAGGGGGGGTGCAGCCAGTTTGACAGCGAACACGCAAGCAACCCTGCAAGAGTTGAATTGTGGTAAACATTTGCCTTGCTGGTTTGTGAGTTCCCTACAATATGAAAGTGCTTTCTAAACAGTTATCAGGACATCTTTAAATCTTTGTTACAAAGATAACAGAGGGCCAGACTGATACAAAGACACTGGATACAAAGTTTGTAACCACTTTGTGTAGCCTTTCTATTTTTCTACATATTTTCTTTCAAGTCATTTGATGTATTTTACTCTATATTTGTCAGTCGGTTTTTGACCACTTACGCTTTGGACTGAACTCAAACTCAAGCAGTGATTGAACCAAATCGTGGTCTTTTGGAAGCTAAAGCAGATCAGCATATGCATGATGTGTGTAGCCTACCTTTAACCAAACAAATTAATATTGTTGAGATGTTTTATGTCACATAATGATCATGAGAAAATATGTAGCCTAACAATGAAAAATAAAAAAGTAACACTTCCTTTTATGATTGCTAATTATTTGGCCAAATAATTATCAATTATAATAGGAAGTGTTACTTTTTTATTTTCAAGACAAGATGAAGAAGTCAAAGTGTGTGACAGTCAAAATATGTTTTTAGCTTGAGGAACTGTATAGGTATTTTGTTTGCTACATTTTAATCAATAAATTCATTATGCAATACAAATAAAGTAAATATGACATACAATGCACAATACGGATTACACAAGCCAACAAACCTCAAACCTCAAACCTCATTAAGATGCTGACGTAATAATAAGCCAGTATTATGACATATGACACTCACAGGAGCTCTTTTCCTGCATACTGCTGAGTAGGGGAGACGCGGGACGGATGAAACATTCCAGTTTTCTCAGAGTGCGATGATGAAAGACAGACTTCCTCAGGTGACATCATAGTGCATGTTAACTTCCTTCTATCTGCAAATATCTCCCTGTTATTTCCTTTTATCACGGAGTTACAGCCGATAAACAAGTTTTGGTGGTCAAAAGTAAACTTCATCAGCTGTGTTTTTTTCGATTATTATTCGAACACTCGAATTATGATTATTCGAGTGTTTTTCATTTAAAGGTCTGACTGAATGCTTATTCGGTAGACCATTTAGTGTTCTCCACAATCCCTGACTTTCATATTGCATGCTTGTTTACATGAGAAGCAAAACAGGCTGTAATGTCATACGTGTCTATGTCGGGATGGATGAAACAGCTGTCAACTGTCCCCTGACCTGGCTGGAACTCCATGGATTTTAAGTAAATGCACAAATATCTGCGTTTATACATTAATTTATTGAGGTGAGACATGGAAAAGCAGTTTTGGAATGATGAAAATCTATTTGGGTGCACCAGGTATAGGGGGTCGAGTTTTCCCATGTTATCTATAGAGACTGACGGGCTGGGCGTTATTTGGATGTCCAGTGGTATAACCCACGTAAAAACCTAGTGAAATGACATTTTCCACAATAGAAGCGTGATATAGGCTAAATGGAAAAAAAAAATGTATTTTTTCTAGCTATAGCCTAATAATTGCCGAATCATCCACAGTGCATGATATTTCAATAACCGCTTCATACACGCTTCACGATGACGGCGATTACCCCCCGCCGTATTTCTGGGTAACGTTTCAGAGACATACAGACGCTCCTTCCGCGACGTGTATTTACATCGTTAACGCATGTCAGACATCGTACAGATCCAGGCTCATATCGTCCCAACATCTGCTAGACATCTTACAGATGCGATCTCCAGGCACATCTTCCTGACATACTGTATGTTATAGGCTACGTAGAACAGATGTCAGGAAGATGCCCTGATCAACTGATCCTGCATTAACCCATTTAACAGAACTGTATAGGTCAGTATAGGTCACGCGAAATTACTTGAAATATCTTTACTAAAATACATGAATTGCTAGAGTAAGATAGATAAATCATACACAATTACTTATAATACATTTTATTTATAAAGCACTTTTCAGGGTAGGCCTACTCAAAGACAATTTACATAGTTCAGATTATTATAGAAAAAAGCACACTATATAACATGTTAAACGCTATTTGGAAAATACAAAAAACTGTTGATCAAGTAGCCTGGCTATAGGAAAGTAGGATTCCTCTGTGCTGCAGCTGTGGCAAAAACAAAAGATTTGCGTTAAGTGCACTATTCAAAGATGTATCTTTTAATGCAAGGAAGTATTTTTTTATTTCATTATTTGTTTCATCTCCCTTTGTTTTTAAGGAGTGGTTGAGTAATGTAACGCAAGTATTTTTTTTTTGTAGATGTGAATAGAAGACCAGTTTCATCAAGTAGAATATGGCAAGCCACATGTTGTTAACATAGCTAAATTCTCTGCAAAATGTTCCTCAGAAGCTCCAATTCAGCCTTTTAATATAATTGAACAGTAAGGCCATTTGGTCAGTAGGGGGAGCTGCAGTTTCATTTTGGATGAAGTTCAAGATCCACAACAGGTGGGCTGTTTACAGTAGAAAGGATACAACTACGGCCAAAAGTTACGCCAAAATCCTGCTAAATCTAGACTAATATAATGACATATTTGTTATACATTCACCCAGGAAAACACGTTCCGTTCCTCTAGAGTTTTTATTCAAATCACAATGTTTCCTGAACTGAACTACTCGTTTTGGTGCCTAAATCTAACTGTCACCGTAGCTGTATCCCATCTAGCCTCAACCTCTGTTAAAGCGCCATTCTGACAATATGTATTTAGATCACTTTCTAAATGAAAGCTTTAAATTGCATGTTATACATTGTCCCATAAAATATGCCATAACATTCTCTCTGAAAGGGCTAACATCAAGGTTTCATGGTAATCTCAATGATTTAAAAAGTATTTACTTTTACTTCCATTTTCAATTAAGATTTTTGTAAATTTACCACAGATTATTTGGCAAAGTAATGACAATATGGCAGCTTTCCGCATGTCCCACATGTCCTCTTGGTCATCATGGTAATTGAGAGACCTGAAAAATACTAACATATAAAACATTTTAAATAAGATAAGATTCTTAATTAGTCCCACAGTGAGAATATTTTCAGTGATACTGCACCAAAGGGAAAGTGCAAGGACAAACGCATCAGTAAAAATGCAAGAATAAAGCCGTTAGAACAATTAAGGATACAGACAGAATGTTTAATAACACCGTCTTCACAGTATTGCACAGGGGAGTTATTGATAATACATAATAAAGTGTAGATTGATGTAAATTGTCACATAGGGTGTGTGTGGTCTACTTGGAGCAGTGTTGATTATAAAGTCTGACAGCAGCAGGAAGGATATGTGGTTTCTCTCCTTCACTGCACGTTTGGAAAACTAAATAGATTCGGATTACAGGTATTTAATTTGCATCATACAAAAACCTAATATGACAATAACATACCTGACTCTTTTCCCTTGGTGATCAGGTTTATACACACACACAACTATAGCACTACATCTGTGCATTGCCTTCTCTCACAACTCCTGCCAAAAAAAACAGACACACTATGTGAAAGTTATCAAAAAATAATGCTCTTTTGTGAGGATGCAGTATTTTTAATATTGCAAACTATTGATTTGGATATTCTTAGCAAGAACCACCTTTCTAATGAGGGATAACTAGTGTTAACAAACAAGCAAACACGCAACAATCAACAGTTTACCAAAGTTACCCTTGCTTTAAACATGAAACAAAAAAGTACCAATCAAATTAATTGTGGTATTGATGAGTGTAGCCTACTGATCTCAAAGTCAAATGTGTTTCAATATGTCCATTGAATACTTTTAGTCCTCGTTAAAGCTGATTATAAACCGCTAATGTCAGTTTTATGTAGCTAATGTTAGCTAGATAGGTTTATGATCAATTTAGCTTCAACAAAAATTAAAACAAAGTTATGTGACTGGTCAGTAGTTAGCCAACAAAAACGGTCACCATCTAATAACTGATGTTTTATGACCGTTGGCACTCCTAACACCGTTTTTAAAATCAATTGTTAACCAGATTTAACGTTAATGCAGAGTGTAGGCCTACAGAAACGAACCACAGTCTTACTAAACTTTTTTACATAGCTAGCTAATAATGGGCTACTTTTGTATATTTACTTTAACTTATCTATGTAAAGGACCGTAGTAGTTCTTCCACCATTGTTAATAGTCACTTTGCATGTAGAAATAGCACATGGCCTAATTAGTTTAAGTTGTTGTTTTAAGTTTCTGATGGGCCTATCTGGTAGATGCAAAAAGTTGCCATATTTTGGTATTTTCTTGCCTCTGTCAAGCATTTCACATCATAGCTATAAGTCGGCTACTCTGTGTATGCGAAACGATGAGAAAATGACTGAATATCAAGTGTAAAATGCAAATGAAATTATCTGTCCAGGCTCACGGTAGGCGGGACTCTGTTGCCATGACAATGACGTCAATGTTGGTGTCGAGTAACCAAAGGTCAAAGTAAAGACAAGTGAATGAAAACGGAAGGAAACTTAACAGGCTACACGAAATGGGGACAGAACATCACCAAATCCACTCAAACTTCAACCAAATCCTTGCAGTGGGTGTCGAATAATTGTTTTATTCGCCGGTAAGGAAACGTCAGAAAGCAGAAGGTTAGGGTCACAGATAAGCTAACAGTAGCTTGCTAGCTAGCTAGCTATGTCAACGAGCTAGCCAGCCTAGGTCGTTGGCTAACATTGGAGCTAGTGCTAACAGCTACCACATTAGCTACATTGTTTGCTTTGGAAGGCTGCCAGACAAGACAAAGTTACTTTAAGCGGTTCGCTAGCGAAACTAATGTACTTACGATAATTGGAGCGTGTTACTTAAGGCTACATTGCTATTTAAGTTAGCTTTTTCAGTGTTGCAGTCAGTCAGGATAGGACACAGTAACGAAAGCTGGCCTTGCAACAGTGAATGTTCCCTAGCTGTGTAACTTTACTGACATCACGGTAACGTTACCGTTTTACTGCAATACTTTGTCTAATGACTATGTACCTAACAGTAGTGTCATGGCTAAGGTTGTTTAACCCATGCTCCAAGTCATAACAAGCAAGCTTGTTAACATTTTCATAGCAGTGCAATACGTCCAAATAAAGTTTTTTAATTGATTCATAAGTCATAGAAAAACATAGCACTTGCTCATAAATCATGAGACTTCATAGATGCTTGGCAGTGTCTGTGCAATTAAATAGCTTTTGTGCGATGTCATTGAAAGTCGTCCTCAGCATCAGTATGATTACACAGTTAGGCTTGCACAGTATCATGGAAATGAGGTCAAGCTAACTTCTCTTCCTCTGCAATTTTTCTCTTAAGGAAAAAAACAAGACCGCAGATAATATGACACTGGGATCTGGATTCACTGCAGACATCATCTACAGTGGGAGTCGGTGTGTTACCTTCATCAGATGGCCATTTTCTTTCTATACTGTTTCCTGCCCTTACGGAGTTACACCCATGGGTAGAAGCCAGCACAGTTTTTAGCATGCTTGATAGGAATATTTTAAGATGAGGGAGGGCCTTCAACTGCTTACTGGATTTTCCATTACTTCAACATTGTGACTTTGTCTCTGGCTGGCCACATTGTCATCTGTGACTGAGGTTACAGATGGACAAGGTAGTTTGGGGCTGTAAACATCCCCGACTGGAAGCTGTCTATCTGCAGAGCTTTCAGTCTGATGTTTGCTGCTGCCGACTGTCTCCAGCTCCACAGAAATGGAAGAGTTAGGTATATGTGCCATGTCCAATCATCTGACCTGCTATTTTAAAATACAAACAAAATTGTGTGGTAAAGTTATATTAGTGCTGGGCGATATGAAAAAAATAAATAAATCAAATATCACAATATTTTTGACCGAATACATTGATGTCGATATTGTAGGGTTGACTATTGGTGCTTTCACAACATATTGACACAATGAGAGTTTTCACAAATAATAACCAATTGTGAGTATACAATGACTAAGTGGGTAAAGTCAAATTATAAAGCTAGTAAGTCTGGTAAGTTCAGAAAATTACATCACTTTACTGTAATGCAGCCTGTAAAACCAGAAAAAGACATGTCATATCACGACATCCAAAATGTTAGACGATATCTAGCCTCGTATATCGATGTTGATATAATATTGATATATTGCCCAGCCCTAAGTTGTATTACTAATAATAGTAGTTAGTGATTAAGCCCTGTAGGTCCTGTTTGAACCGTAACTTTGTGTTTCGATGGCTTACATCCTCAGTTGTTCAGACCTCGTTCATGTAAACATCCTACACTCAGCTGTGATCAAGTGCAGCAGAGGCTGAGAGAAGGTTGTTTACTTGAACTGGCTGGAAGTGACTCTTTGACATGGAGCAAGCTGAGCGGAAGGGCGTCCACATTAAGATGAGCTGCAGTTCAGCTCCCATCAGACTTCCTGTTCCTGCTGTCGCTCTGACCTCTTAAACAGAGTTTTGTAACTGAGCAGTCTCATTTTTGGATTCATGCATTAATCAGCAACAGTAGGCGGGTTAGTGCGGAAAAGCAGAGTTTATTTTCTACCAGCATTTGTGTGGGTTACTCCAGTGCAACACCTTGGCCTGGTTGTTGTACGTGATGTAGATTTGGTGTGCTACTGGATCAAAGACAATACCTAAAGGCTTGTCAACTGCACTACCTTACTTGTTAATGAGATGTTGATGTCATGGACAGATGTGTGATTTATTGTATTTAAGTGGTGTGCCATTTTAAGATATTGTGTATTAGCCGATTTAACATTTCATGTTTTGCACCCATGTAATTAACTTGAAAAATGTTGGAATTAATAAAAGTGACATGGAAAGTCAAAACATATCCTATTTTCTGTCTTTCAGACTTTTAAAGTACAATTGACTGACTAACAATTAAAAGTTAACTCATAAAATGTTTCCCATAAAATAGTTTGTAGCAACACCTCACTGTGGTATGATACAGCTGATTGGATCAAATAATTACATATGTTGGGCAAGGGTAAAATTAAGATTTTTGCCAGTACAAATCAAAAATCTGTAGGTACCTATGTTAAGATTCATTCATATATCAAATTCATTATTAATGAATGCAATACTTTATTAACAATGGGCAAGATTGAAGATTTGGTTTTAGTATATGCTGCAGTCATACTATGTTTTCACCACTAGATGTCATACTTGTGCTTGTATTTGATCTGCAGTGTACTTCACAAGTAACTCAATTTTGTAGTGCAAGTGGAGTACTTGAGTGAATGTACATAATTACATTCCACCAATGACTGCAATGTCATATTTCTGGTTTGCTTACTTCTGGCCGGAAGCCTTTTTGTTTATAGATAGGGTGAGGCGAAGGTAGTTGTTGCATAAAACAAAGTGTCATGTACATGCCAATGCTAAAACACAGATTTTGACTTGAAACCCTGAAATCCACTTCCAAGTACAAATGGAACGCACCATTAATCTGGGAACCAGACAAATCTGCCGAGGCCATGTCTAATTTCCTATGGCTCATGTGACGATGCCAGGCTTCTACTGTAGCTATTTGCATGTAGTCTGAGGTTGTGAGATAGAGATGTGACCCATGAAAAAAGTTCCCTGATTTAAACACAAGAATAACCTATTCATTTATTTTTATCATTAATATTGACTGATTGTTGCCTATATTTATTACCTCAGTTACCTCATAGTCCAAGATCACAGGCATAATTATTCAGTTCTTTGGACCTGTGGTTCATTCAATTTCTAAATATTGAGTAAAACAGCATTCCATATAGGGCCGGTTGGGTTTCAAAGCTCTGTATGCAAGAAGAAGGGGTTGGACTGTGGGCAACTTTGGAGGCGGGCTTTACGCTGGCCACCCAATCAAAAGTCAGAAACGGTACGGGCATTTCCTGGTTTCTGTGATGTTTGCTGCTGCAGGAATTTGTGGTTTCTCAGGATTTTGTTTATGTGTCAAAAGTCTGCCACGGTTGGTCTATTGATTTACCAGAAAGAGACATCCTGCCCCTATACTCTCTGGAAAGGTGAGGAAACAATTCTTTATTCAGTGATAATAATATGTTTGAATAGAAATATATGGTGAATGTCTATGTGTTCAAACCAGGAACTGTATACTGCTGACGTACTGTGTACTTCTATAGCCCTACATTTACCCAGTGGTGGAAGTATTCAGATCGTTTACTTAAGTAAAAGTAGGCTAACTTACCACGTTGTAAAAAATACTCTGTTAGGAGTTTTTAGTAAAGTAACATTTTCAATGCAGGACTTCTACTTGTAAGTATAGTCAGGAAAATGTACTTAAAGTATTTAAAAGTAAAAGTAACTATCCAAACAGTTCTGTCTACCAACTTAGTCTTTAATGGTCTAATCATTTCAGATAGACTTGTAGGTCGTTATATTGTTGGTTAGTTTAATTGATAATAATACATTTTGTTTTTGTTAGTGTACGAAATTATTAACTTTTAAAGTAGCTAGTAACTAAAGCTGTCAGATGAAAGTAGTGGAGTCAAAAGTACAAAGATTCTCTCTGAAATGTAGCGGAGTAGAAGTAGAAAGTGGTATGAAAAGAAAAGATTTGAGTAAAGTCAACATTTGTATCTAATGACAGTACTGGAGTCAATGTACTTAGTTATCTTCCACCAATGCATTTACCTGACAGAGAAATGTTACTGCTTATTTTTTCTAAATCAGATTTTCCTCACAAAATATAACAATTAAAACATGGTGCATTATTAGTCATTAAACTATTCAGAATTAAGATTGAGTTGAAATCTCTTCCTTCAACAGAGCTTAAGCAAATGTAAGTGCATTGTGCTGATATAATGCCTCTCTTTATACTTGAATTAAACAATTGAAAACAGGACTACTTTGCAGTTGAGCTAAACAATTTGGGGAAAATTCTAACCAATTTTCTGCCACATATTGCAATTTCTATTAGATTTGTCAATTTGCTTCTTTAAGTATAGCTAAAGTTCAATTTCCACCCTGTAGTACAGATAAAACATGTCATGGAGCATTATAACATGAAACACCATTGATTTATTCTCATACAAGGATGAGACTATAGATATGAATTGCCAGCAATGAGTGTTTTTCATTTAAAACACAGAACATTGAACAGTCAAACACAGAACATTCATCCCAAAAGCTAAAGTTATATTAATAAAAAACCTTTCCAATTAATAAATATTAGTACTTTCCTGTGAAGTGAAATGTCTGATATGCCTCAGTTAAATAGCAGCATCAACATATTGCCCCTTCTACCATCATGTTAAATAATAAAAGAGGACATTTCTGTTAACAATCAGTCACACGTAACATTATTCCTGCATGCGATTAATCATGCTCTTCACAATAAACTGATTGCATTGTGTAATATAATGGGTTTTACTATGAATACTTAATAGTTTAATTAAAAGTAAAATAAAATTAAACTTCCCGCTTCTGTACAGAGGTTTGTACAACAGTGTGCTGCATGGGATGTACTGTTCAAGCTGTTCTTTTATTTTGCCTTACCCACTTAATCATTATATACACATTATTGGTGATTATTTATGTCAAATCTCATTGTGTAAATATTTTGGGTCAAGAATATTGCCCTGCTCTGAATCAAAGGGGCCGAAAATAAAAAGTGAACTGATTTCCACGATAGGTGGTAAAATTGTTCAATTTTATTCAATTTCATTTATCCAACGCCAGTTATCTCACTGGTTAAAACGGTGAGTCGGTTTATGAACACTTTGAGAGAAGCCAATAGAATCTAATAGAGCGATAAACGCAGTACTAAGGCTATCATTGTCATCGTCCACATAAATATTAAAATCTCCTACAAGAAGAACTTTGTCTGTTTTAATAACTAAAGTTGACAAAAACTAAAAATTCAGATAAGAATTCAGAGTATGCACCAGGTGCTCGGTACACTATAACAAATAGAACTGGTTGCAGTGATTTCCAACTTGGGTGTGAAAGACTAAGAACAAGAATTTCAAATGAGTTATAATTTAGTTTAGGTTTAGAGCTGATTAGTAAACTAGAGTCGAAAATAGCTGCAACTCCACCTCCTCGGCCTGTGCCTCGAGGAATGTGAGTATTAATATTCATTTAGACTAACATATTCTCCATCACCCAGCCAGGTTTCAGTAAGACAAAATAAATCAATATTAGAATCTGATATTAATTCATTTACTAGTATACCTTTAGAAGAGAGAGATCTGATGTTTAAGAGTCCACATTTAATTCTCCTATTATTTTGCACTATTGCACTTGTGGTTTTAATTGTTATGAGGTTTTCATGCACAGCTCCTCTTCTGTTTACCTTTGATTTAAATCATTTTTATGGTCGGGGGGCAGACACCGTCACTATGGGGTTCTGACTAGGTAACTCCTGGAATGGAGGAGCAGAGAAGTGTGTTAGACGTCAACTCTGCCTCTTGGCCCCGACTTTGAGTTGTCAAGGATTAGGTCCACTAATAAACATGTCCAGTTTTCTAGAAATGAGAGCTGCTCCATCCCAAGTGGGATGAATGCCGTCTCTCCCGAATCAGACCAGGTCTTCCCCAGAAAGTCTGCCAATGATCTACCAAGCATCATTATCTGGACACCACCTCGACAGCCAGCGGCAAAATGATGACACGCGTCTATACATGTCTTCAGTGGTCAGATTTTGCAGGTGTCCAGAGAAAACTACAGTGTCCGATATTGATTTTGCATATGTACACACCGATTCAACATTCAACCCGGAGTCATTAATGCAGATGTCAATAACAATCCAGACTTCTAAATCATTAAGCCTTGCCTCCATGTCTATACATAAACTACACTTGTTACACCTACCATTACTGCTAAAGGTGGTGGAGGAGTAACTAAACATCTCACACAACGAGCAAGAGAAAGTAGGAGAGCAAGAGAGAGAGAAGCCATGGCTAGCTGCTAAGCTAAAGTTGCTAACAGCTAAGCTAAAGTACGGTAGCGTTATCTACCAAGCGTTCGTAATCAACTATCATATTTAACAAAAGTCACTGAAAGATGTAAAGAACTCTGAGTGCTTAGGTAGAACTACTGTAAGAATAAATGTTTAGCGGACAGTTAGCCGCTAACGGATTTGAAGGGGGTAATTGGATGCTTCAACTTTTTATCAAAGAAACTGATATTTTCCATTACAGTTGTAAATCTTTTTGATGGTTTAACTTTTATTTGCTGCAACTCCTGACAAAGTTTTTAAAGCAATCACATCAGTTTCTCTTTCTGTTCCACAGATGATGGCGCCTGCTTCCAAGAAAACCATGTGCCTGGCAACTACAGCTGCTCTCGGCCTGGTCTGCTCCGTTGTTGCATTCCTCCTGTATTTTGAGCCTCCGTCTCCTGTTTGCCCATCTACATTAGCCGATGTGAAAAATGATGAAAATGTGATTCCAGGTGAAAAGCCCATAGTCCTGCTGTGGTTCTGGCCTCTCGGTGTGAAGTTTGATTTCAAAGCTTGCTTTACCCACTTCAAGATTGATAGCTGTGTTCTAACAGATAACAGAAACCTGTACAGCCAAGCAAAGGGAGTCATTTTTTACCATAAAAACATAGCTGGTGATCTGAAAAACATGCCGCAGGAGCCACGTCCAGCTTTTCAGAAGTGGATTTGGTACCATGTGGAATCCCCAACGAACACGTTTAGGACACCAGGTCAGGAAAACCTGTTCAACTTAACATTGAGCTACAGAAGAGATGCTGACATTACAGCAAGGAACGAGCTTACAATCAGGAAGACAGAAATGAAAGAGGACTTTGTTCTGCCCAAGAAAGACAAACTAGTTTGCTGGATTGTCAGTAACCATAACCCAGCCACGGGAACAGCTGCGAGAGAAAACTATTACAAGGAACTGTCCAAACACATCAAGATCGACCTCTTTGGTACAGCCTATACAGGGAAACGTTTGAGTTATGAGGAGTATTACTCAACCATTGGCAGCTGTAAGTTTTACCTCTCATTTGAGAACTCGCTCCACAGAGACTACATCACGGAGAAGGTCAACGGGCCCCTCGTGGCGGGGACAGTGCCTGTAGTAATGGGTCCGCCAAGAGAAAACTACGAGGAGTTCCTTCCAGCCGACGCCTTTATTCACGTAAATGATTTCCCCGACGCAAAGTCTCTGGCTAACTTTCTGCTGTTAATGACAGACACAGCGTACTCGCGTTACTTTGAGTGGAGGAAGTTCTACGAGGCCACTCCTCACCTCCTGTCAATCTACAACGAATTCATTCAGCCCATCTGTCTCGCCTGCCACCACATGTCAAGAGACGTCTATTACAATGTAGATCATGACCTGTACAAGTGGTACTCCACATAAGAAATGTCAATGAGAAGCCCCCCCCTTTCAATAGTGGCTCACACATGCACATTCATGCACATATTTAAACACAAGCTACTTGAATATTCTGCCATCATTTGGCACATTTTAAACACTGTATTTTGTGTAAAGTTGTGGTTGTAAACTGGCTGAAGTAAGCCGGGAAGTGGTTTGTACATTTTGTGAATTATTTTTATCTCCATCGCTAGCAGATGGTTAGCATAGCATAGCATAAAGACTGGAAACGGGAAAAAAACAGCTGGCCTGGCTATAAATAGTATCACAGACAGTCAAGCACAAAACCCTTTTTTTATACTTCTGTTTAACGCCCTGAGGTCTAAGGGCATTTTCAAATACTGTACCTTCTTAAATTGACCTTTTTAAGGTATCTGCATATCACTGACCCCCATGTGTTTCATATTCAAATGTTCAGAACAAACTCAGCTTGTCGTACAGTGACAGCCACATTTGTTCTACAGCAATATGTGAAGAGAGAATCTGGCGCTAACGCTGTGTTGCAACACATTATGCAATAAAATATAAAAAATTTAATAACATGTCACTTCATTATGTTAGTTGTTGGTGCTGGTTCTTACAAAATGCAGCTGTAAGCCTAAACTGGTTTGAAATAATTAATGTAAAACAAATGTTCATCCAAGTTGCTACTCAGCAGTTTGTTATTAGGTGACAGAGTAAAGAATTTTAAATGATGTACTGTTTCCTATTGGTCATTTATTTAACCATTGTCTGTTTGCAAAGCCCTGATTGCTTAATGGCAAGTGTGTGTGTGTGTGTGTGTGTGTGTGTGTGTGTGTGTGTGTGTGTGTGTGTGTCTGTGTGTGCGTGCGTGTGTGTGTGTGTGTGTGTGTGTGTGTGAGAGAGAATATAACGATGCATGTTGAACCAAAAAAAGGTAATACTAATCTATAGAACAAGTCTTGCATGATTGATGTTGAAATGCATTAAATAAACATGACATTTTCATTAAATATGATTAAAGACATTGGGTAATGCATCATATAATTACATTTTCTTAAAAAAACGTGCATCCTCATGTAGGTGCACCTGCTGTTAGAATTAATAAAAGTGACATGGAAAGTCAAAACATATCCTATTTTCTGTCTTTCAGACTTTTAAAGTACAATTAACAGTTAAAGGTTTGTAGCAACACCTCACTGTGGTATGATACAGCTGATTGGATCAAATAATTACACATGTTTGGCAAGGGTAAAATTAAGATTTTTGCCAGTACAAATCAAAACCTGTAGGTGCCTATGTTAAGAGTGTAAAAAGTAGTTCAAATATTTTTGGACTCAAACAAAAACTTATATTTGCTGTATTTATATAATAGGAATAATGTACAGTCTGGTCTATAAATATTGGGAAATTGACACAATTCTAATCTTTTTGGCTCTATAATGGATTTGAAATGAAACGAACAAGATGTGCTTTAATTGCAGAATTTTTGCTTTAATTTGAGGGTATTTATATCCAAATCAGGTGAACGGTGAAGGAATTACAACAGTTGGTAAATGTGTCTCCAAATTTTTAAGGGACCAAAAGTAATGGGCTGCTCATTTTGGTCAAATTGGCTGCTCAGCTGTTTCATGGCCAGGTGTGTATTATTCCCTCATTATCCCATTTACAAGGAGCAGATAAAAGGTCTAGAGTTAATTTCAAGTGTGCTATTTGCATTTGCTGCTGCATTTCACTTGCTGAAGACAAAACTGAAGGGAAAATGCCTCAAGAACAAGCAGGAACTGAAGCCAGTTGCAGTAGAGGCCTGGCAGAGCATCACCAGGGAGGAAACCCAGCGTCTGGTGATGTATGCGTTCCACACTTCAGGTTGTAATTGACTGCAAAGGATTGGCAACCAAGTATTAAAAAGTTAAAGTTTGATTTATTATTGTTAATCTGTCCCATTATTGTTGGTCCCTTAAAAAATGGGAGGCACATTTACCAACTTTTGTAATTCCTACACCGTTCACCTGATTTGGATGTAAATCCCTTCAAATTAAAGCTGAACGTCTGCAGTTAAAGCACATCTTGTTAGGTTCATTTCAAATCCATTGTGGTGGTGTATAGAGCCAAAAAGATTGGAATTGTGTCGATGTCCCAATATTAATGGACCCGACTGTATATTGACTAATTTATATACTGTAGGCCTATGTGTATTTAATTGCCTGTATTTATTGCGTCATTTGTTTAGTTCAAGATGTATTTCACAGGCATAAATACTCAGTTATGTAGGCTTGTTGATTCATTTACTGTATAGTGAATCTAACAGCATTCCATAGAGAGGCAAGGCCGGGTGTGTTTCAAAGCTCTGCGAGTTAGTGGCTCAACAAACAAGAAGAGCTACAGTTGGTCTACGGATCTGCCAGAAAGAGACATCCTGCCCCTATACTCCGTGGAGAGGTGAGAAACAATTATTTATTCAGTGATAATAATATGTTTGAAAAGAAAAATATGTTGAATGTCTATGTATTCACACTTCTAGCCCTACCAAAGAGCCCTGGGGCCAACTCTGACCGAGGTTTTATGTTAAGTAACCTAAAAAAGTTTTTCCAATGCCACTTTTAGAAACTGGTAACAATTCAGACAGTTCTGTTGCTTGCTCTGGAGGACACTGTTGGGTCCTTGTTGGTTAGAATTCATTTTATTGTTTTTGTTAGTGTGGTCTTTTAGACCTAAAGCTGTCAGATATCTGTAAAGTGTCTTGAGATAACTCTTGTTGTGAATTGATACTATAAATAAATTGAATTGAAATTGAATTGAAATTGAAGTGTATATTACTGACTTAATGTGTACTTCTAGCCCTACATTTACCCAGTGGTGGAAGAAGTATTCAGATCCTTTACTTAAGTAAAAGTAGGCCAACTAACCACATTGTAAAAAATACTTTGTTACAAGTACAAGATTTATGTTAAGTAACATTTTCAATGCAGGTCTTCATAAGTATAGTCAGGACAATGTACTTAAAGTATTAAAAGTAGAAAATTTTCACATTTTAGAAACTGGTAACAATTCAGACAGTTCTGTCTACCAACTTAGTCTTTAATGGTCTGATCATTTCAGATAGACTTGTAGGTCGTTATATTGTTGGTTAGTTTAATTGATAATAATACATTTTATTGTTTTTGTTAGTGTGCGAAATTATTAACTTTTAAAGTAGCTAGTAACTAAAGCTGTCAGATGAATGTAGTGGAGTCAAAAGTACAATGATTCTCTCTGAAATGTAGCGGAGTAGAAGTAGAAAGTGGTATGAAAAGAAAAGATTTGAGTAAAGTCAACATTTGTATCTACTGACAGTACTGGAGTCAATGTACTTAGTTATCTTCCACCAATGCATTTACCTGACAGAGAAATGTTACTGCTTATTTTTTCTAAATCAGATTTTCCTCACAAAATATAACAATTAAAACATGGTGCATTATTAGTCATTGTGCTGATATAAGCCTCTCTTTATACTTGAAGTAAACAATTGAATACAGCACTACTGTGCAGTAGGGCTCAACGATTTGGGGAAAATTCAAATTTTCTGCCACATATTGAAAGTTAGCTTTTTTTTAAGTATAGCTAAAATTCAATATTCATTGTGTAACAGATAAAACATGTCATAGAACATTATAACATGAAACACCATTGATATATATTCTATTCTAAATTATTTTGTAAGGATGAGACTATAGATACGAATTGCCAGTAATGAGTGTTTTTCATTTAAAACACACAGAACATTGAACTGTCAAACACAGAACATTTATCCCAAAAGCTAAAGTTATAATAATAAAAAACCTTTCGAATTAATAAATATCAGTACTTTCCTGTTAAGTGAAATGTCTGATATGCCTCAGTTAAATAGCAGCATCAACATATTGCCCCTTCTACCATCATGTTAAATAATAAAAGAGGACATTTCTGTTAACAATCAGTCACACGTAACATTATTCCTGTCTTTATCTTGTGAAAAAACAATAAATATAGATATTTTCCATTACAGTTGTAAATCTTTTTGATGGTTTAACTTTAATTTGCTGCAACTCCTAATATAGTTTTCAAAGCGATCACATCAGGTTCTCTTGCTGTTCCACAGATGATGGCGCCTCCTTCCAAGAAAACCATGTGCCTGGCAACTACAGCTGCTCTCAGCCTGGTCTCCACCGTTGCATTTCTCCTGTATTTTGAGCCTCCGTCTCCTGTTTGCCCATCTACATTAGCCGATGTGAAAAATCATGAAGACGTGATTCCAGATGAAAAGCCCATAGTCCTGCTGTGGTTCTGGCCTCTCAATGTGAAGTTTGATTTCAAAGCTTGCTTTACCCACTTCAAGATTGATAACTGTGTTCTAACAGATAACAGAAGCCTGTACAACCAAGCAAAGGGAGTCATTTTCTTCCATAGAGACATAGCTGGTGATCTGAAAAACATGCCGCAGGAGCCACGTCCAGCTTTTCAGAAGTGGATTTGGTACCATGTGGAATCCCCATCTAACACGGGTAGGACACCAGGTCTGGAAAACCTGTTCAACTTAACATTGAGCTACAGAAGAGATGCTGACATTACAGCAAGGAACGAACTTACAATCAGGAAGACAGAAATGAAAGAGGACTTTGTTCTGCCCAAGAAAGACATAGTAGTGTGCTGGATTGTCAGTAACAGCAACCCTGCCACAGCTGCGAGAGAATTATATTATAAGGAACTGTCCAAACACATTAATGTCAATCTCTTTGGTTCTGCCTTTAAAGGAAAACGTTTGAGTTTTGAGGAGTATTACTCAACCATTGCCAGATGTAAGTTTTACCTCTCATTTGAGAACTCGCTCCACAGAGACTACATCACGGAGAAGGTCAACGGGCCCCTCGTGGCGGGGACAGTGCCTGTAGTAATGGGTCCGCCAAGAGAAAACTACGAGGAGTTCATTCCCTCCGACGCCTTTATTCACATAAATGATTTCCCTGATGCAAAGTCTCTGGCTAACTTTCTGCTGTTTATGACAGACGAAGCATACATGCATTACTTTGAGTGGAGGAAGTTCTACGAGGCCACTCCTCACCTCCTGTCAATCTACAACGAATTCATTCAGCCCATCTGTCTCGCCTGTGACCACATGTCGAGAGACGTGAATTACAATGTAGATCATGATCTGTACAAGTGGTACTCATGACATGAGAAACGTCAATGAGAAGCCCCCCCCTTTCAATAGTGGCTCACACATGCATAGTAATGCACAGACTTAAACACAAGCTACTTGAATATTCTGCTATTATTTGGCACATGTTAAACACTGTATTTTGTTGAAATGGTTGTGGTAAAGTGGCTGAAATAAGTTGGGAAATGGTTTGTACATTTTATAAGTGTATTTTCTCTCTATTGTATTTTCTTTCTATTGTGAAAATAAAAAAGAACCAAAAAAAAGATCATACTGATCATAGAAAAATTAAAAGTTAAAAAAAGAAAGTTATATTATTGAGTATGAAAACTCTTGTTCATTAGATTTTACTTAATAATTGCACCTGCATTGTTGTATTTATTGTTGCTAAACTTGTTCTGTATATAGTTTGTTTGTTACCATGACAACACCACTGATCAATGCTGATGCTGTCATGTAAATAGTTTTCTAATCAGCAATAAATATAACAATTTCTGATCAACCCATATCAATTGAATGCTTAAAATAACATACCAGTTAAAGCCCCGCCCCTTTCCAAGACAACCCGACCCACTTCCGGGTTAAATCTGCCCACTTCCGGGCTATGCCCCGCCTAGTCCGAGTACAGATACGGATACAGATAATTCATGTGGTAAACAGATACAGATACAGATACAGATAATGCTGTACTCGCTCATCCCTAACATGAACATTTCACGAACTGTTGTGAGACTGGTTTTTATTTTTCTTACATTCTATCATGCACAACCCTGTAGCTTTTTAACTTGCTGGACTTGATTTGATCCGTTGTAGCAACGGCATTCCTTACAGAGGGAGGGCTAGGTGGGTTTCAAAGCTCTGCTTGTTTGTGCCAAACAAGAAGAGCAGGTTGGGGTTTGGGGGTTGGAGTGTGGCCGACTTTGGAGGAGGGCTTTAGGCTGCCCACCCAATCAAAAGTCAGAAACAGTACTGGCAGTTTCTGTGCCATTTTTTTCAATTGGCTGAACACATTTTCTTTCTTTCAACTTTTGAATGGGTGAAAAGGATGCAAAGCATGGCTGAGCCCGCCCACCACTGCATCTAGCTATGGCAGGTGTTGTGCCCACCTTGCTTGTTTCTTTTGTTGGGGCCATGGTTGGTCTACGGATCTGCCAAAAAGAGACATCCTGCTCCTATACTCCGTGGAAAGGTGAGGAAACAATTCTTTATTCAGTGATAATAATCGTGTTTGAATAGAAATATATGTTGAATGTGTTCAGACCAGGAACTGTATACTGGTGACATACTGTGTACTTCTACAGGCCGACTTTACCCAGTGTTGGAAGAAGTATTCAGATCCTTTACTTAAGTAAAAGTAGGCCTACTAACCACATTGTAAAAAATACTCTGTTACAAGTAGAAGTCCTGCATTGGAAATGTTACCAAACTAAAAACTTGTAAGTATAGTCAGGAAAATGTACTTAAAGTATTAAAAGTAAAAGTACTCAATGCAGAAAAATCCTCACATTTTAAAAACTGGAAACAATCCAAACAGTTCTATCAACCAACTCAGTGTTTAAGGGTCTAATCATTTCAGATAGACTTGTAGGCCGTTATATTGTTGGTTAGTTTAATTTATAATAAAACATATTATTTATAATCCTTTTTAGTGTACACAAATATGAACTTCTAAAGTAACTAGTAACTAAAGCTGTCAGATGAATGTAGTGGCGTAAAAAGTACAATGGTGGGGGAGGTGGAGGTGATGCACTGTAGTTTCAGGTTACAGGACTGTCCCTTTGTCTTTCAATTCGTAGAACTCGTTCAGGTCTGTTAGAAACTAGGGATGAGCGAGTACAGCTGTATCTGTATCTGTTTACCACATGAATTATCTGTATCCGTATCTGTACTCGGACTGGGCGGGGCCTAACCCGGAAGTGGGCAGATTTAACCCGGAAGTGGGTCGGGTTGTCTTGAAATGGGCGGGGCTTTAACCGGTATGTTATTTTAAGCATGCAATTGATATGGGTTGATCAGAAATAGTTATATTTATTGCTGATTAGAAAACTATTTACAAAATCAGTGGTGTTGTCATGGTAACAAACAAACTATATACAGAACAAGTTTTGCAACAATAAATGCAAAAATAAATACAACAAAGCGGTTGCAATTATTAAGTAAAATGTAATGAAGAGTTTTCATACTCAATATAACTTTCTTTTTTAACTTTTAATTTTTCTATTATCAGTGTGATCATTATTTTGTTTGGGTTCTTTTTTATTTTCGCACCAGGTATGTGTGAGTGTGTGTGTCTGTGTGTCCGTGAGTGAGTTAGAGATACAGGGAGTGAGAGAGAGAGAGATAGAGAGAGAGGGGGGGAGGGGTTGGAATGTGTGTGTGTGTGTGTGTGTGTGTGTGTGTGTGTGTGTGTGTGTGTGTGTGTGTGTGTGTGTGTGTGTGTGTGTGTGTGTGTGTGTGTGTATCTTAATTTGTAATATTATTTATTTATACCGCAACTGCCTTTTATTTTTTTTATAAAATACAGCAAGAAAGTTTCAGACACTCAAAAAAACTGGTTAGAGCCAGCAGGCAGTTTAAAAAAAAAAAAAAAACTCAAACAGGCAGAGATGCAACGCGAGTCGCATTCTACGTATGTCTGAACAAACCCCACGGTTACCAGAAGTCTCCTGGTTACTAAGTACTAGTTTGAACCGAAGTATAAAACAAAGCTGAAGCTGAAGAAACCCTAAACGTTGTTAATAATAATACATTTTATTTATAATGCCCTTTACATTTCAAATGAAATCTCAAAGTGCTACATTAACAAGGGGTTAAAATCCCAGAATAAACAAAGTCAGCAAGTATCAATAAAACATAAGACTAAAATTAAAACTATGACTGTTTAAAAGCCTTTTGAAATAATTAAGGCCCTTCTTAAAAATCTCCACAGTTTGTGGGGCCCTTAGGGTCTCTGGGAGAGCATTCCAGAGCCGTGGGGCGACTGCCTGGAAGGACCTGTCTCCCATAGTGGAGTCTAGTCCTTGGTTGGTGCAGAGGTTTCGTGAGGTGGTGTGTGGGGTGAGAAGTTCACTGAGGTAGGCAGGGGCAGTTCCATGTATGCACTGGTGGGTAAGGAGACAGATTTTGTAATGAAGTCTGTGTTTAATGGGCAGCCAGTGGAGGGATTTCAGAACCGGAGTGATATGGTCATATTTGCGCCTCCTCGTCAGGACCCGGGTTAACGGAAAAGCCCTGCGGACTTGAGGGAGAGGGACAGAGCTGTTCACTTCTCTGTGTTCTGTGTGTATGTGAGTAGAGCGGCACACAGCAACAGAAGGAATCTGTGTGTGTAGGGAGGGGTGCTGGGACTAGCCTATCACAGAACGCAGACATAGTCAATGAAGCGTTGTATTCAATCCGAATACAGATATTGACTCGCATTACTCGTATAATACTTGTACTCGGCAAAAGTGCTTTATCCGTACCGGATACTCGTTTCAGCCGAGTATCCGGCTCATCCCTATTAGAAACCTCCCGGAGTTGGCAAAAAAAAGAGTCTCAGAACACACTGAAGTGATGACGACTGCCGACGGCAGCTGATTGGACGAACGTGTCACATGGGTCTGGTTTCTCCAGAAATTCAAAGCCCGACTGTCATGGCGACTTGTTCAGAATAGAAACTAATTTTTTACTAAAATAGTTCACTGAAACGTGTTTATGAAAATATTTTAACCCTCCTGTTGTCCTCGGGTCAAATTTGACCACTTTAAAAAATTTCTGAAATATGGGTTTCTTCTAACCAAATTACCACAAAAATGGATTGGATTCCATACAACGCTCTTTACAAATACAATTGATCCCTTTCATTCCTGACTAAACTGTACTAAACTGTATCTGAATGTTCCTCTGATCTTAACTATTAGTCAAAATAATTCATAATTTCTGCATGTTTAACTCAAATATTAGGTATAATTTGATATAAATTAGGGTTATTGACAATGAATTCCAAAAAGTAGTTTAAAGCTAGTGCTAGTAAGGTGGAGTTAGTGAAAACTAAAAAGAAACCTGGAAAAGGGACAAGAATGTCAATTTTTTGTCCGTTTTTGACCCGGGAGGACAACACAACGGTTAAGTGAGAAATAAGCCATCTAGTTGCTGAATCTGTCTTCATTTCAGATCGACAAAGGTCAGTTTAAAAGATTTTCGTCAGATTTTGAGAGACTCTAGTCATGCTCATCTTGCTTGTCTGGACTGCCAGCAGTGCCCGCCTTCCAGCCCAGCATTTCAGGTCGGCCTTCATTTTGGAGGACAGCGAGGAATACACAGCCTCAAGTCACCGACCTCGCCAGACTGTCCGACGGCCGATTATTGGGTTGATGTGTCTGCCTGAGCCCTTTCCAGACAGAAGCAGAGTTGTTGGCTGAGAACTGGTGTTAAAGCTTCTCAGAATACCGTCATTTAGCCTCTTCCACCGCCTTGCTAGTCCCTCCAGGATTTCACAGCCTTTTTTTCGAGATTGTTGGGTCCCAAAATGCCTGATTTTGCAGGAGCTTTTGAAAAAAATTGCAATAAAACTTGCAATGTCTTCTGTATGTTTGTTGTTGTGGGAAGTTGTCCAAAAAAAATGCAATTTTTTATATAGTTCTTTCAAAAAAATGTTGGAAGCCTGCCAGCTGCAACGCAGAGTCCAATATCAATCCACAAAGCCACGTCAAGACAGTAGATGAAGAAAAATCCCTGTTGGAACCAAAGGTGTATCTCGTAAATTACCATACTAATAATGCCCGGAGTGGTACAAAACTTAACAGGATTTAAAGAGGTGATTGGATGTGTCAACTTTTTATCACAGAAACAGACATTTTCCACAGTTGTAAATCTTTTGATGGTTTAA
This sequence comes from Etheostoma perlongum, assembly GCA_026937815.1. Lineage (NCBI taxonomy): Eukaryota > Metazoa > Chordata > Actinopteri > Perciformes > Percidae > Etheostoma > Etheostoma perlongum. The sequence continues at coordinate 20,059,769 of CM049384.1, read as the reverse complement.
CTTTTATTTGCTGCAAATCCTGATATAGTTTTTAAAGCGATCACATCAGTTTCTCTTTCTGTTCCACAGATGATGGCGCCTGCTTCCAAGAAAACCATGTGCCTGGCAACTACAGCTGCTCTCGGCCTGGTCTGCTCCGTTGTTGCATTCCTCCTGTATTTTGAGCCTCCGTCTCCTGTTTGCCCATCTACATTAGCCGATGTGAATAAATATGAAGATGTGATTCCAGGTGAAAAGCCCATAGTCCTGCTGTGGTTCTGGCCTCTCGGTGTGAAGTTTGATTTCAAAGCTTGCTTTACCCACTTCAAGATTGATAGCTGTGTTCTAACAGATAACAGAAACCTGTACAGCCAAGCAAAGGGAGTCATTTTCTTCCATAAAAACATAGCTGGTGATCTGAAAAACATGCCGCAGGAGCCACGTCCAGCTTTTCAGAAGTGGATTTGGTACCATGTGGAATCCCCAACAAACACGTTTAGGACACCAGGTCTGGAAAACCTGTTCAACTTAACATTGAGCTACAGAAGAGATGCTGACATTACAGCAAGGAACGAGCTTACAGTCAGGAAGACAGAAATGAAAGAGGACTTTGTTCTGCCCAAGAAAGACAAACTAGTGTGCTGGATTGTCAGTAACCATGATCCAGCCACGGGAACAGCTGTGAGAGAAAACTATTACAAGGAACTGTCCAAACACATCAAGATCGACCTCTTTGGTACAGCCTATACAGGGAAACGTTTGAGTTATGAGGAGTATTACTCAACCATTGGCAGCTGTAAGTTTTACCTCTCATTTGAGAACTCGCTCCACAGAGACTACATCACGGAGAAGGTCAACGGGCCCCTCGTGGCGGGGACAGTGCCTGTAGTTTTGGGTCCGCCAAGAGAAAACTATGAGGAGTTCCTTCCAGCCGACGCCTTTATTCACGTAAATGATTTCCCCGACGCAAAGTCTCTGGCTAACTTTCTGCTGGTTATGACGGACGCAGCGTACTCACGTTACTTTGAGTGGAGGAAGTTCTACGAGGCCACTCCTCACCTCCTGTCAATCTACAACGAATTCATTCAGCCCATCTGTCTCGCCTGCCACCACATGTCAAGAGACGTCTATTACAATGTAGATCATGACCTGTACAAGTGGTACTCGACATAAGAAACATCAATGAGAAGGCCCCCCCTTTTCAATAGTGGCTCACACATGCACATTCATGCACATATTTAAACACAAGCTACTTGAATATTCAGCCATCATTTGGCACATTTTAAACACTGTATTGTGTTAAAAGTTGTTGTGGTAAACTGGCTGAAATAAGCTGCAAAATGGTTTGTACATTTTGTGAATTTATTTTATCTCCATTGCCAGCAGATGGTTAGCATAGCTTAGCATAAAGACTGGAAACAGGAAAAAAACAGCTGGCCTGGCTATAAATAGTATCACAGACAGTCAAGCACAAAACCCTTTTTTTATACTTTTGTTTAACGCCCTGAGGTCTAAGGGCATTTTCAAATATTGTACCTTCTTAAATTTACCTTTTTAAGGTATTTGCATATAAATGACCCCCATGTGTTTCATATCAAAATGTTCAGAACAAATTCAGCTTTTCGTACAGTGACAGACATTTTTTCTAGAGCAATGTGTAAAGAGATAATCTGGCGCTAAAGCTTTGTGTCAAAATGTAATAACCTCTATTTCATTATGTTAGTTGTTGGCGCTGGTTCTTACAAAATGCAGCTGTAAGTCTAAACTGGTTTGAAATAATTAAAGTAAAACAAATGTTCATCCAAGTTGCTACTCAGCAGTTTGTTATTAGGTGACAGAGTGAAGAATTTGAAATGATGTACTGTTTCCTATTGGTCATTTTTCTGTTTGACCATGGTCTGTTTGCAAAGCCCTAATTACTTATTGGCAAGTGTGTGTGTGTGTGTGTGTGTGTGTGTGTGTGTGTGTGTGTGTGTGTGTGTGTGTGTGTGTGTGTGTGTGTGTGTGTGTGTGTGTGTGTGTGTGTGTGTGTGTGTGTGTGTGTGTGTGTGTGTGTGTGTGTGTGTGTGTGTGTGTGTAAGAATAAAAGGACGCATGTTGAACCAAAGAAAGGTAATACTAATCTATAGAACAAGACTCGCATGACTGATGTGTTGAAATGCATTAAATAAACATGACCATTTCATTAAATATGCTTAAAGACATTAGGAAATGCACTATAATTAAATTTTCTTAAAACAAAGTGCATCGTCATGTAGGTGCACCTGCTGTTGGAATTAATAAAAGTGACATGGAAAGTGAAAAAAACATTGTATTTTCTGTCTTTCAGACTTTTAAAGTAGGCTACAATTGACCAACTAACAAAAGTTAACCCATAAAATAGCTTGTATAAAATAATTACATATGTTGGGCAAGGGTAAAACAAAGAGTGAAAAAGTAGTTAAAATCTTTTTGGACTCAAACAAAAACATATTTGCTGTATTTACATAATAGGACTAATGTACAGTTGGGTCCATAAATATTGGGACATTGACACAATTCCAATCTTTTTGGCTCTATACACCACCACAATGGATATGAAATGAAACGAACAAGATGTGCAGAATTTTAGCTTTAATTTGAGGGTATTTACATCCAAATCAGGTGAACAGTAAAGGAATTACAACAGTTTGTATATGTGCCTCCCATGTACAAGTGGTACTCAACATAAGAAACGTCAACGAGAAGGTCCCCCCTTTCAATAGTGGCTCACACATGCACATTAATGCACAGATTTAAACACAAGCTACTTGAATATTCTGCCATCATTTGGCACTGTCGCACTGTTGCTTGCTCTGTAGGAAAATACTAGAACTGTTGGGTCCTTGTAAATTCTAGAGTGTGGTCTAGACCTACTCTATCTGTAAAGTGTCTCGAGATAATGCTTGTTATGAATTGATACTATAAATGAAATTAAATTGAATTGAATTGAATTGAATTTGGCACATGTTAAACATTGTATTCTGATTAAAGTGTTTTTTTACATTTTATGAGTGTATTTTCTCTCTATTGCCAGCAGATGGTTAGCATAGCTTAATTCAGTTAGCATAGTTTACGACCCCTATGTGGAATTCAAAAAATATTTCTTAAAAAAAAAAAAAATCTTTATGTTACTGTTGAGTTTTATAAACAGGTTATTCTATGAACAAACAATACAGAAATTGGTGTTTTCATGAATTGTTTTTTAAAATGTAAAACTCATAGAAAAATCTGTTTTTAGGTGTTGGGCTGTGGGTAAAGAATGAAATGATTTTTCGATCAACAGTTTATTTAGATGTTACACTTTTGATAATCAATTCTTTTTTAAGTATTTATTTTAGTCTTCTTCTAAACTCTTTTACGTTTCTTAACCTGTCAGTGTAATTGTCTCCCACTCAAATGTTCAGAAATGTTTGTTTTTTTGTTTTTTTTAATTGCGTATTCCTGTTACTTGTTGCCACCTTGTTGCTCAGATGATCCAGTAGGACTGGTTAGGTGGAAACAAATGTTTTGTTAATTATCAGTGTTCTGTGTTCATATTAATCTGTCATGTCTTATGTCTATTGTGCCAGGACACACCTCAGTGTGGGTCAAGGTTGGCTGTGGAGCTGAAGAAGATGCTATTTATCTGGCACATGATTCTTTTGGGCAGCGGATGCTGAGTGTTGCTGCCAGAGTCCTTACAAACACCAGGAAATCAGACTTTATTACAAAGGTCCATATAGACGTAGTTAACAGAGGGAATAATCAAAACTGGCCAGCTGTTCCATTCTCTGATCTCGCTTGGTACTGAGTCCCAATATTGTGTGGCTCTAACAGAGAAGACTGATCTGCCAGTACTTAGTACTAGAACTTAGTAGACATGTGCTGTACTGCATAGTCACCTCTGTGCCGTCCTAGTTCTCTTATTGTATGAATGCAGTGATTGAACTTATTTAATGGAGAACCAGCTAGTGATACAGTAAGAATCATTGAGTGAATTTAAAGTTTTGCTGCATGCAAGGGGAGCTGTTTTCTAATACATCTAAAGTTCCTTAAATTAAACATGAAAGTTTGACACAATGTGTTGCATGTTTCTTAAAGAACAGCTGTGAGTCCACGGTTATTTCCAAATATTTAAAATGTGACACCGTCAGGATCCTTTTTCCCTTATCAATGACTTTTATTTATTTTTTATTTTTATAAAAATACATACAGGCAGTTTTACCGATGATAAGTGTCAGGCAGGACACTGTAAGCCAGTCAGAAATGTTGGGGATAGCAGCTGGTACCTCATATTATGTTTTCCATGTGCCACAATTACTGTGTTATCAGCGTACATTTTGGGTGTCAACTTCTGGATTTACAAATGGAAGATCATTAACATGTAGACTACTTAACAGAGGTCCTAAAATTGAGCCCTGTGGGACACCAACATAGCAGCCAATGGATGACTAAGTACTTTCCCCAACTCTGGTGCATTGTTTTCTCTTGGTGATGTAGGACTCCATCCATTTGTTTGAATTATTTAGATGAGATAGCAGGTTCCCATTTCAGTTGAATGTTTTTTCTAAACCCTAATTGCATGGAATAAAGTAGGTCTTGTTCTGAGTTTATGAAAAGATAAATGTAAAGATACACTTACAGCAGAATCCCTCAGTGGTACTGTGAGTCTGCAACCATTTTTTCACGAATAATGTCTGCTAATCTTGCTAAATTCAATCCACCAGCAGGACGTCAATTGTTATTGTTTGTAGATGACATCTTGGTTGCGCCATCTTCCAAACAGGACTGTAAGACAGATTTGTTGACTCTTGGTTGTAACCTGTCCCAAGAAGGCATACAGTCAGATGGAAACTGAAAGACAGCTATTTTACAAGCATCTAAACCTAGGACAAAAAGACGAATGTCAATTTTAGGGATGACTAATTTCTGTATGAGCAGGATTTATAGCTATGCAGCAATAACTGTACCTTTATCAGCCTTAATATATGACACACCTTTGTCAGCATCAGAACCTGTTATTTGGACATCAGAATTAGTGAATCCAGAAGTACTAGGGTTACCTGATTATTCTAAGACTTTTCGCAGACAGTGGACTGTAAAGATGGATTCATGACATTGATGGACACTGATGGGACACTCCATGGCTGTTTATCTGAAAATTCTCAAAGTTTTACCACAGCCTGACTTAACCTGACACACCATACTCCATACATGCGTTGGTGGGAGAATCGGCCACACTACCCCTTCACACAAACATTTTTAACATGATCATACACTCCCACACACATTTAAACCCCCCCAAACCCCAATGATCCAGCAGATCAAATGTTCATTAATTTAACTTAAATAGTGTGGATAAAGAAATAAAAGTCCTCCTCAAACAAAAACACAAAGATGCCAGGTCAAGCGTGGCGGGACGCCACGGTTAATAATAGTCCCACAGGTAACTTATGCAACCTCGCCACAGTCCGTCCAACCAAAAGGATGATGCAGTAGTCCAGAGAAAAATCCCAACCAATAATAATCCACCGAGAAAAACAACACCCCGCAGTTGACTTCATCTGGCAAGCCTGCAAAACAGAACCCACTAAACGCCGACCGCTTCCCATGTCAAACTCAAGAGTCCTCTCACGTCACTTCCCAGTCTCCTTTTTAAAACACATCTGTCAGCAAACCACTTATAAAATAAATAATACACAGAAGTCAGTCCAAAAACAATACGTGATCCCATCACAGTCCTCTAATACGACAGCTCATTTCTGCAGGTGAAAGAAAAAACAATACACACAATGCATGTTCGCCATCACATAAAAAGTTGCACATGACGATAGTATGGGGGACCATTACACATTTTCAACTGTTCGCGCAGCAGTGGAAAATAGAGGCATAGTTACCTTCACTGGTAAATCAATAAATCACAAAGATCTGCTTTTAAACTTGTTGGTATATACAACATAGAATAAAACAGCATTCCAAAACGGCATTCCATACAGAGTGTTAATTGTAATTTCACAGAGACTGCATCCATATCCCATGTCCCAATCTCACTTCATTTTGTGAAACGTTCACGTAAATGAATCTATTAATTTGGACTGTAACGACACACCAAACCCAGGGTTCGGTTCATATCATGATTTTTGACCCACGATTCAATACAAACCTCGATTCTTTTTTATTTTACATGGCATTGTTTTGTCATGACATCCCACTTTGCAACAGTTATACAACAGATACCTTATTCATTGATATTGATTTCAATATTTCAATCCAACACCAAAGATTTTTGTACCTTAAAATAATGTTCCCAAAATTGTTTCAGTGGTTCATTAACTCGTTGGAATGAGACATAAGAATAATGGCAACAGTTTGGCTTCCAACCTGTAAAGGGAACGAAGATGAAAAGTGATTTGGTGCCTACAGTAAAGGTGCTGGTTGACAAGTAGCTAATGCTAATGTAATTCTTGGTGGGTAACGTAAGATTACAACATCGTACAACACGCTCAGTTATCTTTAGTATGATTGTTTTGACCACGGTTAACAACTCTGGGCTAACCCACAAATTCATCAGTAACGTTAACGGTAAATATAGACGACTAATCCAGGGCTGCCAACTCTCACGCATTGGCCGTGAGACACACGCATTTGACTGGTTTCACACGCTCACACGCCACACCTCCGATTTCTCACGCTGAAGTGTCAACCTGGTCGGTCAAATTTCTGAAAGATGAGTTTATCTATAGATCTACCCGTTGAGCCACTTGTGATCGACTAGTTGTGCTTTCAGAGACTGTGAGGGGGTTCAAGAGCCATCCCTGTCTGTGGAAGTTTCGAAATGTTGCAAACTGAGAAAATTTTTTATACACGAGCAGGTGCATCCCAGGTGCATCCCAGGTGCATTTACCCAGCTTCAGGTATGAGCTCTGAGTATCACAGACCCGTCCGTCACTTTGTGTCCACTCTCTCTGTAACAACAGAGGTGAGCAGCGTGGCTGGTAGCATAGCAACTTCAGTTCATTTTAGTGGACTCGCTCTGCTGTGGACAGTGACGCGTTGCATCTGTGCAGACCTCCAATAATGAGCAGCGTACAGCCTCCTCTAAACCTTGTCAGAGACCAGAGACCCAAATGGGCCTCTGTCTGTCAGACGGTCTGAATGAGATACTACCATATCAACGGAGCAATAACATGCACAGCAGACTATATTACAACAGAGATGGCAGGAGTTATATTTAGAATGTGCACAAAGTTGTAAACATGAGCAGAAATCTGATGAAACACATCTGAGCTATACTATACTATACAATACTGCAACGTTGGGCCACTATTGGGCTTCTCTAACCTTGGTGCATCTCTAAATGTAACTGTAAATAATTCATTCAATGTTTCATAAAATGAACAAATAGTCTTTATTTTCCCAAAAAAAGTAAATCCAGTAAGTGGGGGGGCACAGATGATGAGGGCCAACCATTACTGAGCCTTGGCACAAAGGTTAAAGGATTAGAATTTATGTAAATCAGTGGTTCTCATTCTTTAGAATTTCAGTGGTCTTAGCTGATCCCTCAACATTCATTTAACTTTGGGTCCCTGGTCCCTACACCAGGGACCCCTGGACCTGTTTACCACAGACCCAAATCTTCTCAGCTGCTGCTTCTGACATATGCTACGGTCACTTCATGTGGCTTATTATGTTTTGGCACATTGTTTGGCAATGTGTAATTAAGTGATGACTGATTAACATGAATGTAAATGCTAAATGCCCTAATACCTGTTGATACTACAACAATGCAAAGGCTCTTAACCCTACAGTTTTGCACATATCATGTACAACTTGATTTCTCTATTTTTTTGCACAAAACTCTCCAGAAAGTGCCATTTAATGGTTTCTTTTTCCAAAAAAAATCCTGGGGGGGCATACCCCCAGACCCCCCTAGGGAGAGCCCCCCATCCCCCAACACATAACAAATCCCAATTTAAACCCTGAAGGATAATGATGCTGAAAGAACCAAAGAAATTGCTATATATATATAATATATGTGACGGTTTAGGCCTATTGGTAGACACCCATTTAAAATGTAGCCAATGACATATAAAGAGCCTTTTTCCATGTCCCCTGTAGTTTCTCAGCATGCTCTCTTGCTCTCTAGTGACATCTTGTGTGCTCCAGGTAGCTTTGCATAAAAAACAGAAGGCAAGGCAAGGGTACTTTTACTGTTATACTTTAAATTTCCAAGCCTGTACTTTGTTACTTTTACTTGAGTAAATAAGTTAAATCAGTACTTGTACTTTTACCAAAGTATTTTATAACACAAGTATCTGTACTTTCTACTTAAGTACGGGAAGTGAGAGTACCTTTGCCATCTCTGCGTGGTTTATACGTATTTTGTTTTATGCTATTATTTCTGTGTTATTGCCAGGGAAGCTGGATTTGTTTTGTTTATTGCTCATTTTAAAACTAGAATGCTACATCTACATTTATTTAAATCTTATCATGGTGTTCATTTCTTTATTTTAATAATATTATTAATATATGAAGTATATTATGTGAAATATTACAGCAAGCTGTGGGACAGAACATTAAGATATAGGCCGGGCTGGGCGCATTCACAGCTCATATCCCACAATACCTTTTTCCTTTTTTTGTACTTTGATTCTTATTTAATTTTACAAGCCGACTGCATCACAAACGCTACTGCTTTCTTCTGTGAGTTTTTTTTAATTTATTTTATTTTTATTATTATTATTATTATTATCTCTTCACTGAAGCCTTCACTACAGGCTGGTGGTGATGCCCAGTGTGCTATAGGTGTAAAAGAATCTATGTTTGGTACTGGCAATTTGTTTTATCTTGTCATGGTTCACATCTTACTCTGTGAGCCTAAACCTGCAACAATCTGCCTTTTAATTTCCTGAAAATACTTCCTAAAATGATTTCCATCTTAATATGATAACTAATCTAAGGCCTACCATAAATTGTGATGTTAAATCAAACATCCACGCCTAAATACAGTATGCTCATGGTTATCCTTGCTATTAACATTCATCCTTCGCTAAATTAGAATTTCTATGCATCGTTTTCAAATAACGATGCATGGAAAATAAAATTAAAAAATGCTTCTCTTTGTAACTAGTTTATTTTTTGTTTTAACTGTACAAGTATGTATTTCTTAACACTGAACTGTATGTTTTATATAGTATTTTTTGCGGCATTTTAAAGTGCTTAACATGAACCACTGTTTTTTATTTGTATTTTTATTGTATAAATTCTCATGTACAACGTGCAGTGATCTTTCCTATCCGCTAAGCGGAAATTACTACGTCACTTTTGGAGTATTCTGCTGATTTAAAAAAAAAGAAAAACATTATAAAGATGCTTCCCATTGAAACACATTAGTTTAAAAAATGTGCTGACCATCACAAAAAAAACGAGATAAACGCATCTGAATCAATAGATTAAGTTACATGAACATGCACAACCCTGTAGCTTTTTTAACTTGCTGGACTTGATTTGATCCGTTGTGGCAACGGCATTCCTTACAGAGGGAGGGCTAGGTGGGTTTCAAACATAGACATTAAGAGTAGACGCCGCCATCTTGGACCGGTCACCTGCTCCACTCAGTGTAATGTGTTTGGCAGGTGCAATGAGCTGTCAGCGCGTTTAATTAATCACACTCAGTGAATACCCAACTGATTTTCATGGTTTTTTTTGCTACAAAGGTTATACATGTAGCTATGATACAGGACACATGATTAGGTGTATTTTAATATTCATAATGTGCTTAACAGTAATAGAATATTCTGATATGATATAAATTCACCAGACGTCCGAGATCAAAACTGGAAACATAATCCCCGAAAAGGGAGAGCAACGGGGATATTTCCAGTTTGACTATCAATCTGATTGAAAAACCTAATGTGTCTTTAAAAACAGAACAAGGACAGAGGTAGTTTTTTCTTCTGTATTTAGTCAGGGACAGACAACCAAAAACGGGGGCTGTCCTCTAAATCCGAGGACGTCTGGTCACCGTAGACCCTAGACCAGACAGCCTGGGTGTATCTATCATTTGTAAATGATAGGTATTTGCAAAATACCCCTACATCACATATATGATGTAGGCTATAATAGGTATAAATACCCCTTCATCACATATATGATGTAGGCTATAATAGGTATAAATACCCCTACATCACATATATGATGTAGGCTATAATAGGTATAAATACCCCTACATCACATATATGATGTAGGCTATAATAGGTATAAATACCCCTACATCACATGATGTAGGCTATAATAGGTATAAATACCCCTACATCACATATATGATATAGGCTATAATAGGTATAAATACCCCTACATCACATATATGATGTAGGCTATAATAGGTATAAATACCCCTACATCACATGATGTAGGCTATAATAGGTATAAATACCCCTACATCACATATATGATGTAGGCTATAGGTATAAATACCCCTATTTGTCTCTCTCTCTGTCACACACGCACACACACACACACACACACACACACACACACACACAGTACTACCACGTTGACATTTAGCAGACCCACTCCCAACACACACAGACACACACACTAGGGTTGCACAACATTGACAAAATGTGATATTGCAACATCGATATGAATTCCGATATTTTTAAACATATATAAAATTACATAATAGATTCATAACAAATTAAACAAGTTTTCTTACAACAAAAGGTTTATTTCAACTGACAGTCATATTGGACTGGTCCAACATGAATAAATAACTAAGGACCATGTCTACAGAACAGGACGGGTTCTACTGGTTGGACAGTATAAAATATATAAATAAAGTTATAATATAAATAACTAAGGACCATGTCTACAGAACAGGACGGGTTCTACTGGTTGGACAGTATAAAATATATAAATAAAGTTAACAGGACAGCTCCACAAAATAAACTAAATATAGCATACTTATTGCGACTTTCGATATATTTGATAAATGACCAGCTGTCTCAGCTCTTATTACATAAGTATTTGGACAGATACACCTCTTTTATGTTGAGTTGACTCTGTACTCAAGCACATTGCTATTGAAAAGGCTATATAATTATATATACAGTGGGTACGGAAAGTATTCAGACCCCTTTAAATTTTTCACTCTTTGTTTCATTGCAGCCTTTTTCCAAAAATCAAAAAAGTTCATTTTATTTCTCAGTAATGTACACTCAGCAACCCATCTTGACAGAAAAAAACAGAAATTTAGAAATTTTTGCATATTTATTAAAAAACAAAAACTGAAATATCACATGGTCATATGTATTCAGACCCTTTGCCGTGACCCTCATATGTAACTCAGGTGCTGTCTATTTCTTCTGATCATCCTTGAGATGGTTCTACACCTTCATTGGAGTCCAGCTGTGTTTGATTATACTGATTGGACTTGATTAGGAAAGCCACACACCTGTCTATATAAGACCTTACAGCTCACAGTGCATGTCAGAGCAAATGACAATCATGAGGTCAAAGGAACTGCCTGAAGAGCTCAGAGACAGAATTGTGGCAAGGCACAGATCTGGTCAAGGTTACAAAAAAATTTCTGCTGCACTTAAGGTTCCTAAGAGCACAGTGGCCTCCATAATCCTCAAATGGAAGACGTTTGGGACGACCAGAACCCTTCCTAGAGCTGGCCGTCCGGCCAAACTGAGCTATCGGGGAGAAGAGCCTTGGTGAGAGAGGCAAAGAAGAACCCAATGGTCACTGTGGCTAAGCTCCAGAGATGCAGTCGGGAGATGGGAGAAAGTTGTAGTAAGTCAACCATCACTGCAGCAATCCACCAGTCGGGGCTTTATGGCAGAGTGGCCCGAAGGAAGCCTCTCCTCAGTGCAAGACACATGAAAGCCCGCATGGAGTTTGCTAAAAAACACCTGAAGGACTCCAAGATGGTGATAAATAAAATCCTCTGGTCTGATGAGACCAAGATAGAACTTTTTGGCCTTAATTCTAAGCGGTATGTGTGGAGAAAACCAGGCACTGCTCATCACCTGTCCAATACAGTCTCAACAGTGAAGCATGGTGGTGGCAGCATCATGCTGTGGGGGTGTTTTTCAGCTGCAGGGACAGGACGACTGGTTGCAATCGAGGGAAAGATGAATGCGGCCAAGTACAGGGATATCCTGGACGAAAACCTTTTCCAGAGTGCTCTGGACCTCAGACTGGGCCGAAGGTTTACCTTCCAACAAGACAATGACCCTAAGCACACCGCTAAAATAACGAAGGAGTGGCTTCACAACAACTCTGTGGCTGTTCTTGAATGGCCCAGCCAGAGCCCTGACTTAAACCCAATTGAGCATCTCTGGAGAGACCTGAAAATGACTGTCCACCAACGTTTACCATCCAACCTGACAGAACTGGAGAGGATCTGCAAGGAGGAATGGCAGAGGATACCCAAATCCCAGATGTGAGAAACTTGTTGCATCTTTCCCAAAACGACTCATGGCTGTATTAGATCAAAAGGGTGCTTCTACTAAATACTGAACAAAGGGTCTGAATACTTATGACCATGTGATATTTCAGTTTTTGTTTTTTAATAAATATGCAAAAATTTCTAAATTTCTGTTTTTTTCTGTCAAGATGGGTTGCTGAGTGTACATTACTGAGAAATAAAATGAACTTTTTTGATTTTGGAAAAAGGCTGCAATGAAACAAAGAGTGAAAAATTTAAAGGGGTCTGAATACTTTCCGTACCCACTGTATATCTCTATCTATCTATCTTATAAGAGTAACGTGCAAGTCTTATCAAACAAATCCCAACTAAACCAGAGACAATCCCAATGTAATAACCACACAAGCATACATTAGTGCTGCTTTTGGAACTTAACTTATGAAGCAATTTTCAAAACACAGATAGGCCTACAAAATGCTTCACAGAACCCAAAGTGAAAGAGATAAGATAAAAAAAAATCTGCCAATATGAGCAGGAATATGCTGCACAGTGCTCTGGCATCTTGTATCTTCTGCTGCCAAGTAACGAGAATGACCGGTCCAAGATGGCGGCTGGATTTCTCGCGCTCAGCCTGCCAATGCGGCGTCTACTCTTTATATGTCTATGGTTTCAAAGCTCTGCTTGTTTGGGCCTGAACAAACAAGAAGAGCAGGTTGGGGTTTGGGGGTTGGAGTGTGGCCGACTTTGGAGGAGGGCTTTAGGCTGCCCACCCAATCAAAAGTCAGAAACAGTACTGGCAGTTTCTGTGCCATTTTTTTCAATTGGCTGAACACATTTTCTTAACTTTTGAATGGGTGAACAGGATGCAAAGCGTGGCTGAGCCCGCCCACCACTGCATCTAGCTATGGCAGGTGTTGTGTCCACCTTGCTTGTTTCTCTTGTTGGGGCCATGGTTGGTCTACGGATCTGCCAAAAAGAGACATCCTGCCCCACTCTATGGAAAGGTGAGGAAAGGTGTGTGTGTGTGTGTGTGTGTGTATCTTAATTTGTAATATTTATTTATACCGCAACTGCCTTTTATTTATTTTTTTATAAAACACAACAATACAGTTACAGACACTCAAAACTCAAAAACTGGTTAGAGCCAGCAGGCAGTTTAAAAAAAAGTATCCGTACCGGATACTCGTTTCAGCCGAGTATCCGGCTCATCCCTATTGTAAAGTAACTAGTAACTAAAGCTGTCAGATGAATGTAGTGGAGTAAAAAGTACAATGGTGGGGGAGGTGGAGGTGATGCACTGTAGTTTCAGGTTACAGGACTGTCCCTTTGTCTTTCAATGCGGCGGTAGAACTCGTTCAGGTCGTTGGCAAAAAAAAGAGTCTCACTGAAGTGATGACAACTGCAGACGGCAGCTGATTGGACGAACATGTCACGTGGGTCTGGTTTCTCCAGAAATTCAAAGCCACACTGGCACTGACACATGGCAGCTTGTTCAGAATAGAATCTCTTATTTTACTAACATAGTTCACTGAAACGTGTTTCTAAAAATATTTTAACCCTCCTATCCTCGGGTCAAATTTGACCACATTAAAAAATGTCTATATCTGAAATAAGGGTTTCTTTTTAACCAAATTACCAGAAAAAATGGATTGGATTCCATACAACGCTCTTTACAAATAGAATGGATCACTTTCATTCCTGACTAAACTCATCTGTACATTCCTCTGATCTTAACTATTAGTCAAAATAAATCATAATTTCTGCTTTAACTCAAATATTAGGTATCATTTTATATAAATGAGGGTTATTGACCATGTATTCCAAAAAGTGGTGTAAAGCTAGTGGTAGTAAGTTCAGAGATGGGAAGTAACGAAGTAGCCTACAAATACTTAATTACTGTACTCAAGTAGATTTTTCAGATATTTTTACTTTAATTTACTATATATATATATATATATATATATATACATATATATATATATATATATATATATATATATATATATATATATATATACATACATACATACACACACATTATATTGTACTAAAGGTTGTCTATCAGGTGTGATTGTGAGTGCATGTCGGACACCGCGAGCGGGCGCACACAGCACACGGAGAAAAAAGTGAGAGAAAGAAAAAGAGACTAGCTGTCTGGAGGATAATTAGTTGAGATTGTGTGTGTCTTTGACAACTGTAAGTCATATAACTGATGTCAGATCATTTAAGCCTGTTGTTGTATTGGTCTGTACTTCTGGCACATTTAAAAGGTAGCTTGTTTGTGTTCTTTACCTGTTACCTAGGTTACCCCTGGCTGTTGATATAATGGCGATTATTGAACGTCCTTGCTCATTAAGGTAGTTTAATTTATAGTGGGTTTATTGTTATTATTTTTCCTATGCATTGTGTATGGTAGCCTTTACAATGTTTTTTTATTTCTTTTATTACCACACACACACACCATAGCAGAGCAACCCCCCCCATGTTTATACTGATGCCTGATTGTAATGAAGCATCGACAGAGAGAAGTTGTCACCGTCCGTGTTTTAACAGACACACCTGGGCCGAAGATGGAAACCAGAATCAGCCTTGAATCCAGTCCTAATCTAGTCCTCACTAAGTTTCAAATAATTTCACTGGAGTTAGTTATTTTTGCGTCATCAATACCAAATTGAATCTAATTGAATGGGAATATACACAGACTTCTCACAAAATCACACTTGAATTCATGTTTGTATGTATGTATGTATGTATGTATTCATCTGGTGTTGGAGGTTCTCAGTATACCGTCATTTAGCCTCTTTCACCGCCTTGCTAGTCCCGCCAGGATTTCACAGCCTATTTTTGAGATTGTTGGGGCCCTAAATGCCTAAATTTCGCGGGAGCTTTTGAAAACAATTACAGTAAAAGTTGCAATGTCTTTTATATGTTTGTTGCAATGAATTTGTGGGAAACAATGAAAGTTGAACAAAAAATGCAATTTTTTTATATCGGTCTTTCAAAATAAAGTTGGAAGCTTGCAAGAGTCCAATATTAATCCACAAAGCCACGTCTCCGTGAAGCACAAAACAGTAGATGAAGAAAAATCCCTGTTTTTCCCCAATTGTAATTCCTCCAGTTTGTTGGGCAGTGAACACATGTTAGAACGGTAACGATGTATGTAATCCTCGCTGGCAAAGACACACAAACACACCGGCCTGTTTCCCTGTTTCATTGCGTGAGCAAAGGTGAGCGCACCTTTGACCAGAAAGTCCAAAATTTCCAGTGTAGGGAGAGCAGAAGTAGGAAATAAGGTGTTGTTCCCCTGATGTTCACGAGCCCGGTGAAAGAGCTCCTGGTACCATTGCAAAAAAACAGAGTTAAAACACAAAACAAAACAACGCGCACCAACACACCGAGGCCACTTTCCGCAGCGCCATGGTTTGGAGAAATTTCACCCAAGGGTCCTTTGCATCCAGCGAGCCAGGTACCCCTCGAGAAGCTTTTTTCACTTGATCTAACATTGGTTGAGTTAGCGCTTTTAGCTGAATGGCTTAGTGCAGGCGCATCTCATAAACTAATAATGCCCGGAGGATTTGAATTGGTGATGGATGCGTCAACTTTTTATCAAAGAAACCGATATTTTCCATTACAGTTGTAAATCTTTTTGATGGTTTAACTTTTATTTGCTGCAACTCCTGATATAGTTTTCAAAGCGATCACATCAGTTTCTCTTTCTGTTCCACAGATGATGGCACCTGCTTCCAAGAAAACCATGTGCCTGGCAACTACAGCTGCTCTCGGCCTGGTCTGCTCCGTTGTTGCATTCCTCCTGTATTTTGAGCCTCCGTCTCCTGTTTGCCCATCTACATTAGCCGATGTGAAAAATTATGAAGATGTGATTCCAGGTGAAAAGCCCGTAGTCCTGCTGTGGTTCTGGCCTCTCGGTGTGAAGTTTGATTTCAAAGCTTGCTTTACCCACTTCAAGATTGATAGCTGTGTTCTAACAGATAACAGAAACCTGTACAGCCAAGCAAAGGGAGTCATTTTTTACCATAAAAACATAGCCGGTGATCTGAAAAACATGCCGCAGGAGCCACGTCCAGCTTTTCAGAAGTGGATTTGGTACCATGTGGAATCCCCATCCAACACGGGTAGGACACCAGGTCTGGAAAACCTGTTCAACTTAACATTGAGCTACAGAAGAGATGCTGACATTACAGCAAGGAACGAGCTTACAATCAGGAAGACAGAAATGAAAGAGGACTTTGTTCTGCCCAAGAAAGACAAACTAGTGTGCTGGATTGTCAGTAACAGCAACCCAGCCACGGGAACAGCTGTGAGAGAAATATATTACAAGGAACTGTCCAAACACATCAAGATCGACCTCTTTGGTACAGCCTATACAGGGAAACGTTTGAGTTATGAGGAGTATTACTCAACCATTGGCAGCTGTAAGTTTTACCTCTCATTTGAGAACTCGCTCCACAGAGACTACATCACGGAGAAGGTCAACGGGCCCCTCGTGGCGGGGACAGTGCCTGTAGTAATGGGTCCGCCAAGAGAAAACTACGAGGAGTTCCTTCCAGCCGACGCCTTCATTCACATAAATGATTTCCCCGACGCAAAGTCTCTGGCTAACTTTCTGCTGTTAATGACAGACACAGCGTACTCACGTTACTTTGAGTGGAGGAAGTTCTACGAGGCCACTCCTCACCTCCTGTCAATCTACAACGAATTCATTCAGCCCATCTGTCTCGCCTGCCACCACATGTCAAGAGACGTCTATTACAATGTAGATCATGACCTGTACAAGTGGTACTCGACATAAGAAACGTCAATGAGAAGACCCCCCCTTTTCAGTGGCTCACACATGCACATTAATGCACATATTTAAACACAAGCTACTTGAATATTCTGCCATCATTTGTTAAACACTGTATTCTGTTTAAAGTTGTTGTGGTAAACTGGCTGAAGTAAGCCGGGAAATGGTTTGTACATTTCGTGAATTTATTTTCTCTTCATTGCGAGCAGATGGTTAGCATAGCTTAGCATAAAGACTGGGAACAGGGAAGACAATGGGAAAAAAACAGCTGGCTTGGATTAACCTTTTTAAGGTATTTGCATATAACTGACCCCCATGTGTTTCACATCAAAATGTTCAGAACAAACTCAGCTGCTCGTACAGTGACAGACACATTTTTTTCTAGAGCAATGTGTAAAGAGATGATTTGGCTCTAAAGCTATAGATGTAGCAGATGTAATAAAATGTCAAAATGTAATAACATTTCACTTCATTATGTTGGTTGTTGGCGCTGGTTCTAGCAAGAAATTACAAATTGCTCAGAATAAGGCCGCACGTTGTTTACTCAGGTGCCCACTCAGATCAAGTGTTGACGTAATGCATGGCTGTCTATCCTGGTTAAGTGTAACGAATAGATTAACTGCCTCATTACTCAACTTTATGGGAAATATTCTAGTAACTAAACAGCCGAGGGTGTTGTATCAGCGTCTTGGTATTAGTTCTGATAAATATGATTATAGCACTAGACATGCTATGGAGGGCAGATTCACATTTCTGTTCAACCATTGTTTGTTTGCCAAGCCCTAACTGCTTAATGCAGGTGTGTGTGTGTTTGTGAATACAATGACGCATGTTGAACCAAAGAAAGGTAATTCTGATCTATAGAACAAGACTCGCATGATTGATGTTAAAATGCATTAAATAAACATGACCATTTCATTAAATATGAATAAAGACAGTAGGTATTGCACCATAGAATTACTTCTTTTTTTTAAGTGCATCCTCATGTAGGTGCACCTGCTGTTAGAATTAATAAAAGTGACATGGAAAGTCAAAACATATTCTATTTTGTCTTTTACACTATTACAATTGACTGATTAACAGTTAAAAGTGAACTCATAAAATAGTTTGTTACAACACCTCACTGTGGTATGATACAGCAGATTGGGTCAAATAATTACATGTTTGGCAAAGGTAAAATTAAGATTTTTGCCAGTACAAATTAGGGCTGGGCGATATGGCCCAAAAGTCATATCCCGATATATTTAGGCTGAATATCGATATACGATATATATCCCGATATTTTTTCCGCAAATGTTCAGTCAAAGTCAAAGCCAAATATGACATGTCACAAGTAGTTTTATTGAAACCAGCAATTTCAGTGAACAGTTGCAAAATCAAATGAATAAATAATTAACAGGTTTCTTCACCTGCTTCATAAATAAAAGCTCAGCTGTTTACATAAAAATAAAATGTAAACATAAATACTGTATACAACAGGAGTACCTTTTTTGAAATCAAAGCTCCATAAGATGCACATTTAAATAAAAAATATCTTAAATAAAAATAGGCTATAAAATAAACTTAGGCCAATTTTTTCTGAAATAACCATATTTATATGAGAAAAGTACAACATGAACATTTTTTTAGTTAGACTATAACTATAAATGGCTTATTAAAATCAAATGAGAGATTTTTTTCTCCTTTCTAACAAGTCTACAGATGTGAATAACAAACATTACAAAAGAATAAAAATATGACAAACCCTAGTAAGGGCAGCATTTATATATAAAGAAAGAACAAAAAGTGCTCAGTTTAATAACATTTCTTTTAAATATCAACTTGAGATTACCTTTTCCTTTTTGTTAACTCAATTTCTTATCTGAACAGTCTCAACCATTTGCACAAGAAACAGACTATCAACTCAATAAACATTTTCACCCTCTTTTTTTACTTTGATAAACTGTAATGCTGTCTTGAGGTAGACATTAGAAGACAGACAAGCGTGTCCTTCTCCTTTAAAGATTTTGTGCGAGAAACACCAGCCGGTCAACTGCATCCGGCAGAGATGCTCTGTGACAGGTCACGATATTGCCACTGCAGCTGAAAACACGTTCAGAGGGTGAACTGGTAGCTGGTACCAAGAGATACTTTTTTGCTAGGTGGCTCAGAGCTGGAAAGACAACTTCATGATCCTTCCACCACTGGAGGGGATCAGTGTCACTCTCCACACTTGGTGACTGCAAGGAACTGGACAGTTCATTTTCAATAGCCCCCCTCTTGGTTGGTGTAGTGGTGGTGGCTGTGCGCTGCTTGAAGAAGCTTGCCAGTGTCTTAGCTTTTGGTGCTACTGCTGCTTCTCCATCTACAGGCTCAGGAACAGTGGGCACACGTAGGTAAGGCGGCAGCCAGTAGCGTCTCCACCTCCAAGATAGCTCTGTGCTTCAATGCATCAACTTTTTCACTTGGGATGTAGGTGGCCCTGAACCGTGGATCCACAAATGAAGCCATCTCCAATAGGTCAGTAGTGGCAGGGTCAGAATACTTGCTGTTTAGGTACTCAACAATGCTGGTCTTGATTGATTTACAAAGCTCGCTATCACCCTCTTCACATGCCAGGAGACTTTCATTAAAAAGGTGCAACACAGGTTTCACATATAATAGAGTGACATACTCCTCACCTGACAAAGCATCAGTAAAGTCCTGGAGAGGTTTCAGGACCTTTTGGACTGCTTCTAGGACCTCTAAGTCCTGCCAGGTAGGGACAAGGTGCCTGGTCTTTTTGTCATTAGACAGGACTTTGGCCAGTACTCCTTCCTGCTCCAGGACTCGCTCTATCATCTGGTGCCTCGATCCATTCATGCCATGTCCTGTCAAAATCATGAAAAAATATATTAAACATATGTGCCTATTTGTATGTATTATTATTTTTGTATACTTTGTAAAAGATGACTATACATTTACACATGTTTCGTTCTTGTTGTTGTTCTTAGTATTTATTACTTCATATTTCTACTCCACTAAAAACTCCACAATGTTTAGGCCTACGTATCAACATTAGTTTCTAGTTACTTTGCAGTCTGCTCTTTCAATCCAGAGAAAAAAATATAGTCTAAATAGCTAAATAAATTACCTTGATGATATGAACAGGCTAACCAGCATTTTAAAGTCATAAATACTTCACCTTTACCTTTTAAAATAACGAAAAACTAACATTTTAATATGTTTGCTGTTTAAAATAAAATATCTGAATACTCCTTACAACACTGCACTCACCAATAGCCAAGTGTAGTCTGTGACCGAAGCACTGCATCCTCAGCCACTCGTTCGGCAGGGCCTCTGCTATATGCTCACCGGTGTGATCCTGGGGGAAATAACTGTTTGAAGACACGCTGTTTTCATCTCCCAGTCTTGAATGAAGTGAACTGTCACGCTCATGTAAGGCTCACATGTCCTGCCCGACCACGTATCGCTGGTCAACGCAAAATGAGTCACGTTAGCGAGCAGGGGTCAGCAAGGCTCTGCCTGACTTAAGTGTACTTTTGTGGCAGTGCTTCTCGTGCAAAGTAGTTGCGACTGAGAAGCTCATATCTCGGGTCCATTGTTTTCAGTAGCTTTTTTAATCCGACTTGTTCCACAGTTGCAATAGGGGCAATATCTTTAGCAATGTGATAGGACACGGCTTTAGTTATAGTAGGCTACACCACTTGTCACTTTTCTTTTCATAAGGCACACGGCGGGTAAATTAAGTTTGCAGTGAATTTTGTTTCGGAGCTGGAGCTTTTTCGGGTTGTCGATGGCTTGCGGCTGGGGCTTCTGCAGCGCGCAGTTTGTGCCACTGTTTTAGGTGGTGAAAAAGATTTGTAGTGCTTCCACCCCTGGCTGTAATTTGTTTATGGCACTCCTTACATATAACGTGCATTTGTTGCTCATCTGATACTTTGAATCCGAACCATCTCTAAATTACTGAGCCACTGCTTTTTCTTTTACTAACCAATTCATCCTCCGTACTATGGGGCGCCGTTTGTAAAGCGGCTCACGCCGAAAATAACAGCAACATTTTGTCACATTTAGCTTTAAATAATGTTTAAAAAACTGGTCTGAAATTTTGAGGGTCGCTTTCTTGCACATTTGCAACAATATTTGTCAACTTGGAAATATTTTAAATAGTTAAATCCAAATATTAAATGTTACACCTAAATGTTAAATCTTAAATCTAAATGCTAAATCTAAATCTAAATGTTAAATCTAAATGTTAAATCTAAATATTAAATCTAAATCTAAATGTTAAATCTAAATCTAAATGTTAAATTTAAATATTAAATCGAAATCGAAATGTTAAATCTAAATCTAAATCTAAATGTTAAATCTAAATATTAAATCTAAATCTAAATCTAAATGTTAAATCTAAATATTAAATCTAAATCTTAAATCTAAATCTAAATGTTAAATCTAAATGTTTCGAGTGAAACTAAATATTTAGCTAATATGCAAATGAAATGCCGGTAACCGGAAGTAACAAAATAAAAGCTTGAGGAGGTCAGTGTATGTTTATATTGTCAAATAACAAATAAAAACCATCTCATCCGGGGATATGGACACTTGAACTTGGATAAACGTGATAATAACTACCTAAAATAATAAACACAGTTGGAGAAACTGTATTTGAAGAGTACTTTGAGTTTTTAGTGTCACTTTTATGAATGGTGCCGGACTTATGACCTGTAACCACTATAGCCAGCCACGAGGGGGGGGGCTCACTTTGACTGGTCTGTCACGTTCACTTGCATTAAGGCCAGCTAGAGCCCATCTATCCCCGCCCGCCCCCGACAAGGCACGGTACTGTCGGCCATGGTCACACTGCGAAATGTCCAACGAATCAGCGTTAGCCGAGAACATCGGCAGAGCCGTCCTGGTGGCTGTACAAACTTATTCAACAGCGACAGCAACAGCCTCAGGGCCGCCGCAGGCCACCTCGGTTAGTATGTTTTCCAAAACACGTAGCTAGCATTGGATTGTTGTCAAGGTAGTAGCAAATCTCTACTATGCTAGCTAATATACAACAATATATAATATATATAATATAAACATACACTGACCTCCTCAAGCTTTTATTTTGTTACTTCATACTTGTTACCGGCATTTCATTTGCATATTAGCTAAATATTTAGTTTCACTCGAAACATTTAGATTTAACATTTAGATTTAGATTTAACATTTAGATTTAACATTTAGATTTAATATTTAGATTTAACATTTAGATTTAGATTTAGATTTAATATTTAGATTTAACATTTTGATTTAGATTTAATATTTAGATTTAACATTTAGATTTAGATTTAACATTTAGATTTAGATTTAACATTTAGATTTAGATTTAACATTTAGATTTAGCATTTAGATTTAACATTTAGGTGTAACATTTAATATATGGATTTAACTATTTAAAATATTTCCAAGTTGACAAATATTGTTGTAAATGTGCAAGAAAGTGACCCTTAAAATTTCAGACCAGTTTTTTAAACATTATTTAAAGCTAAATGTGACAAAATGTTGCTGTTATTTTCAGCGTGAGCCGCTTAACAAACGGCGCCCCATACCGTACACTCCGCAGACGTTGTTGCTTCCTCCATGTTTGTTAAAGAGTGTCTATTCCTGCCCCTCCCCCCTCTGTGTATGAAAGAGAAGGGGCGGGGGCGCGGGGAGCCGTGCAGAGAGCTCCAGGTCAGTTGCTTGCTTGGAGGATCACAGCGTAAATTTGAACTATATCGATATATGTGATATGGTCTAATTCCATATCACATTAAAAAATATATCGATATATTTTTTATATTGATATATCGCCCAGCCCTAGTACAAATCAAAAATCTGTAGGTGCCTATGTTAAGAGTGAAAAAAAGTAGTTACAAGATTTTAGCACTCAAACAAATAAACATATATTTGCTATACTTATATAATAGGAATAATGTATATACATATTAATTCTTATCATATACAGTATATTGACTAATTTACATACTGTAGGCCTATTTATGTGTATTTTATTGCCTCACTTGTTCAGTTCAAGATGTATTTCACAGGCATAAATACTCAGTTATGTAGGCTTGTTGATTCATTCACTGAATAGTGAATGCAACAGCATTCCATAGAGAGGCAAGGCCGGGTGTGTTTCAAAGCTCTGTCGAGTTAGTGGCTCAACAAATGAGAAGAGCTACAGTTGGTGTACGGATCATTCAGAAAGAGACATCCTACCCCTATACTCCGTGGAGAGGTGAGGAAACAATTCTTTATTCAGTGATAATAATATGTTTGAATAGAAATGTAGAATGTCTATGTGTTCAGAACAGGAACTGTATACTGCTGACTTACTGTTAGGGTGACCATATTTTGATTTCTAAAAAAAAAAAGAGGACACTTGGCTGGCCTCAAGACACAAATTCAAGCAGGCTTCTCAGAGGTTAATGAACATTATGCCTCAATGGTACAAAAATAACTTATGTAATAAAATAAAATCTGTAACAACATAATACCTATATTTTCAAATAAATAAATAAATATGAAATAATGTTCTAAATATTGCCTATTCTGTGTCAGCTTCAAAATCCAGCTTCAACTAAATATGTCTTAAAACCTTTTCAGCGTAATAAGATAAGGTTTTTCAGTGTCCATGTGAACTTTGAGATCTCCAGCACCTTTATTAGACACCAAAACATATGTGCCTAGCTTTGCACACTGTGTATTCTGCCTCCCACTTGTCCCGACCAAGAAGGTACGTGGAAGCTGCACTTACGCTTTGGCTCTGCTGTCTGATCTGCTCCCTGTATGTGCTCCCTGTCTGATCTGCTCCCTGTATGTGCTCCCTGTCTGATCTGCTCCACTGTCTGATCTGCTCCCCGTATGTGCTCCCTGTATGTGCTCTGCTGTCTGATCTGCTCCCCGTATGTGCTCCCTGTCTGATCTGCTCCCCGTATGTGCTCCCTGTCTGATCTGCTCCCTGTATGTGCTCCGCTGTCTGATCTGCTCCCCGTATGTGCTCCCTGTCTGATCTGCTCCCTGTATGTGAGCGTCGCAGAGCCACCCTCAAGGCAGCCTCTCAGGAATTACGCCACGCAACAAAGTACTGTAGTATTCTGTGCAAAGTGCCAGTCAATTTAATTACGTTCCCTTAATGGTCCCATGAAAAACTGTAAAAAACAGACATTTTCATGAATTTAAAAAAAAACAACGGACGCCCCGGACAGTACGTAAAAAGTGGACAAGTCCGGGCAAAAGAGGACGTTTGGTTTACCCAGTGGTGGAAGAAGTTTTCAGATGCTTTACTTAAGTAAAAGTATGCCTTCTAACCACATTGTAAAAAATTCTCTGTTACAAGTAGAAGTCCTGCATTGAAAATGTTACTTCAACTCAGCTCAACACCCTCTGCTACAATTCTCCATGTGTCTCTCTCTCTCTCTCTCTCTCTGTCTGTTCTCTGCCTCGGCCTGTTTTTCTCTCACCTCCAACCGGTCGAGGCAGATGACCGCCCACCCTGAGTTATGGTTCTGCTCAAGGTTTCTGCCTCTTAAAGGATTTTTTTCCTTGCCTCTGTTGCCTAGTGCTTGCTCTTGGTGGTAACTGTTGGGTTTTTGTAAATAACATCACAGAGTACGGTCTAGACCTGCTCTTTTATGAAAAGCGCTGTGAGATACCTGTTGTTGTGATTTAACGCTATATAAATAAAATTTAATTGAATTAAATCAAAGTGGCCGAAAATAAAAAGTGAACTGATATCTGTGGTAGGTGGTGAAGGCGTTGTTCTCAACACTTTAAGCTATAGCTCCCTCCCAGCGTTAGCGGCACATGTAACAGCATTTGAAGGGGTGATTGGATGCTTCAACTTTTTATCAAAGAAACCGATATTTATTACAGTTGTAAATCTTTTTGATGGTTTAACTTTTATTTGCTGCAACTCCTGATATAGTTTTCAAAGCGATCACATCAGTTTCTCTTACTGTTCCACAGATGATGGCACCTGCTTCCAAGAAAACCATTTGCCTGGCAACTACAGTTGCTCTTGGCCTGGTCTGCTCCTTTGTTGCATTTCTCCTGTATTTTGAGCCTCCGTCTCCTGTTTGCCCATCTACATTAGCCGAAGTGAAAAATCATGAAGACGTGATTCCAGATGAAAAGCCCATAGTCCTGCTGTGGTTCTGGCCTCTCAATGTGAAGTTTGATTTCAAAGCTTGCTTTACCCACTTCAAGATTGATAACTGTGTTCTAACAGATAACAGAAGCCTGTACAACCAAGCAAAGGGAGTCATTTTCTTCCACAGAGACATAGCTGGTGATCTGAAAAACATGCCACAGGAGCCACGTCCAGCTTTTCAGAAGTGGATTTGGTACCATGTGGAATCCCCAACAAACACGGGTAGGACACCAGGTCTGGAAAACCTGTTCAACTTAACATTGAGCTACAGAAGAGAGGCTGACATTACAGCAAGGAACGAGCTTACAATCAGGAAGACAGAAATGAAAGCGGACTTTGTTCTGCCCAAGAAAGACAAAGTAGTGTGCTGGATTGTCAGTAACAACTTCCAATCCACGGGAACAGCTACAAGAGAAAACTATTACAAGGAACTGTCCAAACACATTAAGGTCAATCTCTATGGTACAGCCTTTACAGAGAAACGTTTGAGTTTTGAGGAGTATTACTCAACCATTGGCAGCTGTAAGTTTTACCTCGCATTTGAGAACTCGCTCCACAGAGACTACATCACGGAGAAGGTCAACGGGCCCCTCGTGGCGGGGACAGTGCCTGTAGTAATGGGTCCGCCAAGAGAAAACTACGAGGAGTTCCTTCCCTCCGACGCTTTCATTCACGTAAATGATTTCCCCGACGCAAAGTCTCTGGCTAACTTTCTGCTGTTTATGACAGACGAAGCGTACATGCGTTACTTTGAGTGGAGGAAGTTCTACGAGGCCACTCCTCACCTCCTGTCAGTCTACAACGAATTCATTCAGCCCATCTGTCTCGCCTGTGACCACATGTCAAGAGACGTGAATTACAATGTAGTTCATGACCTGTATAAGTGGTACACGACATAAGAAACATCAATGAGAAGGCCCCCCCCTTTCACTGGTGGCTCACATTAATGCACAGATTTAAACACAAGCTACTTGAATATTCTGCCATAATTTGACACATGTTAAACACTTTAAATACAAGACACCATGATTCATGTTAAAATGCATTAAATAAACATGACCATTTAATAACATATGAATAAAAACATTAGGCAATGCGACATATAGTACCAGAGTAGCTCTTTCACTGTTTCTAGTGTTTACGCTAAGCTAAGTGGCTTGAGAGTGGTATCAATGTTCTCATCTCAGTCTTGCTAATAATTCAAATAATATTTCTTTGTGTGTGAATTGTTTTTTTTAAATGTAAAACTCATAGAAAACCAGTTTTTAGATGACATGATTGGTCGATCAACAGTTAATTCAAAAGTGTAACACTTTTAAGTATTCATTTTAGTCTTCTTTTAAAGTCAATGTAGTTGTCTCCCACTCAAATGTTCAGAAGTGTTTTTTATTGCGTATTCCTGTCACTTGTTGCCACCTTGTTGCTCAGATGATCCAATAGGACTGGTTAGGTGGAAACAAATGTTTTGTTAATTATCAGTGTTCTGTGTTCATATTAATCTCTCATGTCTTATGTCTATTGTGCCAGGACACACCTCAGTGTAGGTTAGGGTTGGCTGTGGAGCTGAAGAAGATGCAATTTCTTTTTTCTTTTGGGCAGCTAATGCAGATGGGAGTGTTGCTGCCAGAGTCCTTTCAAACACCAGGAAAACAGACTTTATTACACGGGTCCATATAGACATAGTTAACAGAGGGAATAATTAAAACTGGCCAGCTGTTCCATTCTCTGATCTCGCTTGGTACTGAGTCCCAATATTGTGTGGCTCTAACAGAGAAGACTGATCTGCCAAACTAAGTAGACATGTGCTGTACTGCATAGTCACCTCTGTGCCGTCCTAGTTCTCTTATTGTCTGAACACAGTGATTAAACTCATTCCTGTCAGGTCCGTTAAGCCAAGAACAACGCAGACTATGAAAATGCTTTAAGAAATTTTATTGAATAAATTACACGTATTCCTCCATATGAACAGAGCAGCAATGATGACGGAAGTGTATGTCACGTTATACTTGACAAGGTGGAGCTGGGGAGGAGGTGGGTTGCACAGATGCGAGCAGCAAGTAGTTCGGATCAAAATAAAACAGTAGGCAGCTAGCGCAACTTAGAGCAGGGAGCAGTCAGGATCATAATAATGACTATGTAGAAACAGGTTGTAACCTGACACCACAGTGGAGCCTGGAGAAGAGAGCGGCCTGGCTCCACTGTGGTTACAGCCTGTTTCTACATAGTCATTACTAAGGACATAACAAGGGCAAATTTATTGGGAAAAAATATATTTAGGAATATTGATTGTATGAGTTTAACAATCCACTAGTGTGGACTTCACCGGAAAAAAGGAAAGAAACAAAGCTATGGATCAACACGACTTTCATGCCTGTCACATATACAGATTCACTGTGTTCCCTCATAAGGAATCACTGCACACAGGTAGGCACTTGTAATGACATTTTGAACATGTTTAGAGGCTAAAAACACATTTAAAACTTGCCCTGTTTAAGCCTGTTGGATGCCAACTCTAGCAGTGGGATAACTCGGTGTAGGCAACACCCATTGGTTTTGATTTTCTTGCTACTGACAGCACTCCAAATTTCCAAACAACAGAGCTACGTGTTGAAATTAAATAGTATTTTAGCAGCGAGAGGAGTTGACCAGCTGATGCAACCGTGTTATTGGCCAATAGCGTTTAGCAGCGTCTTGACTACTTGGCCTACCCAAACTGATGCTCAATTTAATGGAGAACCAGCTTGTGATACAGTATATGATTTTAGTTCATATTATATTTTATTATATTATACTTATAAAGGCTATCAGCAACTGCTGATCATATTTTGCATTTCTTGACCTGGAAAATAAGCTAATGTTACATGTATGCAGTAAACTACAAGCTAATTTTAACTGCTACTTTACTTTTTAAAAACATGTATACCTTACGAGTTATAACAACAGATAGCATCTGAATATAATTATTTTTTGAAGTTTCCTCTGTCCAGGTCACAATTTGATGGAAAAATAGACATCGGAAAACAGTTTATATTATATACACACGTCCAAGAATTTAATGACACAGACAAACCAGTTAATTTAAAGCATTTATTGTTAGAATGCCAATCTTTAATATAGAAAATAATATATTCAACATCTCTCTTTGGCCTCTGTCTCCCTGCTGGTCGTTGGCTTTGGCATCCTTGGTGACCGCCTCCGTTAGTCCCTGTTAAAAGACAGTTAACACAACAAAAAGATGTTACGTTGTACGTTATGAATGCTATAACACAATGTTATTACATGGGAAAGTACTCATACATGTCAGCATTCATTGAACGTTGCTAGTGAAGTTAACACGGTGCAGTGTTACCTCCCGTCTACAGATACAACCAGTGATAAACACACCAACTTTCTAAAGCTCTGCTAACGTTACGCATATACGGTAACGGCATTTAAAAAGAGATGAACATGCCACCGTACATTAAACTGTACAAAGACAGCAACCTAGCTAGCTAACAGCCGAATGATAGGTTCAGTTAGCTAACGTTAGCTCGGGGTGTATCTACCTA
The DNA here is from genome assembly GCA_026937815.1 of Etheostoma perlongum. Taxonomy (NCBI): domain Eukaryota; kingdom Metazoa; phylum Chordata; class Actinopteri; order Perciformes; family Percidae; genus Etheostoma; species Etheostoma perlongum. The sequence goes on along the minus strand of CM049384.1, from coordinate 20,030,838 downwards.
ATTATTATAGCAATTTGTACAAGCTTTAAAGCGTTAAGCTTTACATTGATGTAAAACATTAACGGTGATAACAAATGTATGGCACACACTAAAGATACATTTAAATTATCATTTCACCGTCAGCGATGCCGCTCAAACTCCCACTTAGGTCCGCTATTATTTTTTAGGATAGCATAGGATTGTGGGTGATTTGGGACCCTGAAGGGTACACATATGTATCCTTTTCTGTCTATGGGAAATTTTCTGAATGAAGGACTCAGTCCTTGGAGGAATTCGGAGGATGCTCGACATTGGAACGGTCCTTCGGCTGACGTTGATGACGTGGCATCCTCCAAATTCTGGCTTTGGAGGATCCTTCCTTGACATTGGGAAACACCCTGTGTCATGTCAAACATCTAATACATGACTGTGTTATTGTTCCAACCACACCGGACTATTGAACAATGCACAAAACTGAATCCATCAACATCGCATGGCTGTTTATCAAAAACAACTTAAAGTTTTACCACAACCTAACTTAACCTGACACACCATTCTCTGATCCACACTTGACCATGTTTGTTGATGGTTCTAGCTGAAATAACCCAGATGGAATTACAGGTTTTGCTGTTGTAACACAGGATAAAGTATTTATAGCTAAACCACTAACCAAACATTACACAGCACACGCTGAATTGGAAGCACTCACAGCAGCATGCAAACTGGCAAAATGTAAATAAGCTACTATTTACACTGATAGTCAACCTGATACCTCAGCATGGACCATCAGGTATGGAATTACATGCAAAACACTGCTCCACTATCGACAAGACCAGAGTGGACTAACAAAGGAGCTACTCTACTAACACAGGACTACATACGTATGTGAGGAAAAACCTGTTCTTCCAAACAGTTTATTTAAATATGCTTTGTTACTGAGTCATGAGCAGTGTGGCGGAGTAGCGGAATACATTTTACAATTTAAATAGTTGGTATTTAAAATACAGTTAATTGTTAAAATCAATGGATTACATGGAGACACTTGTGTTTCACAAGTTTATTCACTAAATCTATCAAAATAAATTAAGGAACCTCCATTTATTTCCCAGAAGCCCCAATATGAAATTAAAAAAATGAGCTTTTTGCGTGATCACTGATGTGATGAGGTAGAGATGTGATGAGGTAGAGATGGAACTGGAACCGGCAGAACAGAGCGAGGGCAGGAATGAGTCTCTAACTCAAAACTCAAACAGGTTTCAGGTTAAAGAAAAAACAGGGAGCAACCAACCTCCTTTCAGCGTTCAAATTACTCCACCTCCAACCTGAAGCATGTTAAAGCAAGTTATTTTTTTAATTAGCCAATTGTAGTTGTCTGCTGTAGTTTTACTGGCCACCTTGCTATTTTATAGTTGTATCAGGTACCTGCTTAGTTGACGTGTGACTTTACATTCTCCTATGTGCTGATTTTTCTAGCACCAGAGCCGTTGAAAGACCTAAATTAGCTTGTGGTAGCAAGACTGTAGTTAGGTTTTTGTAAAAACCTTTGCTTGACTTACACACAAAAACACAACCCTCAAGGTAATCTGAGGCCTAAAAGGGGACAATTTACAAAACCAGCATTTCCTTTTCAGCACATTTGTATGGATTTTATAAAGTTAAATAAATGGGAAGAAAATAAATACTGTTTGGTAATTATTGGCATGTTCACTAAATGGGTAGAAGTTTGTCCGTGTGCTAATCCAGATGCTATGACGATAGCTAAAACAATAGTAAGGGAAATAATACTATGGTATGGGGTACCAGAGGAAATGTAAAGTGATAACAGAACACAGTTTGTGAACAGTGTTGTTTAACTCATGGCACAAACGCTAAAAATAGATCTGAGAAATGTGTGCGCCTATAATCCACAGTCGGCAGGGCTAGTTAAAAGAAATAATTGCACAATTAAATCTGAATCGAAAAAGACTATAGCAGAGACAGGAAAGACTCGTATATACTGCCTAAAGTGTGGTCTAAACCTACTCTATCTGTCAAATGTCTCAAGATAACTCTTACTATGAATTGATGCTATAAATAAAATTGAATTAAACTAATCAAACAGAGACTGACTAGCAAAAGTATGGCTAACTATCCAGCAGGGACTGGATGTCAGATCACAGCTTAAATAGTGTTGTGATGACGTTCAGGACCAGGTGTGTATATTGCTGATGAGAAACAGGTGGGAACAGGTTCAGGTGATCCTGGATTTGCTGCCTTGCACTCATTGTCGGGCTACCGAAACGGGGTGTGTTCAGGAACGTAACACAATACACAAAAACAAGCCAGAAAGACAGGAAAAACATGCTCAAGGGGATGGGGATCTAAATTAACACCTCTTGAAGGGAGGGTCACCTGTTCAATCCCAATATATCTGAGAGAGGAAATGGGGTGGTTTAATTCAACAAAATGTGCCGCCACAGGCTCATTTGGGTTCTTACATCAAATAGTGCTTATGTTCAGAAATAAAGTATTTCCAAAGTAGGATTTGCCACAAGGGCAAGTGATAAGATAAATGACACAAAATAATTCCTTTTATTACCTGGGTGTTTGAAAATGTTACAAAGGTAAGTATGATTACATTGGTAACACTTTACAATAAGGTACACAAAAAAGGCAAGTTACTGTTTTTGAAAAAGTGACAAATTATTATTACCCTTTTTCAAAAGGGTAGTTACTCCTTTTTCAGAAGGGTAATACATTATTAGTTACCTTTTTTCAGAAGGGTAGTTACCCTTTTTTAAAAGGGTAGTTACTCTTTTTCAGAAGAGTAGTTACCCTTTTTTAAAAGGGTAGTTACCCTTTTTTAAAAGGGTAGTTACTCTTTTTCAGAAGGGTTGTCATCACTTTTCAGAATGGTAGTTACCCTTTTTTAAAAGGGTATTACATGATTAGTTGATTGCTTCTCTCGATTACATTTTTTGTGATCCTTTTTGATTAAATTTGATTAATTACACAGCCCTAACTATTAAGATTAATTGTTACATTGCATTGGCTCAATTTGTAACATACACACTGATTTTAGGTTTTTCAACTCACATTCAAAGCAATTGTGTTAATCCTATTTGCTAACTTCATTTTTCACGCATTAAAGAAAGGGTTTTACACATTTTGTTAAAGTTAGCTTTCTTGGAGTGTATTAAGACAACTCAGGAGGTGGAAGAAGGGAATATGCTTCTTTATTATTCTCTACCAACCACCCAGTTCCTGAAAAAAACGTTTTCTCAAACATGCTCATAAACTGCCAATATTTCAGCATTGATATCTGAATTAGTAGAGTTATAAACAGTCTCAAGAGTAACTTCCCTGATCAGTAATTCAAATGTTTGCCACCATCTGTTATGGGTGTACTTTTTGGTGGACTCACCAATGACAGTGAGTTGAATTACAGTGCAGATCAAAAACAAGCACCTGGTGCAACTAGTGTAGCATCTAGTGATGAATAAATAGTACAGTACATGCTGCAGTTAGACTGTGCATGTTGAAAAATCTAAATTGGCTTGTTGCTCATATTTGACATGGCCCACGGTTTATTTTATAATGAATTGTACTGCGCAGGAAGTACATCCTGTGCTGGGCCTTTTTCCAGGTGGTCTTTATGTTGTATCTCCACTTGAGGACCTACAACATCATGGAATGTACAACATAGTCCACTTGAGGCGAGATGGTACATCCCAGAAACCTGAAGGTTTCCACAGCGGACACCGTGTTGTCCAGTATGGTGATATGTCCTCCTGTACTCCCCTGTCTTTTCCACAGTTTTAAGATCTTTCAGCTCCAGGTTGTTCAGACTCCACCAGAGGGCCATCTGTTTATCCTCCCGTCTGTATGCACACTCGCCATGTCACAGATGAATTCAATTGGTTTAATCATTTTCTTTGTTGTTGTTAAGCTGTGTTTGTTTGCTGCAAAGAAAATGCCCTGTGGCCACAGTCAGGCAACTCAACTGAATAGTCCCATAATGCTTTTGTAATTCATAATTACCCACTCCCCAATGTCACTATATACTATAATAGCTATAATAGAACTTACACAACATTTGTGTGACCGTGCAATTTATCTTATTTGCATATTTTAAGCACAATCCACTGCAAAAGAAAAGCGGCATCTGCGTGTGTTTCCAACCACTGCTGTGGTAAATTGATTAAAGATTGCCATTTTAATTGAGTGACCACAGCTGTGGGATCAAATCATAAAGCAATGTTACAGAAACTTCCTAGTTAAAAATGTATTTGAATTTGCAAATAAAATACTTTTATCTACCAAATAGGCCATAGGCTATCCTAATCCACTTCCCTCCCATATTAGCCTACCCAAACCTCACCACTTCCCCTGCTGTTGGTCAATGTGTCGGAACTGCACTCAACACTGCACTAATGTCCTTTATCTAGCCATGTTGGAAAAGGAATAGGAAGAAGCATTAGTTTATTTAATCCTAACCATTTTCCAGAACTCATTAATGATGATGAATGGCTTCATCATATTTATATTATATCCTGTCTTAACATGTTCTCTACAATTTGCTACATTTGTTTATACTCACACTACAAACACATACATACTTACATGTTTAATATGTAATTTATTGTATACTGTTTATTGATCCCCAGTGAGGAAATTACAATTTACATTCTGTTTTGTTAGTAATCACTACACACAGGCCTGAAATACACACACACACACATGCTCAGGACCTACACATGCACTAATGGAGAGATGTCAAAGTGAGTGGGCTGCCAGTACTAGACCATCGCCCTGATTGGTTGGGGGGGGGGGGGTACGGTGCCTTGCTCAAGAGCACCTGGCAGTGCCCAGGAGGTGAACTGGCATCTCTCCAGCGACCAATCCACACTTGTAGTGTTTGGTCCGTATCGGGACTTGAACCAACGACCCAACCCAACTCCCTACGGACTGAGCTACTGCCACCTTCATTATTTCCAACATAATAATGTTGGAAATAATCTCTTTTTTTAGTTAGTTTTTAATGGAAATGTTTCAGGTAAGTTTAAGGGAATTTCATTCGCACAGCTAATTTCATTACAGGTCAATTCAAGTGCTTCACTTTGAAGTGCATTTGGCAACAAGTAACACATAGAGAATAATACAATCAGTTACAACAGGAGTACATCACATGCACCTGTTTTCAGTAATCACATCAGTAAATACATTAAATTAGGTTTAGTATACTTTGGCATTACCCTAACTTTTCCTATTCACAAGAAGATGTTTTGACACAGATATACTGTATATCCATAACTTTTATTCTACTTTTTACAATCAGAACTGCTGCATGTTATAGTTGGCTTTATAGAGTATATACAGTAAATAAACACATAGTGTTTTTACTTGTCATTAATGCAAGCAAATAATTCTTCAAAAGTGGTGTTTGCCTTTTAAACTCATGACATTTACATACATGTGCAAAAACAAAGATGAGTATCTGTCTGAAGAGTGGACAATCTGCAGCTCAGGAAGCCCTTCATGTTCTTCTACTGTCACCCACTACTAACCTTCCTTTAAATGCTAAGAAAAAGATCCGAACCCTGTATAAAACTTGAGTTTTTGTTGCTCATCTAGCTCCTGGATAATTTTATACTCTTTTGTTCCAGGATGACTTCCAGTTTTTAACGTTTTGTCCATGAGTTTTTCCCAGTAATGACTCCAGTTTCCATCGCTGTCTGCTCCATAGCCAAACACACTGACCTAGAAAACCAAAAGTAAACAATGTTAAAAACCAAGGATGTAGTACCAGGCTGCTTAAAACAGCGTTATAAATGACATTACTTGATTTTCCATTGGTCATCAATTATTTGCATCCGCTTGTCAATTATAAGTGTGTTCAAGCAACACTGGTGACATTCACAAGGACACCTCTAATTTAAAAATAAACTTACCTCGTCACAAATGTGCAGGGCAAGAACCAAAGCCAGAAAGCCAGTGGAGGGGTAATAGCCCTGCTTTTCCAGCCACATGTAATGGACGTACCTCATGAAAGCTGGATTAAGGATCATCACCTGTTATGTATCATAATTATTGTTGTTTTTTTATGAACTATGACTTTTGCAGCCATTACAATTTATTGTTGAATGTATTCAAAATACTCACTGAATGCTTGTTGGCTGTCATATTTCTTCTTACTATCCATTCTGGCCTGTGAAAAAAACCCAGCATGAAATGTCACACGAATGAATGATTGTCAGTAAAATTATTTACTTGGCTTTTAATGAAGAAACGTAAAGCAGTGATTGGTCTTTGTTAGGAATTACAAAATGTGATGTCCTTTTGTGAATAATTAAGTTCCTACCTATATCTGTCCATCAGAACATGTTTAGCATAATACATAAATACATATTCCAATTATTTGGATACTGGTTTCCAGTGTTTTAATAATAATATTTCATAACAATAAAGTGACGGTTCAGAGTAATTTCACCTTATTTGCACCTTGAGCCAAACAACCAAAAAGCTTTTTTCCCTTGGTCTAACATTGTGCTAGTTAGCGCTATCAGCTGAATGGCTTAGTGCAGGCGCTAATGGAACCAACTGGGTATCTCGTAAATTACCCTCTTAATAATGCCTGGAATACTACCAAACTTCTACAGTAGTACAAATAGGGTCTGTCTGTTTATTTAAATAGCATTTGCTTGATTGCTACTCCTCTCTGCGCTGCTAGGTAACGCAGTTAGCTAGCACTCCAATTCTCCTCCATTAGCTGTAGGTCCTCGTCCGTGTATTCAGGCTTGAATAGGTACAAGAGACCTTTGTAACTGAGCCACGATGTTAACCTCAAAATGGGTAATTTCGTGTATCTCTTCTTCTGTTCTCGCTTTTTGGTCCTACTTTACCAGTAGGTTCTTCCGGCAATAGATGTTGTGCTTCAATAAACTCCTGGTGTACTTAAAAACTTTCCAATTCCCTGATTTATGAACCTATTTGTTCTACTGTAGAAGTTTGGTAGCATTCCAGGCATTATTAGTGTGGTAATTTACGAGATACACAGTTGGTTCCATTTGGTTCCTTTAGCTCCTACACTAAGCCATTCGACTGATAGCGCTAACTAGCCAAGTTATGCCATGTTAGCCATGTTAGGCCAAGGGGAAAAAGCTTCTGGGGGGTTGGCTCAAGGTGAAGGTGCAAAGGACCCTAGGGTGAAATTACTCCAAACTGTCAAGCCACACAATGACAAAAAAAACAAGCGTGACTGAAGAGCAATATGGGCATGATTAAAATGATTCAGAACAACCAGTGTAGGAAAACTGATTTGTACTTTTGTAACACTGTAGTTGACCACATGCAGAAATGTTTTACTGGAGAGTCTGTTTTCCACTCCAAAGCATAAGAAACAGTCTGCAATGAACAAACTTCATAGACAAAACACTGTCTGCATCAAGGCCGGTTACACTGAACTGTTTGCTTGATTGGACTTTTTTATTTTTTTTTATTTAACCTGCACAATGCCTTTGGTTTGCATTCAGTTAGTTATACATTGATGTGTTGTTCAGATAGCAACAAATGGACATACTTTATGTCAAAGTAGTAACTTTGGAAATAAAACTATATGTTTATGTTAATGAATGTATTTGTAATGGAATGTAAATCCATAGTGCGTTGTTTAGTGCGTTGTTTCTGCCGCCCTCATGAGGAATTCTAAGTAATAACTTGTATCATGTGGACACATTGACAAACGTTCTGTGATCACGCACGCGCCCCCACCCCTCCACCACGCAGTTTCTAGTAGCCGAGGAGAACACGGAGGATTAAAAAAACATGACTCTACAGAGTTTCTGATGGCGAAAGTCACCAGACGCAACAATCGCCTGAACACAGTCATACTGAGAAATCCAGAGAGTTGTGTGGAGCTGATATGTCTTAATTAGCTTTGTAGCAACTCATTCAGCAATGGCTTTAATGTAACGGACATTTATTAACATCAAAAAGTTACGCACTAAAGCTGAGCACAATATATGTTTATATGAAACCTAGAAAGATATGTTCTGTATATTACGTTTGGGGGGGGGGGGGGGATATGAATTAATCACAGGCTAATGCTTGAGTGATGGGGTATTTTTTGAAGATTTTTACTATTTACAAAGGAGTGTGAAACTAACACAACAATTCCAATAGTATGCATGTATGGGTGTTCTGATGTAATGCCAGATGCAGATTGAAATATGTAATCTATTTGTATTCTTTCTTGTAACTATATATGTTTTAAGAACACCCAGATATATGGTTTAAATATTGTTGTTGATGAATAGTTTGCATTCAGTATGTTGGATGTGGTCAAAAAACATTAATTTAGAAACAGTAATGCCAGTGTTTTTATAGTATACTGACAAAGGCAGTGCAATAGAGTATGACAATATCAATGCAATATGTAACAGTAATGCAAGTCGGGAAGACGCTGCTTGAAGAAAATGCTATGTGGAATGTTTTGTCATTCAATATATTGGAATTATGTCTTTGACTTTAGGATTACATTCTAATTATGTTAACAGGGTTTCCCACGAAAAGTACTGGAAATCTGGACATTTCTGTGTGTTATTATTTTATCACTTCATTATGATTAAAAGTGAAGTCTAGTACACCCTCTACTAGTCTTAGCCCTAAATTAAATGAAAATGCTCAAAAAAGAAATGTTTTCCAAAGACAGATATTCATTATAGCATTAACCTTATTTTTTTGTTCACCCAAAAACCCTCCTAAGATACAAAAAAGGAAGAAAGAGGCAAATAAATAATAAGATCCTTAGAATGTTAAATAGTAGTAGGCAACCCTGGAAGCTTACAGAAATGGTTTAACCCTTGTGTTGTCTTCCTGTCAACCATGAAAAAACAAAAAACAGTTTGTCACTTATTATCGCTTTTTCCCCACATTTGTCACTTTTTCAATGTTGTGGATGTTTTTTATGTTTTTTCCAAAGTTTTTGGATATTTTTAATTCAGCGCATAATTTCAACGGCCCATTTTTTGTAAGAAAAAAAATTAACTAAAAATGGGTCAATTTGACCCAAGGACAACATGAGAGTTAACCTTACTGGTTTGCAATGCATGGGAACTAATCTGTTACAGTTCAGGGAATAGTGGACCCAAATGCAGAGATCAGGCAGGCAGGCAGGGGAAGTCTGAGTAGGATCATTTATACACAAAGGGAGTCCTCAAAGGGGCAAGTCAAAAAACGAGGAAACAAAAAGAACAGGAACCTAGGAACTAAACAGAACAGACAGGGAAACACACAGCTTGCTGAAGCAGGACCATACTACAGACAAAAACCATCTGACAAAGGACAAGGGGAAGACAAAGACTAAATACACAGGTTAACGAGGAAAAACAAGGCAGGTGACACAAGGGCTGGAAAACAAGTGAACAACATCAGGTAATCACAGGGAAAATCAAAAAGACAAGAAGTAAAACAAGACTAGCCAGAAACCCAGACTATCAAAATAAAACAGGAAACAGAACATACAGACACTCACGGGAAAACACAAGAAAGGAACTACAACTAGATAAGACAAGGAACAGAACAACACAAACACAACATAATCAATCACACATTCAACTTGGAGCCGTGGCCAAATGGCTCAGAACTACTTAGAAATCAAGATGTTGTCAATGTGTTGTTAATGTTTTGAAAATGAATGTGTTGAGGACCCTTAAACAACAAAACACATTGACAATATGTTGTTAATGAGAGAGAGAGAGAGAGAGAGAGAGAGAGAGAGAGACACACACTACTAACTACTTTTCAATCTCGTCTTTTCTCGTCTACAATATTGCATGTGTCTCGTCTTATCATGGAAAAATAAGGTTGTTAATGAACATACTGTATGTTGTAGTTTGTGTTTACAAAATGAACACTGCTGGGAAAAATTATCACATAATCTTTAATAATATGACTCACATTTCCTTAAATCCTGTAGTGAGAGCCTCCATGAGCCACACAAAATCAATTGTCTTAAATGGAGCCAGCACAAGATGAGTGGTGTTATCTATACTATCCACGGAACTCTCTGGATACATGATACGATGAGTTGTTCTGGTCCCAACGTCCGCTTCAAAGCCTTTGGTTTGACCCTCGTTTATTCTGAAGGGTGAAAAAGGATATAATTCACATGCTACTTAATTTGCAGAAATACATCAGGGGACTGCTTAAATTTTGACTTTTAGTTTCTGAAAGTGAGAAAAAAAGATTGACTCAAATCGTTGTGACGATTAGAGATTAAAACAGATTTCTTTACCTTATAATGACGTCATGGAAATCGATGAGAGGTCCATAATGTGATCTCCTCAAATTACCAGAATTCCCCACCACAGCACAAGTCCTGCAGCGGTCAGGCCTGGATTCTAGAACATGTGGAATGGGTGGGACCATCAGAAACAGCCTCTCCACTGTTGCTCTGAAGGTACTCAAGTTGCCCTTTTCACCCTGTAAACCCTGTGAGGCACACCAAACAAATGGTAATTAAATACTTCTATGATGATATGATTTTGCCCAATCAGGCAGGTTGTGTGATAGAAAGACAAATAAATGCAGATTATTATTATTTTCTTCCTTATTTTTCCCAAGAAAGAAAAATGTACTTAGTGGCTCATAGAAACCTTGGAGATGTTGTGTTAACACTTGCCTGACTTGAACATCACATGGCGCAAATGACTATTACTGTACTGGGTGGCAGCGCAAAAATATTCTTCTGAAATAGCACATAGTTTTTAACTTAATTTTTTAAGTTGTTTGGTGTTTCTATGTAAACCAACGGTCTCGGAGTCATCACTCCAACCAGGAGATGATGGAGCGTTGAGATCCACATCTTCGTCTCTGCCACCTCAGGATGCTAGCGTGGCTAGCATGGACAGCGCGGCAAGCGCGACCACCGCCGTTGCTAGTGCCTCTGCCTCGCGAGTGGAAGACAGCCCTGTGGATTTGTCTTCCGTGGCAACTCAAACCAGTGCTGAAGTATCCGGGCACAGTGATAGGTGACAGAGAAAGGAGTTTCTCCACAAACTGGTACAGCAGATACAGTTTCCTTGAGTACAGCATTAGGAAGGATGCAGTATTCTGTAAGATGTGCAGGCACTTTGGTGAGTGGGGCAGGGAGGAGAAGTTCACCCTGACTGGATACCGGAACTGGAAGCACCAAAATAGCAAATCGCATAAGTTTGCACTGGATAAATTTAATAATTACAAGCTGTCAATGTCTGAGCGTGGCTCTGTCATTCATCAACTCAACAACAGATGTTAGCAACAACAAATAAGATGATGTCGGATCATGATGTTGGGAGCTGGGATGTACCCACTTTCCCTCCCCGCTCAAGAAAGCTCCCAGGCCGATTTGAGGGAAGTATTGTCACATCCACGTTGGGGAAATCGACAAGGGTGAGGAGTGACAGTGATCTGCACAACATTTCCAACGCGCTAATAGACTGCCAGCTTTATGAACTGAACACTCGATTCCACAGTGACACCTATGGCCTCATGGCATCTGCAGCAATCCTGATGTTTTCAAGAGCAAACCCCGTTGACTACTGCTGTAATTTGTGTCAGTGTGTGTGAGTGCGAAGGCGACCTAAAAACACTAGCGATGAATTCGTAGGCTACATGTTGAAAGTTAGTAACATAGCAGAGAGAAAAAGAGGAAATGAGTCGTTCCCTGTTTGGGGATAACAATAAGGTATGTGAAGGCTACTCTGTGTATTATATCGTTATGAGATATATTAAAATAATTGATTCATAACCCGTTACAAATCTACAAGCGCATTTCTATTTCTATATTAGCTTGTTACTGTTGTTCTTTTTTCCTTATGGGTTTCCCTTGTTATGGGCGCTGTGTCTGTTAAAGTGATTTATTTCCTTTTGTTAAATATGTTTATAACATGAAACACTAAAGTAACAGTATGTCTCTAGGAAATAACTTGAGTCTTGTTTTACATGATGTCAATGAACACGTTCTGTGCCAGAGAATTGAATGAAACTGTCGGGCAGTGTTGTTGATCTGTATTGTTGAAAACTTAAAAACAATTAACAGAATTGTGAAATATTCGGCCTCCTGTTATACGAGCAGAACTAAACTATGTTTTGGGGAAATAGTAAAAATGCCTGACTACTGTTACAGTCTATAGGCCTCAGGTCTATAGAGCTTTGCGCTATAGCGCAGCCAGGTATGGTGCGTAATGGAGATTCCAAAGCGCTCTTCTTTGGTCAGAACCAAAGTGAGCGGTTGCCGATAGGGCCGTCCTATACAACGAAACTTTGTACAATGTTTTTTTACAACATATTTAAAGAGCATCAAGCTATTGATGTTTATGTTATATATTTGATATTATGTTAGCACAGATAATATAACAGTTTATTAGTCATTTGTATTAGGTTAAACCTGTATTGTCTGACCAAGAGGACAAAAGTTTAAGCGGAAGATTCAGTTTCACAAAAATGGCCACTCCTTTTGTTTTTGAGCTTGCTGAGGAGGATGCAACTGTATGATAGAATCTGTTGGCTAAGCGGCCGGTATCAGTCTGTAGAAAATGTCTCTCCTGTAATAATGCAATGTCAACATTTCTCTTTTTACAGTTTTTGACAAAACCTTACACTCAAGGAGCAAAACATTGGCAAAAATGGCAAAGTATATCATGATGTCTCGTCCTTGCAAATCCAAAGCACTGACTGTCAAATGATCACACCTATGAGCCAATCTGTAAAGCACAGCCGTCAGGTGCGTAAACACAATTGCTTATTGTAGACACACCATTCAGGTTTAAGCACTATAAATATGCAGCAGGTAAGTTCACCTACCTTGAACCAAAATGGAAGGAGTCAGAAGAAAAGGGAGGTGAAAGGGGAATCCACAGAGGATTCCACAGAGGAAGAGGAGTTAGAGGAAGAGGTACCCCTCATTCAGGCCACAGAGGACGCCTGTGAACAAGCTGACTTGCAGCTGTGCAAGGATGGATTCATTCATTTACAGTACTCTAATCACTGAGAAGTAGAATTGCTAAAAGTGTTTTAGTTCAGCAACGTTAGTAGCGCCACGTTAGGTTTTGTTCTTATTTGCCATTATTCTCTAAATGACAGTATGAAGCACAGAGTGATAGAATATCAGAGTTGGAACCATATAATAGGTCAGGAGCTATACCTTAATCCGCCATTGCTGTTAAGCCGATCACGTGATTTCCACGTGGTGAATTATTGTTGTGGGAAACCAGCTGGTTTTGGCATGTAGTGGCATCACATAGTCATGTGACCTGTTGCCAATTAGGTAGTGATAAAAAGCTTACCAGTTTCAATCATTAGTTCCTTATTTCTTGCTGAGCGCACCGAATTGTGTGGATTCCCCTGTTGTGCAGGTACGCAATCTTTGGCTCACAAGTTAAGGTTAAGGTTAAGGTTTTATATTTATGATTTTATTTTGGTCCCTCTAGGATGACAGCCAGACCAAGTTCCCGTCCTTCACAGAGCAAATTGAAGGTAATGCCAATCAGTTGTTTTAGCCGTATGTGGTAGCAATTAATGTGTCGGCCAAATATTATCCTTCTGTGTTGCTTATACCACTGCATGCCGTGCGTTACTTTTATAGAATAGTTCTTTTAAAATTAAGTTTCTTTGTATGTTTAAGTTTATCACTAACAGACTGCTGAGCTGTTGTGGTTGTATAGGAATATACTGCTTTGGAAATTCCCTCCTCCTGCATTAACTGCTCTAGGAGTTTGTGTCATTGTAAAGTAGGCTTATATTTTATTCTTTTTTTATTACTGTACTAATTATTTGCAAGACACAGTAACTTTGTGACTGGCCATTAATGTGTTCTGTTTTCTTAAAAGGGGACCATTCAAGTCTCTGTTTTCTTCAGTTATTTAATCTTTTTGTTCATTTGTTTATTTGCTTTGGTCGAGGCATTTCTGTGATGGTATAAAAAGTGGTCGGTTGAGAGATTGTTAAGAGAAGTTTTAACCCTCATGTTGTCCTTGGGTAAAATCGACCTGTTTTTCCTATATCAATGTTATTTTTAAATACCCAATTGTAATTGGGATTTCAATTGTAATACTTAAGACTACTGTGACTTTTTCATGTCGACAATGTTGTAATGTAAACTTTACAGCATTCTACTAGTGTTACTGTGAAATCTAAAGGAAATAACTGGAGATTTCATGCGTCACAACATGCGTCACAGACCACAGTGAGTTGTTCCTCTTACTATTGTTAGTGTTAGTATAGAGATCATATCTTATATTGTGCCTTAATGTCTTGCAGTGCCCTGCTGTGCCATGAACTACTACAATCTACTATTCTTAGTTACTGTTGCATTATCTTTTATTGTGACTGTTATTGCCACTCTTCATTCTAACCCCAACCGGTCGTCAGACACCGCCTACCAAGTGCCTGGGTCTGTCCCAGGTTTCTGCCTAAAAGGAAGTTTTTCCTCGCCACTGTCTCACTGTTGCTTGCTCTGTAGGAAACTACTAGAACTGTTGGGTCCTTGTAAATTCTGGAGTATGGTCTAGACCTGCTCTATCTGTAAAGTGTCTCGAGATAACTATTGTTTGAATTGATACTGTAAATAAAAGTGAATTAAATTGAATTTCTCTGAGCCCTTGTGTTAATTCACACGTTGGTGGCTTGTATAGGCTTACATTTAATCAACTGTTACTTTTCACTCAGAAGTCAAATAGACCACTGACCTACATTGTTCCTTTCGTCTGATCCATATATAAATGACAGTTTTCCTGACATCCAGATGGACCTTAATTAAAAAAACGATGAGTAAACAATCACCTAGGTGGGATAGTATAGTGACTGCGGAATATAAACAAAGCAGACCAGGGTGTCTATTGAGTGTGTTTAGATGTAGCTGGAAAAGACCCATGTGAGAGAATTGTTATCCACGTACAAGAACTTCCAGTCAATAAACCCGAAACAACCCGTTAAGATACAACAATGGAACAAATTGCATAAGAATTGTGCAAGGCAAGGCCACAGTTATGCCCCATTAGGCAGCAAAAATGCCACCGGTTTGCAATGTGTCTTTACTGTTTGAGTAATGACTTCTCTAAACCCCACACCTACAATGGAAGAATACAAGTCATTGAGTTTACGGCTTCCTTCTGTAAATATTGTCTTACCACCAGTTTCTTAAATCTGTTTAGAGTTTTTCGAGAACAGGAATGGGGAAAATGCTAGTCCACAATGTCTAGAGATTTCAACAATAATAAATGGAACCATACCAAGTATGGTTATAGAGAGTCATGCAGCTTACACTAGTGGCCAATGTCTACATACAGGACACACGCACCACACAGCTCTGCCATTTTATTACCAGAAAAATGGATTTTTTTTGCTAATGTTGTTGATTGCTTCTGAGTTGTACTTAGGTCTGAAAAGGTTTTTTTTTTTTAAACAATACGTCAGACATAGTATATGTACGATGTAGGACATACATTGGAACTATATATATGAGCCTGCATCTGTACGATGTATGACATAAGAACAACGTAAATATATATACGTCGCGGAGAGAGCGGCTACATGTCGCTGAAATGTCTAGCAGCGACGTCCCGGGGGACGGCACTCTACTAGATAACCCCGCCGCATTTTGATTACATCACCAATACGTTGTGGAGACTTATGTGTGCTTACTGGGCTGACTCTGGTTTCCATCTTTAACCCAGGTGTGTCTGTTAAAACACGGATGGAGACAACTTCTCTCCTTTGATGCAACGTGCAACCTAGCTAACCGGTGAAGAACACAAACAACAAAATCACTAGCTAACTTACTTTAAATGTGCCAGAACTATAGATCAGTTCAACAACATGCTTAAATGAACTGACTACATAAGTTATATGACTTACAGTTCTCAAAGACACACACAATCTCAACTGATTATCCTCTGGACAGCTAGTCTCATTTTATTTTCTCTCACTTTCTTCTCCGTGTGGCGCACCCGCGCTGTTCTCCGACATGACGACCTCTTGTACAAAACTAAAGCAACGAGCCAGTTTTTTAAAATGTAATGAGTAAAAAGTCTCCACAAAAAAATAGTAAAGTAACAATATCAGAAAAATTAACTTGGGTACAGTAACGAAGTATTTGTACTTCGTTACTTCCCATCTCTGCTCATGGAGATCAGAAAGTAATCAATACGTGATGAGATTTTATTTGATGAGTATTTGAGTAACATGAAAACTCCTTCTGTTAGGATGATCCAGATGTAATTGAATGAGAAACATCAACCCCCGATGAGCGGTCTTTCAGCGGGTCCAGTACACAGTTACAGTCACCACCAATTATATATTGTCCAAGAGTAGATATAGTAAGAAATACATTTCTACCAAAGGTGGGATTGGCCACATTAGTACCATAAACATTTACTAGAATAATTTGGGATATTGTTCCTTGTAAAATAATGTAACTGCCTGCCGGGTAAATTACTTCACGTCTAAACCTAAATGGGATTGATTGAATTAAAATAATAATTCCCCTCTGGTTTAGGAGTTAAATGGGGCTGCAAAGACTTGCCCAGGCCACCTTTTTTAACTCTCAGTCAAATGTGATTCCGGCAGGAAAATAATTTGGGATTTAAGTGATCTAATTCTGTCCAATACCTGTTTTAGTTTAACAACTTTATTCAATCCTCTTACATTCCAGGATGTGCTCTTAATCTCTGATTCATTTTAAGCATGCAGCAGGGCAGGGCACCACATGAAAACAGAAAAAAACTTAAAGAAATATAGCCGCAAGCGGGTTCAAACCTTTTTTCTCAATAGCGACTTCTAAGTAGTTCACACATGTGGTCCAACATCATTAAAAAAACTTATCCTGCAAGCTGTGTAACGATTGGACAAAAGGTGCACTTTGTTTAAAATGCCTACATCATGCCACGTCCAGTTATTTTGCATTTAAAGCGCCCCCTAGTGGTCAGTTTGAATGAGACTTGCAGTTGTTTGTGTGACTTCATTATGTAGATATTTCCTGGAAGTTTTGTGTTGATTGGACAAACATTGAGTCATTCATAGCCTGATTTGTGCTCCATCACCTGCAGTTTGTTTTTATTTATAAAGCCCCATGGTGTTCAATTTGAATGAATCTTTCAGGCCGTGGTTCAGGTACTTATGAGGACATATCATGAGAGATTTGTGATTATTGGACACTGAATATGTGATTTATAGTAAAATGTGTGTGATGCCACTCACCTATCTTGTGCTTGTAGTGCCCCCTAGTGGCGCATGTATATAAAACTGTCTGGGTATATCTGGGGCACTTATCAGAACATACCCTGTGAGTTTTGTGATGATTGGCCTTACGGTTGCTGATTTGTGTACATTTATGTCCAGAGCCTTGCCCCTTTTGAAGTTCATTGATCAATAACTTGAAAAGTAATTGAGATATGGACATGCTTAATGCAACTTTTAATAAGCTTGATCCATCGATGATTCACTGAAAAGGTGGTGGCAATCTGAGCTACGGTGTAGGAGGAGATCTCTTATATGCTGCACACACAGCATATACAATTTTAAGAGGGATATTGTAAGAATATTTATTCTGTATAGAAGTAAAATCACGGCTGACCCATACTCTCTGATTTTGCTGACTGTGGGAATGTCATCTGGACTGTTAAGTTTGAAAAGGAGATACTCTTCCTGACGTTTCTGTGAAAAGACTATCTGACCTGATAAATATGGGCTGATTCTAATAAACAAAAAAGGCAGAGAGCAAATAATGCTGTGTGTAAGATGTATTTTGGAGAAAGATAAAACTGAGGAATGACCTGACTCTCTCCGCTCTGTGCCTGGAGAAAGATAAGAGTCGTCCGGGCTAGAGTCTGTCTTCTCGGGCTTGGGAGTGGGAGATTTGAGGTATTTGCGCTACCTTGGTTTACTACTTACTCTAGTAAATTACCATTTTTTAAATCAATCACAATCGGCATGGTAACAAAATCATTTCGGGAAGGAATTTGTTTTGGTGGAATGTGTACATTCAAAGACAGATAGCTAGTTGTCTGGATTTACCCTGCAGCAATCTGAGGAGCTGAGCCGTTAATTATAGTCCTCAGAAATCCACCAGAGTTTAAATCCAACACAAAGAAAGTGGAAGGTAACGGTCAGGCCGAAAAGAGTCAAATTCGAGGGCTACAGAGCAATCCGCAGAGATGGCAAAAGTACTCACTTTCCGTACTTAAGTAGAAGTACAGATACTTGTGTTAAAAAATACTCTGGTAAAAGTGGAAGTACTGATTAAACTTCTTTACTCAAGTAAAAGTAACAAAGTACAGGTTTAGAAATTTACTTAAAGTATAAAAGTAAAAGTAGCCTTGCGAATGGCCATTTTTTATGCAAAGCTACCTGGAGCACACACTGAGGAACTTCAGTGGACATGGAGAACATGGTCTTTATATGGCAATGGCTACATTTTATCTGCCAAGAGGCCTAAAACATAACATATATGATTATTATGACAAAAACTCCAGGTTAATAAGATTTTGACTCATTAGCATATGAATTCAGTTGTGATTCTGTAAGAATTCACAGATCCAGTTTCTCTTTTTAATTTTCCCCTTAACATTTAAATGAATCTACATGTATGTGGGTGTGCTCAAATATGGCTTCTGGAAAGAAAATAAAGGATTAAAATATGAATGACTAAACAGACATTAATGAAGAAGTTCCCCAGCACATTGGCCAGGAGTCAGTCTTGATGACTATCTCAGACATCTCTCTCAGATAAGGCCGATCAGGAACGTCTCGCTGCTTGTCTGCTGAATCTCTGGGATCTCTGTTTTCTTCATTTTCAATCATGTTGGCGTCCATACTACTATGTGTTAACGTTAGCGCCATCAAGCAGCAATGATTTGCTGTAAATTAATGCAGAATGCCGAATCTGATGAGTTGTCTTAGTCGTGCGTCAAATGAAACGTACTGTAGATATATTCCCCTCCATTTAGATTGAATATGGTATTGATGACGTAAACAATAATAACTCCAGTGAAATGATGTGAAAGTTGAGGACTAGACTATTTTCCGGCATGACAACCTCTAGTACAAAACTAAAGTAACGAGCCAATTTTATAAAATGTAAGGAGTAGAAAGTACCGATATTTGTGTTAAAATGTAAGGAGTAGAAGTAAAAAGTCGCCACATAAATAAATAGTAAAGTAAAGTAAAAATATCAGAAAAATCTACTTGAGTACAGTAACGAAGTATTTGTACTTCATTACTTCCCATCTCTGGCAATCCAGGTAGTGGAGCATTGTGGAATAGTCTAGCCCACACATTCTATATACAGTATAACTAATCATATTTAAAGCCATATCCTTGACTGATCCGAATTTTTGTAATAAGTAATCATTTGACTTATTTATTTATCAAGACGTGCCACAATTATGGTTAATATATTGTTTTACTACAATCCTAATTGTAGGAAGTTTAGTTACATCATGTTCTCAGATGATCTGAAGTGCAGGTTGACAACGTACCTTCCACCAGTTGAAAGTGTCCTCTGAGAGATTGTAGTCTGCTGACAAAAATGGTTCAACAGATTTGTTGAAACGCTGCATAAACCACGGATCGTCTTCAGAAATACATCGTTCACAAGCACAGGGGCTTTCATCCTGAGGCAGGCAGTTTGACATGTATCCTCTCCAAGACACACAGATAGTAGTCACACACAGCAGTAACATGATGACCCTCACTTTTAATTTCATCTTAACAGCTCTCATCTGTAGACAAAGTGTGTGGCGAAATAAACAAGAGAGTGTACAATCATGAATGAAGAACAACTTGTCATACTCTTCATTTAAAGCTATAACATCAAAGTAAAATTAGGCAGAAAACTCCACTCAACTCCGCTACCGGTCATGAAATAACTATCACAGTTGAGGATTTAAAAAAGAAAAAAAATTTTTTTTTGTATTATCATGAATAAGAATATTTATTTTGACTGTTGTCTTTTTTGTCCTACCTGATCAAAGAGTAAATCCGCTTCTACTCCAGTTGTGGTGAGAGACGTCTGACTAGAGTATTACAGGACAACAAACTGGTTGAATGACCCTTGTTTCCCTTGAAATCCAGGAGGCGTTCTTCTAGGGGAGTGGTTTAAATGCAGGTGTACATGATTCAGCCAAGCACTAATATTCAGAAACAGAAGAAAATATAAAGTTTGGGATTTTCAGCCTTCTTATTTGAATATATGAACATAGGCTATTAGTCCTTCAGAAAGTAATGGTGTTAAAAGAAGTTTTCTTTTAAATGTTTTATTCATTTTTTTGTCTGTGGTTAACTTCCTTGTACCCTAACAGCTATTTTCTTGGATGAGTTACTTCAATCAAAAGAACTGTGATGCAATGACATCACATGGATCTGATAAGTCAAGGTAATTACGCCTGCACCTAACTGGTATTTTGTTCTGTACCAACAAAAAAACTGTCTGTGTATCAGCTGTCAACAAATTACACAGTGTGACCTCAGGGTGTAACCATGGCTACGGACGTTTGTACCACACACCTTTTACTGTTCATTGTTTGATATTGTTCTGTATTAGTACAATTAACTGCCTCATTAGATTTAAGCTTGTTTATATGGGCCTTTGTGTCTTTCAGACGGTCTGAATGAGATAGCAATAACATGCATAGCAGACTATATTACAACTCTCCAAATCTCGGAGAACAGAGATAGGAGGACTTATATTTTGAATGTGCACAAAGATCTATGAGAAAAAATCTGATGAAACACATCTGAGCTAGGAAGTCCAGGCGTTTAGAAATGAATTCATGATTCACATGAATAAGTGCCACATGCACATTTAAAGAGATTTACTTCCTCAACAAAAGGGACCTTTTTTTCTCTATAATTTCAATTGTTTCCAGCATAAACTGATGTAAAAATGGGAAGGAATAGGTACAGACAAATTCAGTGTTTAATGCTCAAAATTATATGTCTCCTCACAATATCTGGAAACATAACATATGCCATTGGGAAACTTTGAGCCACTACTGTGTTTCTCTAACTCTCTATCTCTAAATGTAACTGTAAATAATTCATTCAATGTT
Source organism: Etheostoma perlongum (assembly GCA_026937815.1). Classification (NCBI taxonomy): domain Eukaryota; kingdom Metazoa; phylum Chordata; class Actinopteri; order Perciformes; family Percidae; genus Etheostoma; species Etheostoma perlongum. Next base: position 20,009,794 of record CM049384.1, on the reverse strand, counting down.
TCATAATATGAACATTGTCCATGTCAACTGACACACACATCAGTAATGGCAAACTAACTTACATTTAGGATAGCCTGTTTAACCCCCATGTTGTCTTTGGGTCAAACTGACCCCTTTTCTTATATCAATGTTCTTTTTAATTCCTCAAAATATAATGACTGATTCCACACAACGCTCTTTGGCAAGTACAAATTTCTACTTTCATTAATTTTGGGGTGTCTTATTCAATTTTATAGCATTTGGAAAACAAACTGAAGTGGTTTTGAAGTAAAAGTTGACATATTCCAGTCTGTGATTATCCATCAACATACATTCCTTTAATTTCTGCTTTTGTAACTCAAACATTTGGTATAATTTTCTAAAAATTAGGTTTATTGACCATAAATTCCAAAAATAACTGTAAAACTAAAGTTAATAAGTTAGTGTTACGTAGTGTTAAACATCAAAACAGTGACACACATTGTCTTTGGGTCAAAGAACAAAAGGAAGTTGAGATACGGGTGAAAAAATGTTGGATAAAGTGGCAAAATTGATGAAAAAAAAAAATCAAAAATACCAACAAAATACAAAAACGTCATAAAAAGTCTTTGAAGAAAGCAACAAAAACATTGACATAAGGGGAAAATGATTTTCAAGGGTTAATGTTTAATCTTCAGTGATGCTGAACTTGCTCTACACTCTGAGTCTCTACACTCAGCTAAGGCAGCACATCATGCTGGTCAATCAAAATGGTGTAATGATTCAGTTCGACTCCCAAGACAAGATGAGGCTCACCCGACTGGCCAATAGGAACGTGGCCCCGCCTACGGCGTCATTTTCACACCAAGAGCAAAATCCTGACACAAGAGCAAGAAACTGCATCGAGAGCGTTTTGAGAGAAACATTTGTTCTTGAGAACATTTTTTCACACTGATAGTAAAAATATATATTTGAGAGTTTTAAAAAGTATTTTAAGAGAGATTTTTTCTCAAAAATAATTTCAAAATTTCAAATTTATATTTTTTATGTTCTATGAGAAAATAATTTATCTCAAAACTTTTTTTAGTCTCTAATATTATTATTTTTTGCGATTGGTATGAACACTTCTTCTCCCAGATAATTTTGTTTTTGCTCATAAAATGCTTTTTTGCTATCAGTGATATAACTTTCTCTCTCAAACATTTTTTTTTTCTTTCTCTCAGATTATTTATTTTCTCACATCTAATAAAGACACAGATCTAACTCTATAGATGACGGCTTGTCAAGTGGATTTACAACATAAAGACCACAGGGATAAACGGCCCAGCGCAGCAAACATGACAGGAAGAGACAGTCAAGACACACACGACCACGCTCTGGTAGGAGACAAGCAGACCGAAGAACAGTTTCCTCCCACAGGTCATATCAGTCCAACCACCAAACATCGACTGTACTTCACTGCACCATTAAATTATACATATTTTACATATTTCAAGTTTATACACACAGTTTTTTAAGATAGATTGATAGATTGTATTGTCCCCAAAGGGGAAATAGAAACATTTAAATACAACATGCTGAAAATGAAGACAATAAAGTCAGTTTGTATGAACACATCACTGACACCTATAAATGATCCCAGCAAATACTCCATGTCATACGCAAACTGACAAAATTGTCTGTTGCTTAGCAAAATATTACTCCAACCCATCCTGCTGTAAAAATTGGACTTCTGCAAGTACAAACTGTAGGTGCCTAATAGTAACAGTGAAAAAGTGTTGAAAAGCAATTTGGACTCAAATAAATCCACATTTGGACTATATTTACGGTATATTTGTAATGTAAATGGACTATATTTATAAAGCGATTTTCTAGTTTTTTTTAAGAATTTTTTTTTTTTTTTTTTTACTGGATAGGACAGCTAGACATTAAAGGGAAGAGAGAGGAGAAATCCAAGAAATTGTCACAAGTCGGACTCCAACACTGGACCTTCTGCGTCAAAGCATACACCTATATGCTGTATGTGTGCCTGCTCTACCAACTGAGCTAACCTGGCCAAGCTTTTCTAGTCTTAACAACTATTCAAAGCATGTTTACATAGAGCAGGAACCATTCATCATTCACACACTGTGGCCAAGGCTGTCATAAAGGTGCCACGTGCTCATCAGATAAACACACTCCGATGGCACAGCATTTGCGGTTCAGTGTCTTGCCCAAGGACATTTTGACATAGGACTGCAGGGCCAGGGACCTTCCTACTGGCAGGCAACCGCTCTACCACCTGAGCTGCTTACTTATACTTAATATAATACAACTTATTATACATTAACAGTGGGCTATGTAAGATATGTGCAACAAGCTGAAATTTGATTTTCAACATGCAGCATGTACTGTTTATTCACCACCAGATACTACAATAGATGCACCTGGTGCTTGTATTTGATCTGCACTGTACTTACATACAATACAACTTACTGTCATTGGTGAGTCCACCAAAAAGTGCTATAACCATAACAGATGGTGGCAAACATTTGAATTACTGATCAGGAATCGTTCCTCTTGAAACTGGTAACTCTACTAATTCAGGTATCATTGCTGGTATTTTAGCAGTGTATGAGCATGTTTGATGAAAGTGAAAACACCTTTTTTTTTTTTAGGAACTGGGACGGAGCTGGGAGAGGGAACTGGGTGTGGTATCTCTGGTTGGTAGAGGATAATAATGGAGCATATCTCTTCCACGTCTTGTCTAATACCCTTCAAGACAGCTGACTAACAAAATGTGGAAACCTTTTCTTGAAAATTTCAATGTATCTGCCATTTTAACCAAAACTGTTTTATGAAGAATATGAGGTGCTAAGGCCCTACTACGGTGCTGGTTGTTGTTAGTTAGTGTGATAATTGACTCAAAATGATGTGCATGTGAGCAGACAAATGTGCCTGTAGAGAAGGGTTTTTCATTTCATGTCTATGCTGAGCTGAACAGTGTTAAATTCTAAATGTTTAGTTTTCAGTTTCTGTCTCAATGGTGTTCAATGGGAAAAGGAAAGCACAGTAAAGTACATTTGAAAAGAAAAAATACAAGTAAAAAAGGCCTATTACACTTCCGGGATGCAGTTTTTTTTACAATAAAAGACAGATTCATGTTAGTGGCTGTATAGCAGCAGGCCTTTGACTAAGCAGCCCAGTCTCACACCAGTTTGTGAAATGGTGACGTTCTTTTGATTTATTGATTAGTGTACTGTACAGGTCACAATTTTTTGAATGTGACCATTTCACAAACTGCCATGACACTGGGCAGCTCAGGGGGACGCAACAACAGGGAAATGAAATACCACACGCCAGCAACAACAACAGGATGGACCGCCACACGCGGGACCCGATCCCCAGGCGCAAGGACACAATCCATGGTGTCTGTAATGCAGAATAACAGAAAGGAACTGCAACACGCGGGACACAATCCCCGTCTCCTTGGTGATAGTCCTGTGTTGTTTGAGCCATCCACCACACGACCAACCTCCCTGTGCAGATTACTACTCACTACTGTAATCATTCTGTAATCTCAAAATAGTCTTCCCATTGAAATACATTACTTCAAAATGTGTAATCTATACACAAAAATAACAACATTAACGTGACTTGTACAAAAATCAATAGATTAAATAACATGGGGGGGGGGACACACACCTGGACTTACATAAATACCTGGACATTTGAACACTTGACTGGACACTGACACTTGACTGATAATTTATGGTAAATGTCTTATTGTTATCATTATTATGACTGATATTATTGTTATCTTTATACTGTCTTTTTCTTTTTCTGTACTGTATTCTTCTTGCCAAAAACTGCTGCAGGAAATTTCAATTTCCTTGCGGGAGTCATCCCAAAAGGATTAATAAAGAGAAGTCTTTAAGTCTAAGTCTAAGACCTGCCAACAAATGCATGTTAGAAGAAAACAAAACAACCACCACTTTGTTTTTTTAGCCCTGTAGACCACTACTGACCTGAATCAAGCCGGCTCCCTGAGAATCAGCTGCCCTGCCAAACTCCTCTCTCTAAAGAGAGAGAGAATAGAGAGCTCTGGATACCTTACTAGGAGAGCTATTTCGTGTATTTTCACTAGATATAGACTGTATATTCTAAGCCTACAGTCTATAGTGCGGTAGCAAGTCCAGACGAGATAAAACCTGTTGCTACTTGCAACACATCGGTCTGCAGACGGTGTAACATCTTCATAGCCATTGACTCTTTAAACTTTAGTCTTTCAACTTTCCGGCTATTTATGTAGCTGGGTATATTCATATATATTATTTGTCATTTCTAATTATACATGTGGGCAGGAAACCAATAGAGTGCCTTCTTCAGGTAGGGAGTGAGTCCTTACCTTAAGTGAAGGAGTTTAAATACCTTGCGGTCTTGTTTGCGAGTGAGGGGACCATGGAGCAGCAGATTGGTCGGAGAATCGGAGAATCGGAGCAGCCGGTGCGGTATTACATTCCATTTATCGCACCGCTGTGACAAAAAGGGAGCTGAGCCAGAAGGCAAAGCTCTCGATCTACCGGTCAGTGTTGGATCCTACCCTCATCTATGGTTAGGCTGGCTCATGACCATACCAGATATGAATTCAGTTTCACTTTCTCTTTTTTAATCTTCCCCTTCACATTCAAATGAATCTTACATGTATATGTGTGTGTGCTCAAATATGGCTTGTGGAAAGAAAATAAAGGGGGTTGGAGGGTTCTGCAAAAGAAAGCAATAACATTTTAAAGGCTACCATACACAATGCATAGCAACCATATATATATTAGTAAATAATAACAATAAACCCAATTAATTCCATTATTTTAATGCAGTGTAACTGTAGTATGTAAATAATGCACCTAAAATATAAACGTGTTCAACAATTGCCATCATGAATCAACAGCCAGCTGCACCCTACATTAATGTGCAAGAAATATAAACCAGCACAACAACAGATTTAAATGAACTGACAACATAAGTTATATGATTTACAGTTCTCAAAGACACACACACACACACACACACACACACATACAATCACTCAACTGATTATCCTCCGGACAGCTAGTCTCTGTTTCTTTTCTCTCACTTTTTTCTTTGTGTTGTGCACGTGTCCGCCCTATTCTTCGACATGATGACCTCTGGTACAAAATCAATACAATGATGACAATTTAAAAATAACAGCCAGTTAAAAAACATATCCAAACCCTCCCCACCTCCATAAACAGTCTCCGAGTGCTGAAGTCAGCATTGTAACAGGAATAAAAAATAAAAATAAAAATAAAAAACAGGACCCCTTTTTCATTTTTCATATATTTATTATACAGGAAAGTTAGAAAAAGTAACATTACATTACAATATAAAAACGGGCCTGACTCAGTTTTATAACTGATTTTCAGCAGGTTCCTGTTCTGCAAAAACATAAAACATAGTTACAGCACGTCAGGACAGACATTAATACAAGAAATCGTATTGGACACACACACACACACACACACACACACACACACACACACACACACACACACAAAAAACAAAAGCTGTCTGTGCATGGCTTGCTAAACTGGTAAGACGAGTTAAATAAAGCCTAAAACAAATCTGTTTTGTTTATTCACTGTAATTCACATTTCCCATAATCCAATACAGCACATATAGTATATATCGTAGTCAGAAAAGCACCACAATTCCAATTCCATATTTATAGGAGCAAAAAGAAAACAGCCAGCAACAACAAACTATATCTAGTTTCCTTATCATAGTGTTATAACTTCACACTGATACTGCCTGGCTTGCCACAACTCTAGGACTGAGGTAATGCATGTAATGCATAGTAGATTACATATTGGACAAAAAAATATTTTACAATAGGACTTGATTATTTGAAACCAAAATTGAAGTTCACAAAATGACTTACTTAAAATGCTCAAATAAAATAAATTTATTGGCCTTCTAATAAAAGGCCAACAATTGCAATATATTTTGTTTCCAATGTTCTTTTTAAGCTAATGTACTCAGTTCTATTCACCACCTTAAGACCAGACGCGGTGCTGGGGTCTGCAGCTGTGAAGTCAGCAATACTGATCCAGCTGGCAGTGCCATGGGAGCAGGGACTGGGGGACAAGGGGACAGCAGCAGCATTAGGGGACGCACACACATATTAGGACTGTGAGAGCTGAACTATTCCCCCATATAAACAGAGCAGACATAGAAGGAAATGCCACGTTATATAGGACTAGGGGGAGTGGGGGGAGGAGGTGGGTTGCAGAGAAGCAAGCAGCAAGCAGGAAAGAACGAACTGAATCTACTTTAAGTAGCGGGCCCTGTTTGAGCATAGCATTTAGCAGTGAGGGGAGTTGACCAGCTGATGCCGCTCAGCCGATGCCGATCAGCTGGTGCAGCTCAGCTGGAGCAGATCAGCTGATGAGACAGGGTTGTTGGCCAATAGCGTTAGCCGCGTCTTGACTACTTGGCCTGCCAGAACTGACACTGATGCTCAATTTCATTCAATCTTCATTTCTAAGACTTGAAGCATTCACAACAATTTGAACACATATGTTGAGGAAGATTGTGTGTGACATGATCAAAAGTTCCAGAAAAGCTACTAATTGGACCTTGTAATATAGTACAAATTAAAATAACAAAATAAAAATAATAATGAAAAGTAAATATGAAATAATAATGAAAGTACAGCTACTGGTAGAATAAAATGTCAGTTATTAGAGACAGGGTTGTAGTCGAGTTACCAACTGTCAAGTCTGAGTCAGGTCTCTTGTCCAAGTCCGGGTCATCTCCAAGTCCCATGCTAATCTCTAGGTATGGTGAAGGATATGTGATGATGGGGGGTATTTTAATTCCAAACGCCAAGGGAACTTTATCAGAATGCATAATATCATGGATCCATGAAATAACTGGCATTTAATTAAAAAAATCTGTCTTCCTCTATGGGAATAGGGGTATCTATATGTATGCCCCCTGTATTTTAAGGAAGAAAATGTATTTATTTATTTATTATACATTATTCATTCACAAAGAAAATTGGTATACGTAAAGGTCAGATTTTTCTTAATTTTTGAAAAATTCAGGCATTAAGATCCTTCCCCCTCCCAAAAAAAATGTATTCCTCTTTTAAGTCAACTTTATCATGGGTATGTAAACTGATGAGCACCACTGTATTCATTTTCCCACTACAGAACATTTATTCTGCCCGTTTCAAGACTTAACAGCTCATTTATATGGTTTGGGTTTGAGACAAGCCTTTCATGCTAGGCAGCTAAATGGAAATAATACAAATAAAATGCAAAGGTTTCTCTTTAAATCCAACTTGCAATTAAAGTATGGGCTAATGCTGTATCTGACATGTAGCGTCCAGCAGATGGCAGTAGACAGCCACAGAACAGCTGCCACTGACAGCAGATTCCTTATTATGAAACGAGAATGTCCTCAACAGTAAATACATGTTCCAGTTGCATTATTATTTTAATACTAATACTAATAATGCATAATTCTACATATTACTAAAGTCAATACAATTCTGTATAATTGACACATTTTGGCGTAACATTGGAACTGGAAATAGAAACATTTTCCTCGCTTGACAGGAGAAACATTACTCTAAAATGCAGATTTTCTAAGAAGAAACCCATTGTTGGCCCTGTTTCAACCGCTAATCGGCTTTGTCACAAACTCGATTCTCTGTGCTAATCTCAACCTCCCAGCACATTCTAACTGGGCACGTAGAACAAAGGTAAGACTCTTTTAAAATCAAATTAGGGAGCAAAAAGACTCTTGTAATCCTCTGTTTGTTTTCTAGCCTTCTTAGCACTGCTGCTGTTCCTCCATTCGAATGCAGCATCATGCTAAATCTAATCCCTGTTTATCAAAGACAAAAAGATAGAGGCACACGTCCAATCAGCATCCGACTGCTCAAACACACGCGTGACACGCGACTGTATGAAGACATTCAAAGGATCCCACAGGTTGGTTGTTTCCTTCACTCTCAATTCCCATCCCCGACCAATCAAGCCTTTAAATTAGCGGGCAGTTAGTGCGAGTTGTCCCCAATCAGAGCCCCTCTGATCATTCAGCCAATCAGTGCTGCTGACGTGAAGGCAGAGCTCGGAGGTTAAACACACACTGACACAGCACTGCTATGACTGGATCTGCATAGGAGAAGTGTTTTATTGTTGTTGTAGTTGCTGCTGTTGGGTTCAGACATGACGAGAACATCTCTCCAAAGTGCCATACGCCATGGAATGGAAGCATTTGCCCAAACTGCAGTCAAGTTGAGAGAGAGAGGGGGGAACCCTAACCATAACACCACATACTGCCTGGCTTTTTGGTTTTACTTTGCATGGGGGCGGCTGAGGCTCAGTGGTAGAGCGGTTGCCTGCCAATTGGAAGGTTGGTGGTTCAATCCCTGGCCCGGCAGTCCCATGTCGAAGTGTCCTTGGGCAAGACACTGAACCCCGAGTTGCCCCCGATGCTGCGCATTGGAGTGTGAATGTGTGTGAGTGTTTATCTGATGAGCAGATGGCACCTTGTACGGCATCCTCGGCCACAGTGTATGAATGTGTGTGAATGGTGAATGTATCCTGTATGATGTAAAAGTGCTTTGAGTAGTCGTTAAGACTAGAAAAGTGCTATATAAATACAGCACATTTACATGTACCTGAAGGGTTAACTTAACTGTCGTCACCCCAGGACAGTCACCTTTTGTTGACTAAACTCAACTGCAACCCTCAAGGTGTCCTGTATTCGGCTCACTGCCACCTTTTATCGGCTAAATTTAACTCTAAAGACCGCTTAACTTAACTGACCGGTCGTCAGATGACCGGTCGTATTTTCTACAATATATGAATTGTTGTGCATTAGTTTTTGTACTATATCATGGGAACATGTTCATGAGAATGCTTTGCAGTGGCAGCCCTATCAATCCTTTATCCATTACTTTAACTCACACTTAAAACTTCAACACTTCAATACCTCTGGATTCATATATAGCATGGGCGCCAGCTCTACCAGCTGAGCTATCCCGGCAATCTGGATTTTCCAGATTGTATTTCACTATGTTACAGATACCCGTAGCATCTCCTGATCCACTTTCTACTGGATTCTTCTCATTTCATTGCACAATCCATGTTTCATGTAAAAAGGCTGTCATTAGGAAGCTATAGTTGTGGACCATGAAACATATGCAGCTTCTTCTGCAGGTAAATCTGCTGCAAGTGCAGTTCAGCCCACAGAAAATGTTTGTCCAGCTAAAATTGTCCGCCTGCCATTTAAAACAAAGCATATAGGCTCCGGGATGGTTTCAGCATGGCATCATATGGGAACCGTGCCAGACAGACGTGAACGTTCTCTAAAGTTTCAGCCCCCTCCTATTCAAATTAGTTTATTCCCTGTGTGGCCGTCGCTCTGTGAACCGAGTCTAATGTGTCAAATCTGTCAAATATTCAGTACAATGCTGAAGGAGGCTTTTGTGATGGTGGAGGAGCCGCGGCCAGCTCATCATCTCTGGAGACGGTGGCCGGCAGAGTGGACCGACTGTCAGATTCAGCTCTTTTGTGTGTCCGTCTTGTCTCGCGGGTCCATTGTGGAGGCTGGACAGGCTGATCCCACCTCGAGGATCCAGCCGTCCTCCCTGCCTTGTATGCATGTCAGCTATCCCTTATTCCCTGGGAGGGATTTCATTGCCCTCCCCCCTTTTCAAATCAAACGCCTTGAATGCTACACTGATCAAGGAAAAATAATCAACTGCCCTTTTGTTTTAGCAGCCGCTTCAACAAGATAAAATAAACGTATGGTAATGAGGCCTTATCATGTGCGGTTCAGACGATGGGTGTGATGTGATTTGCCTTCCAGTGGTGTGGAGCCATCCAGCCGAGGCTCCCCGCTGCGAGCTGAGCTAGGCCTGCAGCCAGCTGACGGAGCTCCAGCACATTCTACCGCTTCTTCCAAATCTGTGTTATACCAAACATACTGGACCTACAGCCTGCTGACTAATAATACACGTGGAGAGAAACATTAGAGTCATCAGGTCTAAACCTAACTTTATCCAATGTTCCGATGTCAGTTCTGGACGTGTATGTGTCTTCCAGAGAATGTGGTGGACCCAATTGCAGAGACAGCAGGCAGTGTTATTGTACAGCGGTAAGCAATCCACTGACATAATAAACTGTACAGCACATAGTGGTCTGACACAGGACAAGGGGAACATGGAGAATAAATACACAGGGTAACAAGGTAACAAGAGGCAGGTGACAAAGGCTGGGAAACAGGTGGAAAACATCAGGCAATCACAAGAGTGGGAAAACCAAAAGAAAGGATGTAAAACAAGACACGACAAGACAGAAAACCAGACCGTCAAAATAAAACAGAAAAACAGACTACCACAGTAAGACAAAACATGGAACCAAAAACCAAAACCATGGCAATTTAAACATAACATTTCCAAAAACTTACTTAATAATTTCTATCTTAATCAACCGGGTAAGTTTCATGATGATAGCTATTAGTTTTTTTTTTAAAGCCTATTCACCTGCCTAAATGAGCTAATTATACTAATTATTGTCCGCTAGATGCCTATCTGACAGTGCTATAGATACATTTAAGGAAGATTTTCCAACACCAATTAATTCAATGTCGTTCCTCAAATATAACAGAGGATTCCTATCTTAACTTTATGTTGTATTTTGTAGACGTTGCTACGGACAACTTTAGACTCTGTTACTCCCCTAAAAAAAGATGATGAAGCAAAGGAAACTAGCACCCTGGTATAACTCCCAAACTCACAAATTAAAACAAACCTCGCGAATACTTGATAGTAAATGGTGTTCCACCAATATGGAAGAATCTCGTTTAGATGAATGATAAATGCTGAGATGATATAAAGAGTTAATGTACTTGAAGTGTGTTGTGGCGGTTTCAGAACATTCAAATATAGAATATGATTTTGAATAAAGGTGGTACATTCCCTCTCCTGTGTGTGTGTGTGTGTGTGTGTGTGCTGTGTGTGAGGGCCAGTGGAGGTTGCAGCCCTGAGTCCCTCCTCGTAGGGGTTTGTTTGAGCCAGAAAGTGGGGTGACGACCCAGAGGAGGGCCTCATTTAAATGAAGCTGCTACACAATGTGAGATTACACTCCGGGGTGTGTGTAGGACATGCTCTGCTCATACAGAGCCAAACAAGCTGAGAAGATAAAGATGAAAAAACGCAGGGAAATTACAGCGCACCGAGGTGCTATCACCCCTCGGCAGAGCTGGAGGTGAGAGATAGAACTGTACTAAAAATGCCGGGCAAAGAAGAACGATCTTTCACAATATTATACACAGGCAGCAGTATCTGTCCTCGGCACACACATTCGGTTTAAATGGCTGTTTCCCCTCAATGTCAGCCCAGTGAGTTTTGCTGTAAAGACAACACAGAAACAAAAATCAGTATCAGCTCAGCTACCTAAACGTTATTAAACTTTCATGTCTAGGGAATGGAGATTGTCTTTTTCCCCCCAATGGCTTTGAAGGGCTTTGAATAACATATTTGATTTATTGAATATGATTTATAAAGCATGAATGCAGGAATGTGACAATGTGTCTAATTAGAGTCACCAAATTGTTGGCTGAAGTTGAGGCTAGTTATGCTCAGTGGCGTAGGCAGAAATAGTCTTTTGGGCAGGCCAGTACAAAAGTGAATGGGCCATTTTTTAAAAAGACGTAGAAGTAGCGAGGGCCAACAAAGGACAAAGTGAAAAAAAAGGAAACATTTTACCTTCCAACATATACTGCATTATAACGGCACTCACAACAATAAAAACACAACAATATAGACAGAAACCTGTCAATTTTAACCTATTTAGGCTCAAACATATTTGCTCCGGCAGAACCTTCAGCATAGGTTCTACATCTACAAAGCACTGTTATAAAATGAACCATTTTATTGCACAAAGTGGCAAATAAACATGAACCCAAACAGCAGAGAAGGCGTTTACATCCTGCAGGACATAGACTAGCCTACATCAGACAGAAATCACACCTGTAACATATCCTTTGTGTATTCATAACAGCCTTGTTGCTTCAGGACTACGGTCGGATCGTCAGTAGCAAATGTGCTACTAGCAGTAAAAGAAAATGAAAGAATGAAAACTTCCAGCCAAGCATCGTTTGACTTAAGATATAATGACAACTGGCCAGCAAGGCGCCAAATCATAGACAGTGTATCGAGTCCACGGCAGTGACAGGATCCAAGAAAACTACAAACTCCGTCACTCACGGTGCCAACCTGGCCCATTACTGACTAAGTGCCTGGTTGTGCTACAGCTACAAATGGATCCTAACACGCCGGTCCACACACTGCGTCTCGGTGTGCACTGACCATCGTTAGCGGGGATGACTACTGCCAGCCAAAGATGAGAAGAAACCCAATACCAAAGTACATTTTCCTGAAGAAAAATGTTCCAAGAGTGGAGAGCTGCAGACAGATCGGAGGTAAGCTAATGTAATTAGAGAAAGTTACTGTGTTAACTCTTTGGTGCCGGATGCTTCGCGACGACACATCTACCGCCGGTTACTGCGTTGCGCAACTTTGAACCTCCCGCCGGCTGCTGCGTTGCGCAGCATTTTGTATTCGTCAGTCTTTTCATGACGCATGCAGCAGAGAACGCACTGTCATTGGTTCAAATGCACATGAGGCGGGTCTTGTTGGCCATTTAAAGCCATGTGACCACTAAAATGTACTGTAGTTTGCTGAAAATCATGTCAATCAACCAGACATACACGTGCGTTTGTTTATGTTTTTTTATGAGACGAGCGAGAAAATGTCTCCGACAGAGGAGGATGTTGACAGCGAGGGCAGTGACAAACGGGACCCGTTTGTGCCGGATGCTTCGCGCCGACACGTCTACCGCCGGTCAAAATGCTCCTCTGTCGGAGCCATTTTCTCGCTCGTCACTCAAAAAATCATAAACAAACGCACGTGTATGTCTGGTTGATTGACATGATTTTCAGCAAACTACAGTACATTTTAGTGGTCACATGGCTTTAAATGGCCAACAAGACCCGCCTCATGTGTATTTGAACCAATGACAGTGCGTTCACTGCTGCACGCGTCATGAAAAGACTGACGAATACAAAATGCTGTGCTGCGCCACGCAGCAGCCGGCGGGAGGTTCAAAGTTGCGTAACGCAGTAACCGGCGGTAGATGTGTCGTCGCGAAGCATCCGGCACCAAAGAGTTAACATGGAATCAGAAAGTTACACACCAAACAAGGGCAGGATAACAGTAACTTCTCCATCTTCCCATAATGTAGTCAGACATTTATCGTGCGTTAAAAACATTATTGGCATTAAAAGGAATTTGCATTAACTCGTTATTAATGCATGAATAGCTCTAACTTTATTTCTTTGTAGGGTTTATTCCATTATGTAGTCAGACACTTATAATAACAATCTGAGCCTGTTAACGGCTGGTCTGGATCAACAGCAGTTCATTTCTAGGATAAAGACCGACATCAAGCAGATGTCAGGATTCAACCCTCACCTTCCTCTCTCTGTGTGTTGCAGTTCTTAAACTCCCTTGGCTTAGGCAAGGCAAGGCAAGGCAACTTTATTTGTATAGCACATTTCAGCAACAGGGCAATTCAAAGTGCTTTACACAAAAACAGTTAAAAAATAAAAACAGATAAAACACAAGAATAAACAGTTAAAAATAAAAAATAAAAACAGATAAAACATAAGAATAAAAGTTACAGTGCAGTATAAGAAATTAACATAATTTAAAGAAATGCAACATCAAAAAGAAAGGTCTTCAGCTTTGATTTAAAAGAGCTTAGGGAAACGGCAACAACTTTTGAGCTAGCAGGCTACAAGCTGAGAATGGGGAGTTATTAAAGAAAATTAGGTAGATTGATTGATAGATATAGAAATAGATAGATAGAGGAATAGATTTATAGATGATAGAGAGATACTGTAGATAGACAGAATTTGGGTGTATTAGTCAATTTTATTGCATTTGAAAAAATATAGATAAAAGAACAACAGAAAAAGGGCAGAAACAAAATCGGCAAAAACACCAAAAAAAGTGGAAAAAAACGACTAAAACGTCAAAACATTTCTGAAACATCAGGAAAAGCGACAAACGTATCAAAAAAGACGACCAAAACATTGAAAATAGTTAACATTTTTACACAGAACGGGAAGACAACACCAGGAATTTAAAGTTTATTATTTTATTGTCATGTAGTGAGAATTAGACTCGCAAATCAACATGAAAATCAACACCTTTGTTGAGGATTTTTATCAATGTTTTTAACTTTTTCTTACATCTTTGTACTTTTTTTTCAACACTTATGATGTTTTTTTCAATGTTTGTCACTTTTTTGACGTTTTCAACACTATAACACTGACTTATTAACTTTAGTTTTACAGTTATTTGGGGAATTTATGGTCAATAAAACTCATTTATAGGAAATTGTAACTAATGTTTGAGTTAGAAAAGCAGAAATTAGGAATTATTTTGACTATAATTAAAGGAATGGATGTTGATGGATAATCATAGAATAATCACAGAACCACTTCAATTTGTTTTTTAAATGCTATAAAATTGAATAAGACACCCCAAAATTAACCATCAAAATCACCCCAAAGAGCGTGGAATCAATCATGTTATTTTGGGTAGTTACAAAGAACATTGATTTAGGAAAACGGGTCAATATGACCTGAGGACAACATGAGGGTTAACCCATCTTATCAGGAGCTGTGGCAAAAAACTCACCATAATTTAAATGTTCAAATTCAAAGCAGACACAGTATTGTATTGCTGTGAGATCATAGTGCTATCAAAATTCAGTTGGGGTCAAATTAGACAGGATGGAGCCTAGTAGTAGGCTAGTGTGGTACGGGCATGGTCTCTGTGACACATTAGCTGTACTTTCAGCCCAGTTATTTAATCTAGTGATTTGTGTACAGAGACACCATTTCCTCGTTTTTTTTTGTGGTGGTGAGCATGAATTTTAAATGTATGTCAATGGGAAGCATATTTCGTGATAACAGCATGATGACGGTAGCGAGTAGTATTGAAAAGCCAGAAGTCAGCGCGTCCCGCATGTGACGGTCCGTCTCGTTGTTGTCGCCGACGTGTGGCGTTTCATGTCCCCGTTTTTGCGTCCCCCAGAGACCACGGACCGTGTCCCCCAGAGCAGGCTGCTGCAGCCCAGTCTCATGGCAGTTCATGAAATGTTACGTTCCCATTTCGTGGTGACGAGAAAATCGTGTCCTTGTTGACGAATCAATGGCTCAAAATAACGTGACCATCTCATGAACTGCTGTGAGAACAGCTTGGTACTGTAGCTGTGTATGTTCAGGCAGCGGAACAGTGTAAGACCTCTATCATTCCAATCAGCCTAACATGACTGTCTCTGCTAATCAGGTAATAGAATAATAGTCTGTGGCTGCACCTGGAACAGCGATCGAACAGCAGCATGGTGGGAACCGTCAGCGTTGCACTAATTCAGTGATGAATCGGAGCAATTGCATTTTTTATGGGCGGCTAAAATGAGCACTGTGGTTAGATAGGAGCGCAGAGGGGAACAAGCCACTCATAAACAAGCCTTCAGTGACAGAACCGCCGATTCAAGGGAACATAAGAACGCCCGTACTGCCACTTGTAAAACCACTGGTGACCTTTATGTATGTGCAGAGCTGGAAAATCTGCCTCTGGAAGATTATTATAGATTCCTCAGCTTTCTTTTTTTTCTACGAGCAGATTTATCTGCAGCGTTGGGAAAAGTTCTGCACTTAAGAGAGTATTTTCTAGTATCTCTCATTGTGAACACTGCCCTTCATCCTCTGAACAGAGCAAGGGTGAAGGGAAACTATGGATATTTGAAGATATTTGTGTGGTTACGTAAAAATCACATTTCTGAAATCCTATTAACCTTATTAACAGATTAAAATGTCTTTATCATTTAGACTTGACACTGTATTTAATAGTGGGACAAAGGAGAGAGGGGTTATGATGGAAAAGAGATAAAGAAGGTACTTCACGCAAAAATCAATTAAGGCTGTTCGGTACTTAGCAACAGGCCCTAAGGATGGATAGTATTCCTGGTCTCCAGAGGATGAATGCAAATTATTTTAATGACCCACTGAACATCGCTGTAGTGCCACCATCATTTCAATCGTCAATATATATACGGTCTATGACTCAGGTAAACATGAGGCAAACCACAGAGGTAGATTCTTAACCCTCCTGTTGTCCTCGGATCAAATTTGACACATTTTCAAAAAAGCTTCAATATCAGAAATTGGGGTTTTCTTTCAACCAAAACGTCCAAAAAATAATAACTTGGACGGTTCCCTACAACGCTCTTCACAAGTAAAATAAATGATCAGTTCACTACTTTCACAATTTTTTTTAAAAATGTTATACCATTTAAAAAAACAAATAAAAGAACGTGAAAAAAGAGACGAATGTTGGAAAAGATTCAAAAAACAGCCTCTGTTAACTGTATGAAGGGTTCTGTGATCAATGTGGAGACATCAGGCATATCTGTGGACCTTTTCAGTTCTTTGTTTTTTAGAAACAGTGATAAAAACTTGGAAAAAGCTTCAAAAATGTAGAGAAAAGAGACAAAAACCTCAGGAAAAGTGACAAAAGTGTCAAAAAAGATGACCAAAACGTTGAAAAAAAAGTTAGCATTTTAATTTTGACCCAGCAAAACACGAGTTTCCTGTTTAACGGGAAAACAACGCAAGGGTTTACTGCTTATATGAATATGTAAGAATGTACAGTACATATGCAAGTACTGTTTGAACACACATACAGGATGTAAAGAGTTAACTATATTAACATTGTAAATACATTTTAAGTAAATTAATTCAACTCGTAAATCTTACATGAGCTCATTAACTTACAGTAACTTATTCACGTGACACACCAGGCTTCTTATGTGTACTGAAGACATATTTTAATGCCGTATTTTGCTTGGTGCATATCCAGTAGCTTATATTTAAAGGCCATTCATAAGAAGTTAGCTATGCTAGCTAGCTAGCTAAAGATATATTTTTGCACAGCCAAGCCACACTTCCACTTCTGAACAGATAAGAGATGAATCATCTTTAAACGTTCTTGGCATATTTATTCCTGAGTTGCAGACACATCAGTCTCACGGTCAGACAGATTCTACAATGGTGCTCGAAAGTTTACAAACCCATGCTAAAGTTGACTAAAAACAGGAATAAAAAAAATCACCTTTTCAGAAATTATTTTTAATACCTTCCTTAGAAGTTTAGGAAAATTCCAACCTTTAGACACCTATTTTCGTTGTGTACAAATAATGTATTGTGTATAAATAAATGTTCTTCCTTAAAATACAAGGGACATAAGTATACACCCCCCTATGTTAAATTCCCATAGAGACAGGCACATCATCACATACACTTTATCATATCTAGAGATTGGCATGGGGTACTTTCCATAAAATCATCTCTGAATGCAAATCAGAAATGAAATGAAACTGAAATGAAACCACACTCTGTTGACAGTTCACTTGAAGACAATTAAGATGCAGACGTCACATTAACACACCATGGTGGAGAAACGTCCTGACTCTCTGTCAGTCAGTCTATAACTGAGGCTGTTTCACAGCAACATATGACCCCATGGTGGAAGATTATGACGTGACAATGGTCCTGACTCATCTTTCAGTCAACTCAAACTGTCTATAAACTGAGGATACCAACACACATTTGTTTAAATTGTCTCTCAAGGCCCCTTCTGGCTCAAAATCAAACATGCACACCAGCCCACCTCCTCCTAGACTAAGAGAGTTAAGGAGCATTTCTGATTGATATTTTTTTTCCTTTAAATAATAATTATAAAAATCACTTTGGCAAGATTTGTATCTGTAAAACAAAAAAATGTCCACTTGAAAAGGACAAATTGACATTTACTGAGCACATTCATGCTCGGCTAAAGGCTAACCCCAGCAGACCTGCTCTCCCGACTGTTTTCACAGCAAATGCCCGCTGCCACTATACTGTGTATTCAATGCAGCACTGTAAATAGATAATAGTTTAGCCTTAGCTGCAACCGTGGGCCTTTGGCTTGGGTTAGCAGAACTTTCACCGATGGGGACATCTGGGTAGCGTGCACCCGATTCACAGAGGCTCAGTCCTTGACTCAGCTGCCGTGGGTTAATCCAGCCTGCTGACCTTAACTGCATGTCATCCCCTCTTTCTCTCACATTTTATCTCTTCAGCTGTACTATCAGCTAAAGGCCTAAAATGCCCAAACAATAAACCTTACACCGATGGCATGTGCACGGACATCTGCCATGAAAGAACAGCCAATATAAACACTCACTCTCTTCCTGATATGACGTGTGATTGGCCAATGTCTCCTGACATGGGTAAGATTTTCTAAAGCCTGCAGACCAAGCCAAGGAGGAGATGCAGAAGCCCAGTTTTCTCTTAGACCACTTGAATTACAATATTCTGAAAGATCATTTTGGAATTTTTTCCTAACGACGCCACACATTAACTACCTACACCATGTATAAGCAGATTGCGTGTAATGTTTTACTAGAGGACACGAAAACAGCCGCAAGTCAAAAACAAACTCATGAACAAGCAATGAGGGGTTTAAGGCTGATGTGGACCCCCGTCTCCTCAGGAGCCAATCAGAAGGTCTATTTTTAGAGGTTGTGAGCGAAGCACAGTTCGGGCAGCAGATGGTATTTGAGAGGGAGTGGGGTGCAATTTACAGTAAACAGATTTTTTATCCTTGGCAGGTCATGGGGAGAGCTACAACAGTATTGCAATTTAATAAGAGTACTCAAACAAACTGGCAGGACAAGACTTAAGTGAGATAGAGTAACCGCAGCATGACTCGGAAACAAGCCCTGAAGCCACTGACTTGTTTGCTCTGGCAAATTGTGTCTCTTTGGTTGCACAAGGTGGATTGAAAAACTCTACAGCCTGTTAGCTTTTTTATAGAGCAGATACAAGGAATACAATTGTTAAACAGACACTGTTGTAGGAAAAGAAATGGTCTGGAAATGTAATGACCAGACATTTATGTGTTTGGAATAAAAATAAAATCCATATCTACATGCTAATGTTGTTTTAGAAAATAGGATTTACCTTCAATAGGTACATTAAATGTGCCTATGTACACAGTATCAACACAAACCTTCACTTGTGCTGTAGTGTTGCCTTTTCAATCAGGAGAGACTTGTTTGCAGATATGCAACGGTTTATTGAACATAAGCATAATAAAATGTACAGTCTTTGGAGATTTAGACTACATCGTTATAGAATAATTTCTAAGAGGGGTAAGGAAGACAAGACAATCCACCCCGATGGAGTCGAGACACTGGTGGTGTGGCGAAGGAACCTGAAGATCAGACCGAAGAGCGTCCCGCAGGAGGAAGACCCAGGATGCCTTTGGGCGACGATGACTGGAGGTGGAAGGGAAGGTAGAGGGTTGCACGCTTTGCCTGAAATGACAGCTGACAGCAGCAGGGAGAGGACAGATTTAAAAAAGGGTTGTGATTGGCCCTTGGAATTCATGGCCGATTCTGTTTGATTTACCAGGAAGGTGAACGCCTCCAACAGCTGATTGGATTTAGGAAGAGAGCACTGATTAAGGGTTAGGTCTTCCTGAAAGGATTTACACTGAGCTACGTTACAATACTCAGGCTACATTGTAGAACACCTTGACCTCATGTTGGTGAAGTTGAGCTTAGTTAGATCATATTCATCAATTCACATTGATGATACAAGAAAACAAATCAAAAGACACAAAAGAGCTTTTAGCTGATGAAATGTACCCTCTGAAGGCTGCAACAAAGTACCATCATGCTATGCTGCTATGCTGGCACAGAGTGCACTGTAGTTAAGGGCCCAGGTATAAAGAAGTATTTTGAAATGGTAGCAATGAGTGTAATGCATGAGTCACCACACTTCAATAAAAAATGAATACGAAAAAATCAATTTAAAACAGTATTTAAATAGAAGCAAGGCAAAGCTTCTTTGATTACAGGCTAACACTGCAACAGCTGTAGCTCGGCCTCCATTATATCAGCACACTGACAGCTTGATATCTGGTTTTTTATCAACCTCTAGCCCAATCACCCAGTTTAACCCTACTGTACGTGATATGGTTGTCTGTTCATGAAGAACAACGTGTTTGGACAACATATGGGAGGAAAAGGTGCCTGTGATGTGTGTGTCCTTGGAGGGCCGAGAAGAATGGCAGGAGCTGGGCTGCAGCGCTCCGCAGCAGTGTACTCTGAGGTGGATGTTTTATGAGACAGAGAGGAACTGTGTGGCTGACCCCCAACCGTGAGCCACACACACACACACACACACACACACACACACACACAACTACGCATTTGTCAGTCTGATATGCTGAGAATGGGTGTGTATACAGTTTACTGCTGATACGTGCTCTTCACGATTAAACTTATTTCATTAAAAATAAGAATAGGGCTGAACACATTACAATAACCACAGGTTATTTTTCTCTCCATGAAATAGAACTAGAAAAAGAAGAAAGCTCCACTTGCAGCAACAGATAACGTGAGCAGCATATATTTCTCCATCTTATCAACTCCTCTATAGGGTCTTCTACTGGTTGAGGTATTTTGGAGGTACTGTATATGAGCTGATCATTTTCAGAAGGGAGACAATTCTCGGTTAAGGCTCACCAGTGGGCGATGTCTGTATGAATTACACCTTCCATAAAGCTGTAATAGGAAGGACAATCAGCAGCTTGTATCCGTGCAGCCTTGCAGGGTATTTACCTTTTTATGTGGGTGTAAATTTGAAATGTGCCAAGGACAAGACTCTTTCCAGATGTCGTTCCTTTTTGTGTTGACTCATATATAATAGTACAAACTCATAGCCAAAATAGAACAAAACATTAACATCTGGGCTTGGCGGGGTCATACATGATGGTCTAAATGCTGGTTCAGAGGCAAAATCTAAATAACATGATCAAAATGAAAGATTGTGAACATCATATCATAAGCACATATATATACATATGTATATATATATATATATATATATATAACCCAAATGGTCAAACCCAAACATGAACATAAGTTTATAGCACCACCAAATCCACCAAAGTAAGAGGGAAGCATAGTTATTAACCATGCAAAGGAAAGAATATTTTTTTAACATACGCAATGCCTACATAATTAAAGAATGTGCTTTCCTTTGAGCCATTAAATTAACTAGCAGCTGTACAGTATGTAAGGAAAAACCAACAGAGTAAATGTATTATGGATATAAATCTGTCTGCCTAAGAGCTCTGATTGCTGCTTGTTGGATCTGTCATAACAGCTACAGTTACATGCACGGAGGACCAGACTGAATTATCAGACTGAATTATGGGGTTTTGGTGTGATGACAGAAAGAACAGAAGTGGGTGAACATTTATGAATCATAAACTTAAAAGCTTTAGTTTTTGAAACTTGTATTACATTTGTGAAATGTGTGCATGCAGTGTTTCCTCTATGTTATTTCTGTAGTGGCGGCCCGCTATGGCAAAATTTCTGCCACCATTGTATCAGAAATAGGCGCATAATGTAGTCACAGTTGCCTTTTAAATGATCCTGCCGACATAATGCACCCCCCGTTGACTGCCGCTCACATTGCAATTTAACAACAAGTAGAACTATTGAGAGGTAGAGGCCTTCTACCAAGTCGACTATTAAACCAACAGCTCCACCACACTCCACCACAGCTCCACCAACAACGTCACGCGGTGGGTCCGTTCTGATTGGACAACATTCAACTTGTCAGTTCTGTCAGCTTATCGTCCTGATATCAAACATCTGGAAACATTACAACAGTAAGTGAGTCAGTGTACTGGGAATATCATATACATTGGTAATAGTTTTTAGATGCAGTCATTTGGGTTTTAGTTTCCCATATGAAGAATCATTTTGTCAACCTGTTGTAGACGTTAAGTTCCTCAAAAAATACAGTTCAATCCCAACTGAAAATATATCTCATTGTGTGTGAATAGAGAATAGTGAATAAATATTTGCAAATGTTTGCAGATATACAAATAAGGTTTATTGTACAGCTCAATAAAATATGCAAAGTCTTTATCTATTAGACTCCATCGCTATACAAATATTTCATATATATGTATAAGGTTAGAGAACCATCAGACCCCCCTCGATGGAATCTAGACACTGGTTGTGGTGATGAAGGAGACCGAAGGAAAAGCACAATGATGTACACATGCACACTAGCACACACAGACAGCAGTCGGAGCAATAAATCCGCAGTTTGTCATTCAAGTAAAGCTGGAAAAGGTAATCCAAACATCTTCTCCCCATGGAGGAGATGTTATCTTGGAAATTATCCCCAGCAATTAAAATGAAGAAGTGCACTGAAATCTTCTGGCAAATGTCACCATTAAAAGCAAATCTTACTTGGGTGCTGATGTAACTTACAGGCTACATGCTTGGGGTTAGCTGGGGTGAGCTATGGATGTAAAAACACACACACACACATTTGACGAGTGTTAGGAGCTGCAACACTTTTCCTGTGTAAAACAAGATTACATTTAACCCAAATGCAAGCTCCATTTTTGTTGCCAAGCACTTGTTGCTGTGGTGTTTTATTACTGTTCCACTTTCTATGGTTTGTGCCAGACCAACAGGATTGGTAAGGTGCTTTCAGTTTTGGACAGTGATGTCATTTGGTCGGTTTGTCATTCATTACTTTTGGTTTAGAGACAAAAATGCTACATCCCCCGTTAGAGTCCATAGTTTCACATTGCCAGACCTTCCTCCACAGCGGTGTGGAGGAGGAAGGTCTGGCTAATCCACATAGCATTGAAAAACCTGACAAACCTGTCTTCTAAATATTGGTGGAGGGGCATAGGCCTATGGAGAGGATGTAACATGGATGTGAGGACAGAACAAAGCGGGCAGAGTTTTCCCTGTAAGCAGCGCTCCTGCTCTGCATAATTTTCTCATCATCAGGAGATGTTTAGTATGCTGCGGGTGTAAATGGGAGATTGGCGGGGCACTGGGTGGCAGAGCAGGCCACTCTGTCATTAATGTGCCCATCGCTGTTATCATACGCCTAATGACATCGCTCTCAGATGGCATGCTGGGAGCCTGACTGCGGGGAGCCCGGCTCAAACGTCTGCAGGCGTCGACAACTCCTGTCATCAATTCTACATGTCTCTTCACCAAAAACCGGAGACCTCCCGATAATGTCTTTCACGGTTCAGTAGTCTTACAGGGCTTCCCTCCTGCCTGGCCTTGAAATGGGCAAATTAATAGTTCCTTTGAAACAAATTGGAATTACACCCCTCGATGCCTTAATGTCAGAATGCGAGAGCGATGACGTCCCGGGTCTGACTGCTGATGGAATATAAAGATCTGAAGACCGTGTGAGGGGGTGTAAAGATATGCAGGACACCCCTACCCCAAACACACACACACATTCCTCCCTACCTGCTCAGTATGGACCTGTTACACACTACTGTGGTATCTGTGTGAATAAAGGTTGGAACTAGTGTTTAATTCTTAGCATTAAGAGGGAAACCCCTTGGCCCTGTACTTACTGTGAGACTGAATATTCTCATGAGACATAATCCAGTAATGCCTGAATTGGTATTATTTACATTGAAACAAACAGTTTTAACCCTCATGTTGTCCTCGGGTCAAATTGACCTGTTTTCCTATATCAACTTTCTTTTTAATTCCCCAAAATAACATGATTGATTCCACACAACGCTCTTTGGCAAGTACAAATCTGTACTTTCATTCATTTTGGGGCGTCTTATTCAATTTTATAGCATTTGGAAAGAAAGAATTGAAGTGGTTTTGAAATAGTATTGAGTAAAAGTTGACATATTCTAGTCTGTGATTATCCATCAACATACATTCCTTTCATTTTAATTTAAATAATTCCTAATGTCTGCTTTTCTAACTCAAACATTAGGTATAATTTTCTATAAATGAGGTTTATTGACCATAAATTCCAATAATAACTGTAAAACTAAAGTTAATAAGTTAGCGTTATGTCGT
The DNA here is from genome assembly GCA_026937815.1 of Etheostoma perlongum. Taxonomy (NCBI): domain Eukaryota; kingdom Metazoa; phylum Chordata; class Actinopteri; order Perciformes; family Percidae; genus Etheostoma; species Etheostoma perlongum. The sequence goes on along the minus strand of CM049384.1, from coordinate 19,985,753 downwards.
GTTGAACATTGAAAAAAGTGTCAAATGTTTTAAAAAAAGTCAACAAAAGTGTTGATTTTAAATTTTGACGGAAAGAAAACGTAAGGGTTAAATGAAAGCACTTTAAATCTTTATTTTTTTTCTTCCTTCGTCTGTACCATGTTTAAATACTGTACTTTTTTGGACAGACATTTGTTGAATATGGAAGAAGATTATTGCCACGTGTAAAAATAAATGAATATATTTTACTTTAATCTCAAAATTCTGAGCTTAAACTCAGCATACTCACTTTATGCCAGGCTCATACTACACAATTGTTTTGTCTTTCATGATAATCACTATGTCAGACATATTGCTACATAAATGTAGGTATGCTCATTTAGGCAATATGAGTTATACTTGCTCAATGAGACCATGTTAAACATCCTTGACATTTCCACGCAAAGGCACAGCAAACCACTGTTTTGAATCGCTGAAATGCCCACATTTTTTTACTTTTTCCACATATATTTTATATCAATACGTTCTCAAGGGACTTGCGGTGCTGAAGATGAGGTCCTTTCACTTAAGTCCCCCTAAAGTTTAGGCAGTCCAAGCCTTTCTTTCACAGGTCGCTGTCAATGTCCCAAAATGACAGCAGTCTGACAGCAGGTGACACGGTCGTCAACTGAGATCATAGTCACAGAGATCATACATGGCCACTGATTAGGAAGCATGACGCTGCATTTTTGCTAGACAGTTAAATTGCAACTACAGTGATAGGAAGATTTAGATAACATTATGGTTAATTTACACACACACACACACACACACGCACACGCGCACACGCACACGCACACAGTAAATACAGTTAATACAATACAACTGCACATTTTAGAGTGGCCTTTTATTGTGGCCAGCCTAAAGCACACCTGTAATAATCATGATGTCTAATCAGCATCTTGATATGCCACACCTGTGAGGTGAATGAATAGTGGATGGAGAAATGCTCACTAACACAGATTTAGACAGATTTGTGAACAATATTTGACAGAAATAGGCTTTTTGTGTACATAGAAAAAATCTTATCTTATATATATTATCTTATACATGCACAACAAGTGTTGCATTTATAATTTTGTTCATTATAGTTAAGTAGAAGTGAAATTACTGTTTTAAAAAAACTCCTCTGAAAAGTAAAACCACACAAAAAACTATTTAAATACAGTAACAAGTGTAATTTGAATTAGTTAATTTCTACCTCTGTTGACGAGTAATCAGTTTAGCAAAACCTTTTTGTACTTCTCCAGGTGTCACACTGTGAGCTGATGGAACTTCATCAGTACATGCAGTTATATGTATATAAACTTATCATTTTAAAAGGCAAAGTGTCTCTGTGGACTGGACTTAAATTGCCCATATTATGAAATAATCACTTTTTTTGGGAATGTCTGAGGCTTCTTTTCACAGGTGCGCTCCCAGTGTCCTTTAATGGCAGCAGTCTGACATTAAGCATGACGCAGCATTTTCGCCAGACAGTTAAATTACATCTACAGACAGTAATATGAAGATTTAGACAACATTACAGTCAATGCACACACACACACACACACACACACACACACACACACACACACACACACACACACACACACACACACACACACACACACACACACACACACACACACACACACACACACACACACACACACACACACACAGTTCTTTATTGGCCAAGAACCACCTTAATGGATACATCTCAAACATTTAATGTGCATCAAGTATCAGTTATAGAGAAGCAAAAAAACACTTTTGCAGTTCAGCTTTATTGGCACTTTAAGGGATAATTCCAGATTTACTGTGAGTGTGACAGTGTTTTGGCCCAACAGTAGTCTCTGGTCAAATCTACTGATTCGTTAGCTCTCTGATAACAGTCATACGCTATATGTAATCATCACTTCAAATCAACATGACACTTCTCCTAATTTAGAGTAAGATAAGTATCAAGTTACATGTGGTGATTAATTTGAGAGAGTGAGGGCCGTCCACACCTAGAACTACGATGACTATAAAAATTACTCCAGTGGATGGAGTCCACACCACAACTATAACGACAACGACAGTGGAGAACGATACTGTTGGGATCACTTTCTACAGCCAATCAGAATCTATCAGAATTTACAACATGGCATGGTGGAGAAATTAGTTTTCACGCAGGTGCGCTAGTGGTGTGTCTATTCCAATCGCTATGGGACTACGGTCCTACAGCTCGGCGTATCATACGGTCGGTGTTTTTGTTCCATGTGGCGCTGTGCGCACACTGCTGTATTATAGTTATGGTTATAGTTATCGTTCTTGGTGTGGACGGGCTGGCTGTGGATATTTTCAGTTGCTAAACTTTGCGGACAAGTGAGTGATGACTTCCAGGGAGCTCTGTAGCACAGACAACTAGCAGGCCAGAGAACCAGAGAAAAACAAGAAGAACCCAAAATGTAGTATGTAAATACAATCTCTGAGTAACATGGAATATTTTAATACAAATCACAAAATAGATTGGTATATAGCACTTGAAGATCGTGCAAATCAAAGATTTACACTCCCCAA